>VWYH01011291.1:0-209026 GCA_013399365.1 Pampusana beccarii | reverse complement strand
TTCAGCTGGCTGTTGACCAACACCTCCAGGTCCATTTCCACCAGGCAGCTTTCTAGCCACTCTTCCCCAAGCCTGTAGCATTGCATGGGGTTGTTGTGATCCAAGTGCAGGACCTGGCACTCGGCCTTGTTGGACCTCATAAAATTGGTCTCAGTCCATCAATCCAGATGGTCCAGATCCCTCTGTAGGACCATCCTACCATCAAGCAGATCAACACTCTCATGCAACTTGGTGTTGTCTGCAGACTTACTGAGGATGCACTCGATCCCTTCACCCAGATCATTGATAAAGCTATTAAAGAGAACTGGCCCCAATACTGAGCCCTGGGGAATACCACTCGTGATCGGCTGCCAACTGGATTTGACTCCATTCCCCATAACTCTTTCAGCCCAGCCATCCAGCCATTCTTTTACCCGGTGAAGAGTATGCCCACCCAGGCCATGAGTTGCCAGTTTCTCCAGGAGAATGCTGTGAGAAATAGTGTCAAAGGCTTTACTGAAGTCTAAGTAAGCAACATCCACAGCTTTTCCTTCATCCACTAAGTGGGTCACCTTGTCATAGAAGATCAGGTTAGTTAAACAGGACCTGCCTTTCATAAACCCATGCTGACTGGACCTGATTGCCTGGTTGTCCTGTGTTTGCTGCATGAGGGCACTCAAGAAGGTTTTCTTCATCACCTTCCCTGGCACCAAGATCATACTGACAGGTCTATAATTCCCCAGATCCTCCTTCTGGCCCTTCTTGTAGAAGTACATCACGTTTGATAACCTCCAGTCAACTGGGACCACCCTGGTTAACCAAGACTGCTGATAAATGGTGGATATTGGCTAGGTGAACAATTCTGCCAGCTCCCTCAGTACCCTTGAGTGGATCCCATCTGGCTCTATAGGCTTGTGTGTGTCTAAGTGGTATATCAGGCCACTAACCATTTCCCCTTGGATTATTTGGGCTTCATTTTGTTCCCTGTCCCTGTCTTCTGGCTCAGTGGGCTGGGTACCTGCAGCACAACTGGTCTTACTATTAAAGACTGAGGCAAAGAAGGCATTAAGTACCTTAGCTTTTTCCTCATCTGCTCGTCACTATGTTTCCTCCTGCATCCAAGGGGTGGAGGTTCTCCTTGATCCCCCTTTTGTTGCTAATGTATTTATAGAAAAGATTTTTATTGTTTTTTTTATGGCAGTAGTCAGGTTAAGTTCTGGTTTGGCTTTGGCCCTTCTGATTTTTTCCCTGCATAACCTCACAATATCCTTGTAGTCCTTCTGAGCTGCCTGCTCCTTCTTCTAAAGGTCAGAAACTCTCCTTTTTTTCCTGGGCTCCAGCCAAAGCTGTCTATTCAGCCAGGTCTGTCTTCTTCCACAACGGCTTGTCTTTCGGCATGTGGGGACATCCTGCTCCTGTGCCTTGAAGATTTCCTTTCTGAAGACTATCCAGCCTTCTTAGACCTTTTTGCCCTTCAGGACTGCCTCCCAAGGGACTCTGTCAACCAGTCTCCTAAAGAGGTCAAAATCTGCCCTTCAGAATTCCAAGGTAGAAGTTCTGCTGACCCCACTCCTTACTTCTCAAAGAACAGAAAACTCAATCATTTTGTGATCGCTGTGTCCAAGATGGCCTCCAACCATCACATCACCCACAAGTCTTCTTCTGTTCGTGAACGATAGGTTTAGTGGGGCTCCTTCCCTAGCTGCCTCACTTACCAGCTGTGTCAGGAAGTTGTCTTCCACACACTCCAGGAGCCTCTTAGGCTGTTTTCTCTCTGCTGTGTTGCATTTCCAACAGACATCTGGTAAGATGAAGTCCCCCATGAGAACAAGGGCTAGCCACTGTGAGACTTCTTCCAGCTGCGTGCAGAATATTTTGTCTGCCTCTTCATCCTGGTTGGGTGGTCTGTAACAGACTCCCACCAGGATATCTACCTTGACCTTTCCCTTTATTCTTACCCATAAACCCTATTGTCACCCTCATCAAGCTCCAGACAATCAAAAAACTCCCTAACATACATGACTACCCCACCTCCTCTCCTTCCTTGCCTATCTCTTCCAAAGAGTTTATAGCCATCTAATGCAGCATTCCCGTTGTGAGAGGCATCCCACCATGTTTCCATGATGGCGACTGTTTTATAGTTTTGCTGTTGCACAATGGCTTCTAGCTATTCCTGTTTGTTGCCCATGCTGTGTGCATTGGTGTGGGTGCACTTCACCCAGGCTATTGATCCCATCACCTTTTATTTGGAGAAAAACACCAATTCTTATGTGACCATTCTCAGCTGCTTCTGTGGTTTTTAACACATCAATAACCCTTGAGTCTGCGATGCTGCGTGGATCTCTATCCCCTGCCTCCACTCAGATGGCAGACTGAAAGTTCTTGCTAGCACAAGCGACAATAGGACAATAAATTTATTAAAAGCACATTTTTATTTGTGTACAAAACAAAAATTATACATGAAACTGAATTTTTAAAAACAATGTTGTCTTTCAAAACCCATGACTTCTATCCTCTTTTTGGTGACAAGTTACATTGTTTGTGCTTTATAGCTAGACACACAAAGGGATTTGTGTCAAACTTGGGAGCTCAGCTGCCATTTTAATTGTCTGCACCCAGAACTCATAGCATCAAAGATGCTCCATTGCTGTCACAGTCTGAAAGCACCTATTCTTCTTATATTACAGTTTTCTTGCTCCTAATTGTGCCCATATGCAGCTCTGCTTTCAGCAGTTGTCTTTTTCTCTTGTGGGGGACAGAACAGGTGCTATTCCACTCGCCTTGCCTGTTCGTTTAACGTGTTTGCAGCACATCAGTTATCCAGGAAATATGAGTTGGACTCAATAATACATGAATTGGATTAGATGATCCTTGTAGGATCCTACATCCCTTCCAACTCAGGAATCCCATGATTCTGTGAAAAATGGGCAAAGCACAAGTATTTTCTGCTCTGCTGCATGCTCCTGCCTTTCTGAAAGCGTTGTGCAGTAGCTGAGATCGGGACCAGCTGCAGAGGGCACAGACGGCTTCCCCTCTCTCAGAGTTTGTGGTTGCATTGCCCATCTCTCAGCCACTGATCCTGCAGCAGCATGTCAGCTCTTCCTGGTGGTAGGGTGGCAGGTCAGTCCATGCTGATGAAGCTATTCCCTTTTTTGCATAGTATAGTCAGTGAGTCAGGCCTTAGGCATGAAAAAGAACATCGTTACCTAGCATTGTCACGGGAACTGGCATGGGTACCTATCTGCTCCATAGAAAATTTCTGAGTTATTTCTGGTGTTAGAAGGATGCAGCTCTCCTCCTTTCTTAGCAAGAGCCAGGATGACAGAACTACAGGACCACTTGGTCTCTTTCTCTGGAAGAATCAGTATTTAATTACTACACAAAAAGTGAAATTACAGAAGGGAAGAAGAATCCTCCTCCTGGAAATCATCTAAAGGAATAGGGAATAGGGTACTTTCTGGCACTTGGCATTTGAATCTGTGCAGCTGGAGGCAAGAGGTGAATGCAGGTCCGCTATGCAGTGGTGTGACCAATATCAGCTGTAGAACTGGAGGGTCCAATATTTTTTCCTCTGACAGTGTCCTGAGATGCAGGAATAAACTGTTCTTGCTTTTTAGAAGGACCCTCTCTGCCTCATTTCCACCTCTGTAGGCACTTGGGTCTTATTTCCCATGCCACCTAAACTCCTGCAGGATCCAATGTCATCACTGCGGCTGAAGCTGTGACACTGGAGGGAGATTGGCAAGAACTAACTGGGCCAGAAAGAGAAAGAACAAGCTGGCCTGTGTCCTGCTGACTTTTGCTTGAGGTAGCACTTGTCATTACAATGCACACTGAAACCACTGGATAAAATATGCAAGCAGATCTTGGCAAATATTTGATAGTCTGGTGGCTTGAGTCCAGGTGAGGGCCTCACTGCTGAACTCAGAAGCACTGATCTGGCTGGTGATTCCCATTCCAGCGGGCAGGATTAAGCAGCTCCCTGGGAGTCAGGTTCTGGGCATTTCCACACTCCCTGCTATGACACTGTGAACCAAGCCCTGGGCAGGCATTAAGTGTCTGCCCACTCTGTCTAATTGTGGTGTGGTACCCAGGCTCCAGGCTGGAGCCACGAGCGGGGCTCCCTGGGTAGGGGGACTTTCCTCTGTGGCACAGCCCAAGGGACTGTGCTGGCTCTAATTGCCTGGAGCTACCAGGGGGTAGAGAGGGCGCTCTTGTTGTGCTGGCCTTGAAATCTGGAGCCAGGAAGCATTAGACTCCTTACTCTCAGGCAATCAAACCGGAGTTGTCTCAGGGTGCACTTGGGCTTAGTAATCATAGAATCATAGAATACCAGGTTGGAAGGGACTTCAAGGATCATCTGGTCCAACCTTTCTTGCCAAAAGCATGATCTAGACAAGATGACCCAGCACCCTGTCCAGCTGAAACTTAAAAGTGTCCAATGTTGGGCGTACCCACCACCTCCCTGGGGAGATTATTCCAATGTCTAATTGTTCTTGCAGTGAAAAATTTCACTCTTGTGTCCAATTGGAATCTCCCCAGTAATATTTGCTTTTAACTCAGAATGCTTGAAGTTTGAAATACTGGGATGTCAACAAACTGATATTTTTTGACAAAAGTTTGGTGGAAAAAAAAATCCAGGCTACTTCTGTTCATACTTATAGAGAAAGTATTAACTGACATAGATAATGTAATAGGCAGAGAATTCACTGCACATTACTCAGGTATGTTGCGTAATAAACAAAAGAAATAAGTGCCCAAGTGCAAGGTGAATCTCTTCACAGCTTTCTTCTACTTGGTTTCTTATGCCTTTTATGATCACAGCCAAAAAATCAGCTTTGATTGTAAAACATATCAGGCATTCCAAATCTATTTTTCACGTTTATTTGTAGTATGTGAAGCATTTTTTCATGTAAACTAGAAGGCACCCGATAAGTTTAAGATAAAATAAATCCATATATATGTGTGTGCACATAAGTGTATGCAGAGCTGGAAACTGATGTGAGTCTGAGTGAGGGAAAATCAAAGAAATATAATGTCAGAGAGTCTCTAGCAGTTTAGATGGTCTGTGGCATCTAGCCTACTACAAAAGAGAACAAAAATCAGATTTTTTTCTCCTTCTGTGAGCAGAATACAGAACTCCCTTATTTTCTATCTTTGAAATATGTTTTAAATATCCTTATCTAAATCTACAGTAGTATTACTTAAAATGTAGGAAACAAGCAGAAGATGTGTAAGAAGGCTACATTGCATGTATAGGTTTACATCTTTCTGGGCTCACTATGACCCTTTGGAGAAGACCTGACTCATCTGTTACACATCCGTACTTTAGAGATAAGAACTATTTTCACCAAACCTTCAAACCATTGCAATTCTAAATATTAATAACTTTTGTCCAAAATAAATACGTATTTTTTTCTAGAAGACATGCGAAATTTTTGGCTAGTAATTAAATAACTAATTTTTGATTTACTTCTTGATGGTCTCCTTTTTCCAGTGTATAGACTTTGAATAACTTATTCATATTTCAGTTCTTTCAAAAATTGATTTAAAATTATTTAAAAAAAGTCACATGCAATTACTTAGAATGTGTGCATGTGGAAATAGTCAAAGCAAAAAGCAAAATCATTTTAATGCAATGACATTTATATGCTGTGCATTGGTAAGCTTGAAACAGAATACGCTGCAAAATCTCCATGGAAGGATATATATTTAAAAAAAAATTAAATTGATATTCATTCTTCAGTAGTAATCACACATTCATTTTAAAGAAATCATGCACTCAAAATCATGAATTTCTGTATTATATGTGACTATGCTAAGCAACCATCAAAGGTCATAATTCTTAGTGTTCTACCCCTGCAACCTGTTCCATTCTGAGGTGGTTTGGAGCATCATGTATGCAAACAAGCAGCATTTTGAGGTGGTTTTGAGGTTAATGCAAACAAGCAGCAGGGGGATTCAGCCTCCTCAAGACAACCTGTTTCTCTGCAGCAGGACCCCTCTTCTCTTGCCCCAGCTGGGGCCAGAGGTGGGGCTGGGGTCAGGGGCAGGTGGGGGTCCTTGGAGGCCTCCAGAGTGCCATCCTGTCCACCCATGACAGATGTTTCAGCTTCAGGTGGGCTATATCCCTGTCCAACTGCTTAAGAAAATAGTTTCTTGATTATTTACCTTAAATATTAAATATTTACCATTGAGGAGGCATTCAGAATATGAAAACAGAAAACTCTGTAGGCAACTGGGTACTCTGAGTTTAAATTATTATTTGAGGTAGCACTACTCTTGCAAAATTACAGTGTCTGTTTATCTAGGAGGCAAGAAAGTCATTTATTATTTATGTGGGTCCAGGATTCCATTTACATCATAAATTATAAATACATCTTATAAAACTGTTTACCATTCTCTGCTGTCAATTTGGGTGCATATAGCTAAAATATATTGTAGATCAATTACGTCTTAAATATATACACAAAAGTTGTTTTGTATTTTTGGGTTTATTTTCTTCATATACAGTGTCTGCTGATCTGCTGATCTGGAAACATTGCACTTAGGGAGGCTGGAAGAACACAGAAGTCTTACACAGGAGTGTTACTTACTTGAGCAGGGATTTTTAAATGATGAAAGAGTATTTTTATTGCAAGGTATGGCAGACTCTTGGGTACTTACAGCTTCCTATGCATAACAAGAATATAATGGAACTTTTCGTTTAATGCACGGACTTCATTTACACAGTAGTGAGAACTATGGTCTGTGTGGTGCAAACCCTGTCTTTCTGAAGTGGTTTCTCAAGTTGCCCCTACAAATGTATGTGCAGGCACAGCTGTGTTCAGCCCAGCCCCTCAGCGGTACAATCCTATCGACTCCAGATTTACTGGGTCTGCTCCAGGACTGAGGACATAGGTACCTTTGAAAATGTGTGCCTCGAGTACCAGAAGTGAAAAAGAAATTCAAGTTGTGGAGGCTCCTGCTTAAGTGTCCTGTCTCACAATGTAGCGTTTATTATAAAGGTGAGTTAAAGACTGTAGAATGTGCACTATACATAGTACTGCACTGTCATCTACATACTTCCCTATCTACAGGAGCAAACTGACCTACATTCATTTTTATTTTAGTCCTGTTTAAAGTGGAGTCCTCCGAGACCTAGCTGCAGCCTACAGCTTCTTCACAAGGGGAGGAGGGGCAGCTGCTGAGCTCTTCGCTTTGGCAACCAACGATAGAATCCAAGGGAATTTCAGGAAGATGTGCCAGGGAGGTTTAGGTTGGACATGAGGAAAAGGTTCTTCCCCCAGAGGGTGATGGACACTGGAACAGGCTCCCCAAGGAGGCAATCATGGCCCCAAGCCTGACAGTGTTCAAGAAGCGATTGGACAACGCCCTCAGACACATGGTGTGAATTTTGGGGTTGTCCTATGCAGGGACAGGAGTTGTCTCGATGGGGAATAAGCTGTCTTCTCCAAGATCAAACGGACAGACCCTCCCTGCCTCCCTTTGATGTAACCACAACGCNAAAAAAAAAAAAAAGAATCCCCGGTGGAATGGCGGGGGTTTTTGCCAATGGAACACGATCGGGGTCTTCGGTTTCGCGCAGGGCGGGGCAGAGCGCGGCCGCTGCTCCCCGCGGAGCCAGCGCGTTCCCGCCGCCGGGTGTCAGCAGCGGCCGCGGGCGGGCCGGGCGGCAGCGGGGAGCGGGGTCGAGGGACGGAAAAGAAAGGGTTAATGCCTGCCCAGCGGCTTTTCCCCTGGTGTCCCAGAGGCACCGTGTCGGCAGGAAGATAAATATTGGTGTTTTGTGGGTCGGCTACACCTATGGTGGATAAAAGGCTCAATAAATCCGCCTGTCTGTCCAATAAAGAAAACAGTGTTTCATGCTCGTGTGACACCACAAATATTTGCCAGGTCCACCTGGAGGTCATCAGCATGCAGTTGTGCCCTTCAGCCTCTCCCTTTCGGCTAGGATTTAGCTACTGCTTTTGCTCTGTCTTACCGATGCTGATTTTCCATTATGCACATGATGAATATTAACTGGAAGCTGGAAATCTGCTTCTTGTTCACCTAAACAGCTTCCCTGTGTCCTGTGATATGCCACTGATGTGCTACGGGGTTAATAAATACAAACAGAAAAGAAGGAGGCAACATATTTAAACAAACAGTTGCTATCTTGGAAAGGCTGGGATGAATGCCTTTTCCTGCAGGACACAGATTTGGGCAAAATATTAAGCTGTTTTCTCTGCACATTAGATTATACCAACATATATTTTGTAAATATAGGTCACCCACTGTTATTTGGTATTTACTTCCAAATGTGATGAATCTCCTTATCTATGAAGTAGTGATCTCAGTTCAGAAGAGACTTTGAGTTTAAAGGGCAATATGTCTGTAGTAAATAATATTTCTTATTCCAGGAATTGTTTATTCTTAGTAACAGGAATACTTCTGAATTATTATCCTGATGTGATGCTCTGTGTCATCTGGGACTTCTTCTGTCATCTCACAATTTTTGGCCCTGTTGAGTTGTCCAACAGTAATATGCCTTTACCAGTAATAAGAAATATGAATCTATATTACCAATATATAGAAGCCTATAGGAATCTATAGGATTCTATAGGAATCCTCTGTAGCTCTTGTCATCTGTAGAACAACAACATATTACAGAAGAAATGTATCTTTTTGTCTATTTCTGACTCATTGTTTCTTGCTTTTCTGCTACAGGAATTAGTAAATAGAAGCAATGGGTTTGTGGTGTAGTACAACCACCCTTCTCTAAACCAGGCACTCAGGTGACTAGTAACTTCAGGTGTCTCTGTACCTCTAAACATTTTTTACTACAAGGTCTCGATTCCTTCTATTTCTGTGTTTAGAAAAGAAAGAAAAAAGAGGGAGATCTCCATGTCACACATTAATTAAAACTTTCAAATATAATTGTTTTAACTTTATTTTCATCTCTCTGTATGAGCTTTCCATTGTTGCCAGCTGCCTCAACAGACCTCATTATCCTGGAGGTTTCTTAAAGCTCCAGTCAGAGGACTAATTTGATTTTGTAAGAAGCCTAGCTTTTACAAAATCAAAAGCAATAGTGACAATAAGTTAAAAGGAAGAAGAAAAGTGAATTTGTGGTCTCTGTGACTGAGCACAAAACCTCATACACTAAATGAACAAGTAGAATGAAAGGGAGAAAAAATGTAAAAAAATCCTATTGCTTTTCTACCTGCATTATTATAACCAAAAATAATATTTCTTTTTAATCTATTTTTGATCTTGATGCATGTTTTTTGAATGTTCCAGACTGCCAAAATTACACCCTGACTTCCTTGAAAGTTTATCTAATCACTTCTAAAAGCTGAGGGTGCATTTTTAAGGCCACATATAATTTCATCTGGCTAAGAAAAAGACAGAGGTGGATCCAGGATCCAGTGCTGTGTGGAGGTATCTCTGGGATGTCTTAACACTGGGCAAAAGCAGTTTTGAAACTGCTGTTGAGCTGTTACTCCCAAGAGCACATCTGAATGATCCTTCAAGTGCATCTTTGTTTACTTTCTTGGGGAAGGTGTCATTTATAAGTCTAACAGGCACATTCTGGTTCTACAAGCTGGTTCAAAAAGTTTAATATATAACAAAATCAATAAGCATTGGAACAGGTAGCTTGTGAAAATTTGGCGTATAGTTGATAACTTGAGTAATTTAAAAATGGACTAAATTAATTGACTCTTCAGAAGAATGAAATTCAGCTCCTTATTTGTTAAGGATCTGCTCAGATCACAGTAAGAAAGGCTAAGAAGTTCCAGAACACCTGTATTCCTATAGCTTTATTTTGAAAAAAAATGTTGTGATTCGCAGTGGTTGGTATTCAATGTATTCTGGAGCCCTGAGATGTATAACACAAACTGGCAGGGACTGTCTGCCCAAGCAGTGCTCAGTTATCTAATAGGCTCTGTATCTTCTGGCCCTTATGCGTAGGTGCACGTATGGCACCGACAGCCACCTCATTAACTTTGCTACCCTTTATCCACACTTTGGCATCAGTTCAAAGGACGCTAAGATCTCAGACATTTTAAAAGGTAAGCAAAACAGAGTGCCAGCAGAACAGTAACTAAACACATACAGAGGCACTTCAGTATGAGTGACCTGCTTTAGAGCACCTGCAGTTCCCGCAGGATTCAGCACGACTAATCTTAGGAATTTAGGTTACAAGCTCTCAGGAAAACACAAAACTCCATTCTTCTAGGTTTCTAAGACACAGTCCATGTCTAACAAATGACTTGCGGATTTCACTCAGGACTCAAAAGCTTTGGATACAAAACACATAAGTGATGATGTGATGCCCTTACTGCTCCACAGCCATCCTTATTAGTTGTTCATCACTGCCTTAAACTGCTCTTTCCCTAAAGTAGATTGGGCTGTCTTCCCAATTACTTTTTTATTTTTTATTATTTTTTATTTTTTATTTTTGATTTTTTAGTTTTTAGTTTTTAGTTTATTTATTTATTTATTATTTTTAATTTTTAAAAATTTTCCATAGTTTGGTCACAGTTTTTTTCATGATTTTTTACATACAGTCTTCCTTCCTCTTCCTTCCAGAGTTGGTTTCCCTCCATACTGAGAGCAGCAGCATTCATCCTTTGCCATAGATGGGAGATACTGGAGCATCCTTCCTTAAAGTCACTGTCTTGAATTACTGGGAAAGTACATTTAACATTGTTATTCAGAAGGACTGGTTAAACTATCTGCTTACGTGCCTGCTTTAGGTCACCACATTTCATTGATTAGCAATATGGTTCTGTTGAATGCAAAAGGAGACCTACTTTTCCCTTTCCTTTTCTCTGTAAATGTAGCACTTGTAGCATGAATGTGATGACTTTTTAATGGGATATGTTATTGTTGTTATTGTTTAGATAACTAATGACACACTGGGGTGAAAGAAAAGGCCCAGGGTTTGGTTGCTTTCAGATTTGTTTGTTTGTTTGTTTGTTTGTTTTTTACAATTGACAAGCACAGCAAAATATCGTACATCTGCAACATGACAAAAGGTAAATAATAAATACAATTGGTGCAACTGATTAACAGCCTTCACTGAGAGTTAACAATGACTTCTCCCCAGTACAAGACTCAGAAAGAAACACTTTGTAACAGACAGCAATGTGCATTCAGTGCATGAAGGGAATGAAAGCACCTAGAATGTCACATGGCACCGAGATTCAGAACTCCTTAAGCTAGAGCTGCCACAGCTACAGCACTTGGATCGAGTGCTCTTCAGAGACACACAATTCCTGTCAGCATCAGCATTTTCCACTGCCAAAGGCTGAAGGTTCACAACAAAAGTTAAAAAAAGGGCCATTTTTCTCCCAGACGCTTGAGGCTGTCACACTGCTCAGCTATGACATGCCCATCGAGACAAAAAGAGCCACAGAAGTTCTGTACAGCAGAGTAGTGGCAAACAGTGTCTGATGGTATTTTACAAGTGTCTCTATGCAGGACTTCCAAAAAGCTGCTGCGTCTAAAATGCTGCTGAGTGTTACTGTGACCCTTGCAAAACAGGCCTGAAATTTACAGCTGATCAAGGATGGCATTTTAGGAGCAATGAGTTCTTTCAACCTGAAAGTAATTGCCAGAGGTGCAATAACCATGAATATAATTTTATTGTTTCGGGCCTCAGAGAACAATTTAAACAGTCTCAAACCCACAGGACTATGTAACACTCCCTTTCTGTCCCAAAACCTCTCCAACATGTCTCTTCCCCTTCTCCCATCTTACAAATCTGATATAGGCACGTCTGTTACTGGAGTAAAACACTACTCTGCAGTGTTTACTTGAACTGGAGCGGCAAGACATATGACACGTTATAATAAAATGCTCTAAAAGGGTGGAAAGATGCAACCCTACGTGTGATGTCCTCTTAGGATCATCAGAGGTTTCAGGGGCTGTTGCAAGAGCAGACCAGGAACTAGCTTCCAAAGAGCTGTTTCAGTTTGTGTTTTTTAATACATTGCAAAAAGAATAACCTTTACGATATTTTCCACAACCCCCTTACACAGTCCTGTGAATAGGGGGAGTACAGGGGACCAGTCTCACACCAGCGTGAGCAGTGCCCTTCCAAAGTGCTTACAGGATTCAGCTTTATGATCCATGAAATCCGTGAAGCCCAGAAAAAGTCTGTGTCCACAGAGAATTTCAGCTGATCTAGAAGCTGTTTATCAACTTTATTATTCCTCTTGGATTTACATATACATAGGAATAAAGGATGACTCAAATAAGAATGACTGCAAAATAGCTATAATTTTATTGGACTGAATTATTCCTAAAATGAATAAATATTTAAATGTGAACAATCGTAGTGCAACCACACACATTTGATGTTTATTGTCCAGTGCTGACCTTGTATTCACACTATTTTTCTTCTTCTATTTTCCTTCTTCTATTTTCCTTTGTAAGTTATTTGATGATGTTATTTTCAGTTCATTTCATAAGGCTTTTTTTCGCTGTTCACAAATTGCCAGAGACTAATGGGACAATTCTTCAGCAATTACACTGAAATGAGCACAACAGTGCCTTGGTTATGTTTTGTATTTCAATACATGAGAGCACTGCATGCCATCTTTTCTCTTGAATTTTCAATATATTAAACTTTAATGAGGATATTATTCAACATTAGGTAAGGCTACAGACACCAACGAATTACTTTTTAATTTTTCAGTGTAACGTCCAGATGAGGCATCAGTGTATCATCCAGTCAGGTCGGATAAGATGTAAATCACAGAGGAGTAGGATGCTGGCAGCCACTCTGCTCAAGCCATTCCTCCTGTTTTCTAATTCTGTGACTGTCTAGTGACAAAGCTTTCGAGTAGGGGCAATAACCCAGGACTTGCACTCCTTGCTGAGTGCCATGAATGCCTTGAACACAGGTCCCACTGGAGTCTTTCTGCAGGTATAGCTTACAATGCACAGCACCCCTCATTGTTTTTCAGAGGTGACAAACAATTTTTGCAGCTGTACTTCATTTAAAAATCTGATTTTTTTTATTCCTGTACATAAAGAACAAAGCCTTCTGGGCTTGTACGTTTTAGTACTTGCAAGACCCTAGGCCAGTTGTATGGCACTAGCAGCCAAGAACACAAAACAAGTGTTTCTTCTATGTATATGAGAGAACTGAGGTGCAGACATTCCTTTAGAAATGAGAGGGGGTTGGACATTCAGCTTCAAATTTGGTAAGTTTGCACAAAACATATGTTTTCTACCCAGATAAATTCTCTCACTATATATCCTATCTACATGAAGCAGTATCTTCTATTTAGAGACAAAAATCTTGAAAAAGTCAGCCACATTGAGAGAAGTTTTGATTTATTTTTCTTGAAATATTTGGCTCCATGTCTTGCCTTCAGCGTTGACTATCACAGAGCTAGAAGTGGAGGTGAGAATCAAACAGGCAGAGGAGATAACTGAGGAAGAATGAAGTTGCTTCTCAATGCCAGGTAAACAGTGTGTAAAATCTATTGATTTATACAGCCAGCTACTTTAGATGAGAACAGAATTCCCCCTTGTACAATCTGTCTTGTAAAGTGTTGAATGAACTGTTCAGAAGCACCTATAAATAAAGGTGTAATCACCTAGTGTACCCACACTGGTCTGACCTGAGTATTCCTATTTGTGGGCAGTTATTTACAGGGGTGAGCTAACTTACTGGGAATTTAGAGAAGAGAGAAAGGAGTTGTTTGCTCATGGAGACAAAGCATCTGGGATACCAGAGCTAATGCTTGCTCTCATCTCCTGGTTTCATCCTTCTTGTAGTTGGATCTGTTGAGGAATACTTTGACTTGAGTATGTGTAGACACTATTATTAGATGCAAAGGTCAAAATGCCTAAGAGGCTACCACATTTAGATGCAGGCTTCAAAATTAGTTAGGTATTTATTCTGTAGAATTTATTTAGTCTTCAGGCTAAATTATTTAAAACGTCCTTTAATCTGCACAATGGCACTTTGATGTCTTAGACACTTAAATGATTTAAACCCCACTATCTGTTATTTCTTCTTATTTTCTTCTCTTTCATTCTTCCACTGCCTTTTTTTTTAAAAAAATTATATTTTCAAGCAGGTCTTATGAGCTACTTTGGATATTTATGTGTTCTGCTGAAGTGTCTAGAAAGTTGTGTAGATCCTATGTATTTAGATGTTTAGATATCAAATAAAAAACTTAAGAGGAGACAGCCAAAAGTCCTGAGTCTGACTGTATGTTACTTGGAATCTGATCTGTCCACTTCAAAAACTCGGGTTGACAAGTCATTAGAAATTTTTTTAATTTAAATCATTTAAATGTGAAGCTTTAATTTTTCAGTCTTTCATTTACTGAGGCGTATTATTTAATTATAATGCACAGTGCATATGAGAATGTGTGAGACCTTGTTGATGGTGTACTCTATAGGGCACTCGATGTGGATCAAGAGAAGTGTCTCTTTATGTCTCTTTATGTGTCAGCCCTTCAGTTTTTGGTGACACTGGCATGGGGCATGGGTAATATTTATAGATTAATAGAATTGTTGGGGTTGGAAGGGACCCTCAAAGGTCATCCAGTCCAACCCCCCTGCAGTGAGCAGGGACATCTTCAACTAGATCAGGTTGGTCAGAGCCCCGTCCAGTCTGGTCTTGAATGTTTGCAGGAACGGGGCATCCACCACCTCTCCGGGCAACCACCACCCTCATTGCAAAAAAAATTCTTCCTCATGTCTGACCTAAATCTCCCCTCCTTTAGTTTAAAATTTGTGCCTTTCTCCTGAAGCTGAATGAGACTTCTGTGGTGCAAATTCCTAGCTAGATAGACTGTAATTTATCATACAAGGTAGTGAATGCAATGCAGCACTCAACACAGAGGGGCCGTTTAAATTTGGTATAAACAGGGGAAAAAAGCACAGTACTAAAATACTCTTATAAAACATGAGATGCCACTGTAGATGCAGGTAATTCCTTAAGGTTTTATTCCTCCCTTGTTTTTTTTTCGCTATTCTTTTTCCAGTTAATCAGGTTTGCCATTAAAAAAATCAGATTCAAATACAGAAAATATTCATGTTCTCCAGTGAGTTGTAAATGCTTCTTCCTGTCGTTAACCACAGCTGTTCTCCTACAGCCAGATATTCAATGCTCTTGCATTAACTTCAGATCAATTACTCATGTAATAATGTCTTCATGTTAGAAGAATATCTCTGCTAAATAAGAGTTTCACACATTACTGTTTTTTCAAAGAAACAAAGTCATGGGTTGGATTTGTTTTGCAGGGCAAACTTCTAAATATCCTCAATATCTTCTGACCTACTGAAGGAGAAAACATCTCTTCAGCTGGGACAGATTTACACTGATTAGGTTTGTCATGCTGTTTTCAGTTCAAGTTTGGCTGGGTAGGAGTTACAGAAAAAACAGGGAAAATCTCAAATTCATACACTGTTCCCTTGAACACAGGTGTTAAAAAATCCCCATGGATACTTTTAGCCTTGCTTCCAGCACAGTAGTCACATTGCCATTCTCTGTGTGTGCTTAGTGAGAGTGAGTCAAGACATATTATAGCTGTAAAGAAGCCTGAGATTTAAGAAGGTCCCTGGGTTATTTCCTGCTATGAAGTATTCATTTTTTGAATCAGATTTGTCAGTACCTGTGGTACAGATGATCAGCATATGCATCAGCACTACTGCAGAGCCATATTTCCTTCACACCACAGTACTTTTTGGAGTGATCCATCCCTGACGGATACATTTAGCAGGGTCAAACCATTCTCTCTGACATGGTGGAAACAGTGGGGACATAAGGTAACAAGCCAATACTGAATGCCCCTGAAAATGAACTTCTTCATGAGTTTCATCTTAGGAAGTCTGTGTCCATGGAGACTGTGGATAGAACAATAGTAGATGGATCTTTGAAAACATTGGTGTTTCTCCAAGAGAATTACAGACTTGGAGGTACAATTGGTGTTTTCTTCTAGAAAGACATGGCTTGTTAGGTCTTTACCCTAGGTCACAGAAGGGATGGAAAAATTAAGGCAAAAAGAGGGTCTGTATGTTTTTGACTATGAGAGATTCAGTTCTTAGTCAGTTTGATGCTTGATTACAGTACATAAACACTATATGAGACATTAAATTGAGACACTGTGAAGGTGAGCTGATTCAGAAGCAAGCCAGGTGTCTCCAAATTTAGGGTTAGAAGGTTCAGCATTCACAGAAAAGCTTGTTGCCCTTCTTCCTCTCCTTCCCTAAAGGGCTAGCTCTCATGAAGCAGAAATTACAGATGCCTCAGCAACTCATTTGGGACATCTGGACATTAATGTAATACTGATTAAACTAAGAATAATTTCTGCCTCTTCCCACTCCTGTGATTCCCCCATATATTTCACCTGTTAACATTTATTCTATGATTCTGTGATCTTTCGTCAGTTTAAGACCTGCATTTTTTGTTGGTGTGAATGGTGAAGAATCCAAGATTAATAACTTTTTCTGTGATGAGACCCAAGTTGAGGCTGATTCAGCTTCCATTTACTCTGCCATAAATCAGGAGTAAATCAATGCACGTTAGCAAGACCAGGCACACTGGATCTGAACTGGTGAAGCATGAAGAGAGTCAGGCTCTATGTGTTCCATTTCTGCTGGGCATCCACCTTGCCATTTCTAGCCCCTTCATTACTCAGGTTGAACAATGTCTCAAGTTTGTGAACTTGATGGTCCAACTTTACTGACGTTTAGAATTATCTCTACTAGATTAGAAAAAACAAGATGCTCTGTAATTTCTAGGCTTTCTTTTTCTCTTTGTTTTTTGTTATTGAGTAGCTTTCACAAATCCAGCTCTCTTGAAAGAAAAGGAATTAGACTGTCAGCTCGTCTTTGCTTTAATTGGTTGAGTTAGTGCCTTGTATCTGCAGCTTTTCTCTTTAGGAAATTCATCTTTCTGAAATGCTCTGTGATTTTTGTGAGAGCAGTTTACAGCAAAAGTAGCTGGACATGGAGAACTGTTTGGCATAGTATGGTAGTTTGTCTGCAGAAAAACATGCCCTACCTGGATAAAGAAGTTGTAGTAACAGTGAAATATTTGCTCCAGGATGAATGACCTCAGGGTGCCCTCCTAGCAGTTTCAGCTAAGCTCTGAAGCAGTGATCTTGACAGGAGACACTTGTAAACACTGTGTGGCTTTGAAAACATGACCCTAGTGCACCTGGTTTTGCCACTGTTAATCATTAAAAGACAAATGAGGGGGGAAGCAAGTAGATATTTCGCAGAACAAAAAATATTATAAAATCTGGCCTCGCAGTGGTATTAGTGTGTCTTCCACATGATAGATATTAAATGCAGTAAGAACTGCAAAGGATTAGCAACCAGATGCATGTAAAATATCTTCATGTGTGTATTACACTAATAAAAAGGGCAAGCATAGGCAATGAGGAGATGCTGAAGCAGCTGAAGTCGTGAACCTGCTGTAACTTGAAACGAACTTAGTTTAGCAAAACTTCTAAAATCTGGCCTAACCTAAGCTTTTAGACACATAATTAAGTGAGTATGTGAGGATTTTTCCCCTTCTGAAGAGAGACTGACAAATCCCTTCTGTTCAGTGGAAAAGTTCCCTGGCCTTAATATTCCTTTTTTTCCACTTAATCTGAGAATTCAGGACTGTAGTGGATTCGCATTCTGGATCCTGTCAAACACTTCATTCTCTCTGTCATCCACAGAAGACTTCAGAGCCATGCCATCTATTCATAAGAACATATTTTTTTTCTTTTGGTTTCTGAGTGTGTTCCAGAAAGTTACTAAAGGGTCCGATTTCTGATATGTCTTGACCTACAGATGCAACATCATCAGTAGTGACAGCCATAGGACAGGACAAAGAGGGGTGGAGGGAATTGCTTTCTTCCAGTGCTGAATAAGGAATGTTACCAGAATTTGGTAAAAGTAATAAAGAATGTAATGGAGCTGTGAAATTAGGTATTAAAAGCAGCCAGAAAATCAATGTGTTAAGGTTGCCTGTGGACTTTTAAAAATACTAAAGTAGCTGATATATAACAGAGTTTTTGCTTATTCTGCCAGCCACATTTCATGATCTCTTTTATGAGCTCTATGGTACCAACGCTGATGACAACAGACTCTGCAAGGATTATTTCTGTGTGTTGTTGTTCTAATAGAAGACCTTTTCTTTTTTTTTTTTTAATCATAGCCATAACACATGGACAAGACATTCATACAAACTTTGTTACTTTGTGAGGGTTATGTCATCATAAAAATGAGGGACCCAGCAGCAGTGGAAAAAAAGATGTTTCAGTGACATTGTGTGCTATGCCTGCCCCTGAAAGCTGCTCCTTCTTTGCAAGGCTGTTTTTAGAGTGGCATTATCGAATGCTATGTTGTTGTGAACTGTCAATTGAACTGTCAATCTATGGCTATAAACTATCTTGGCTAGCAGACTTTCTGTTATCTTAGAAATGCAAAACGCTTCAATCCTATTTGGAACATCATAACTTAAACACTATTCCGTAAGCAGTGGTGACATTTCCCTTTGCCCAGTGGTAGGATGCTCAGACAGGCAGGAGTTGCTCACAGCTAATCACCCTCTCTACCTGGAGGCATTTCAAGACTATACCTGCACCTTCTAACAGGGAAGTCTGTTTCAGTGGTGCAGCCTGCAGGCTGAAATACAGGCACACAAAACATCTTGAGTTTTTGATGATCTGCATGTTGCAAAAACTGTCTCAAGGTGTTTTTTGGGAACAAGTGCGCTTGGCTACATTTCTTGTTTTCAGTGTGAATCCCTCTCCTTTTGTGTTCCACTCCCAACAGATTTTTTTTTTTACAGTATCAAGAAGATAAGAAGAAGATGTAGAATGACACAGGTCATACTTGTTCCCTGATGCACTGCTACCTACTTTGTTTGCAACAATAAATGTCAGGTATCTGTCATTCTAAGAAAACTATGGGAAAAATAAGAATTTTTCATTTCAGCAGGGGAAATAGGTCTTCTCGTAGTGCAGTTCTTCAGGTTTTCAAAAATGAGAAGCTTGACCTTTAATAACGGCATCTTTTATTTAATTGAATCTCCCGACTTAGCTTGTGCTCATTCTGGTAATAGTGAACACAGCATTGAGATATCTTGTGTTAAATGAATATGGCAAACTCCCACTTGAGCAGAAATATTGTAAAGCAAATATCATTAAGGACCATTGGCTATGGAAAAGTGTTTATGGTAAGCACTCTGCAGCAGCTCATCTTATTTTCAACTTTACTTTTTCATGCTTTCATCTGAATTATTTCTACTGAACTCTCTGGCTGAAGCTGAAATGCTTGTATGACACAGAAAATCCCACTTAAATTATGCCTTGTTGAAGCCAAATCTCCACTAAAATAGCTCCCAGGAGTTTCAAAAGTTAATATGATTGGAAGAGTATTGCTACATCTCTGCTGCCCTTTAAGGAAGACAATGTAAAGGAGATGTTAAAAATGTTCATTCTGAATTATTCCCCATAAATACTCTAAGGATGTTTCCTCCAGGCTGAAACCTGTGAAAGTATTTGTCCTTGTTGAATAACTGAGCTCACATGAGAATTAAATTATACAGTTTGTCTGCTTAAACTTCTTATCGTCTCTGACTGTTCTCTGTCTTTGTATTTAGTTATCTCAATGTTTGTTCATTAAAAAAATTCTGCATGGAATTTGGTCTTTATGTTAGTGTCAGCTCCATCTTTATAGAACTGTTGGTACGATATGTGTAAGAGGGACCAAGTAAGCAAGATGTTTCCTGAGTGTCTCTGCCATTCATAGCCTATTTTTCATCTAAATTTCAAGTTCTTCAATGAGATAAAGGCTATTTGTGCACCATATGTGTTTGTACATTAATATATGGTGTAGTAGTATTAATTATGGAAAAATGAATAAATAGAATTACAGCTGTGATTTTGACCAAGAAGCTGAAAATCCATTTTCCTGTGTGGTATTCATAACCTTGTAGTGGGAATCATATCTTTGTCTTTTGAAACTGGGAAAGTATAGAGATGGTTCGACGAGCTGTAAAAGAGTGAATATCTGTGTGTATAACAACTAGAGGCTCTGAAAATGCAAATGGCTACTAATACTGAGGTTTCTGTACCTGAATTAAGTCAATTGTTGGATGAAAATCTGAAAGTAAAGGGGGTGTGAGAAACACAAACTGAAATAAAACACCTGATTTTCATAAGTGTAGAGTCACTGACAACAGTAGTAGTTCCTGAGAAATAAAAAGCCTTTCTGAAAAAAAATCAATTTGCTTATTTAGGAAAATAAATGTGCACTTAGGAGCTGAACATTAGGCAGCTATTTTTGAAAAGTGTGTCCCATGGTCCACGCAGCTCTGTCTGAGCAACGTTGACTTTTGATATGCGGCTAAAAAACAGCGTGCATGAGATTCAGGTTCAATCTGCTGGAGATTTTGCCTCTCTATGTTGCTCAGAGGTATCTTGCGTTTTTGAAAGGCAGTGGTGAGTGACTTGAGCTGAACACCCAGATTTGCTACGAAGCATAGTTGTAGCATCTTACCCCAAATGACTGCAGAGATTAAAAAGTGTTGGTATTCTCTCTGTTTTACGTGTTTTCACGTCAAGTTCTATGTATTTCTCAAGCTGGCAAAAAGGTGGAACAAGATTTTTGGGTGAGTCACATCTCTTTTACTATATTGTTTCCTTGAATTTTTCTCCCATTATTGGCAACAGCTAAGAGCTCAAACTCCTCAGTGAACAAGCAGACTAGAATGTCTTGCAATTGTGTTTTGATATTTACTACAAAGGTAATTTCATTCTCTTTTTTAAATGTACAAAAAATACATCACAAAATCTGATGTACATGACTGATTCATGTAGGAAGAGCTCCAAGTAAGTATGAAAATACAACGTGCATAGAACTGAAGTATTGTGGGTATCTTGGAAATTATTCACAAAAACTCTTTCATGGTGCCTTTGGAGCTGTTCAGAGGTGTTCTGTCAGAGTGCAGATTGGCTTAATGGACCTGGAGATCACTGACACATCTCTGTCAGGTGTTAACATGCTTCAGTGGAGAGAACAGAAGATAAAAGGACTAATGGCTCTGCTGAAATCCATGGATTTTGTTCCAATAATTCTTCTAAAGGGCTCTATAAGAGCAAGGTGATGCTTTTAAAAAAAGAATACACAGAAGAATGAAAAGTAGTTTTCTGCAACCTCTTCAGATTAATGCAATGTTTGAGTGACACCCTTAATTCTTAACATTAAACCAGCAATATGATGGGGAGCAAGGGCAGTCTACATATTTTCCTAGTGATAACCTAAACATTTAATTTTTTTAAGGTCACCAATAGCAACTAATACACTTGCAGACTGGTTAAAAAAAATTTAAAAAAAATCACCATTACCTTCTTTTGAAGCAAATCTATTTGTCTGTGGTTTCTCCCCTCAGAACATAAGGGTGGAGTTTCCTTGCCATAAGCTAAAACTCAAGCCTAGTCAGAGTGCTATGGTCTGACTAAAGAACTAGTTAATGAGAACTGAATCCTGCCACCTGTTTTATTCCAGGACAGAGCCCTCTCCTGCACCATATGAGTCTTTAACACCTTCCTGCAGGATGCAGGTGGTTGGTCTGGGTGAAAACTCTGTGTCACTGTAGTGGGACAGGCTGTGAGCAGCCTTTTCCCCAGAGTTTGGAAAGAAGGTGGCTGTAACCAAGTATTTTTCTTCTTTTTTGAGCAGTCAGTCCTCATATCCCCTCACACTACCATTTCAAAGGCCTAACATGAAAGATGGTAAGCTTTTTAGTTCCTTCAAAAGGAATGAAGAGAGCCCAGGAGTCTGGGGTACAGGCTGCAGCAGCCTCTGAATTAAGCTACCTGAAAAGCTTAAAGGTTACCAAGCTGTGGTGAGTGATGTTATTTTTCAATTTAACAGGTATAGTTGGCTTACGTTAACAGCCTTGGTGAATGTTTCAGACCACTAGTTTGTTGCTTCCTTCATGACACCTGTAGTTAAGTTGCCTTGTCCTGCAGAACAGCTGTTGAGATCAGAGGCAGGCAGATACAACCCTGCAGTAGAAAATTAGCTGGGATAGGCTTGTAGGATACTGCTCTACTTTGCAAAGTGACACCTGTATCCATTCCCTTGCTTATGGTGTTGAGGCAATGACAACCCTCCAGCACTATCGGTGTATCAATAGTAATGGGCTCAGGAACTGCCTAGTAGCTTTTTATCCAGCAAGCCCCTTTGAATGTGTTTAGGGGACCATTGAGGAAAAGCACCTGAAAAGCAAAAAGTGGAGTGTTCGTCTTGTGGGAAGAGAGTTTGAAAAGGTCACAGAAAAGCTATAATCTCCACCCCCCCCACTTGCCTCGCTTGTTTTATACGTTTGATCCTTCTGTGCACAAGGTCCCAAATCTGTAAACAAGAACGCTCTTAGAGTCTTACTTTTCCTGAGAGTAACCTTTGGGACTGAGGTGGATTGAACTGGCAGGGAGGTTTATTCAGAATAGCTCATTATGAGACTCAGTGCTCAAAATAATGATTTGATTTCACTGGGGGGCATGGAAAATCCTTTAAAATGTGTATTTGACTCCATAGGTAGCAATAGGTCAAAGTACATTCAGGGCAGTTTCTAAACAACCCCTCCATTGTCTAAATGAAGCCATTATGCTGTGAACTGGAAGTACTGTTACGACCCCTCATCTTATGGTAAAAGAGCCTTCAGATCTGCTCCCTAGTGACAAAATTAAGAAAAACCCAAGAAACCTGAAAGAGCATCAGAGTGGGAGCACTGGGAGGAGGCAGTGCCGAAGAGAAAGAAAAGTAAGAAAGAGCTTTGTGCTTTGATTAAACTTTTCTTCCCCTGCAGCGTGGAGGGTATCTTGAGAGAAGAACATCTCTGTAGGTGGGATTTTTTTTGTTCCCCAAGCTCTCAGTCTGTGTTTAAAAATACCAGCTTTTACTTTAGGCAAAAGGAGCAGCATTTGTGTTATTAAAGGAGATGAGTAAAGATTGTTGCTAGCAGAACGGATTTGAGCTGCGTGGCAGCAATGCAGCATGTGGGTTAAGTGTAGTTGTTAATCTGCTGACTGTGTTAGTGGAGCTGCCTTCTGTAGTGAAATACTTGAGCACTTGCTTTAATTCTCAGAGATCCCAGGGTGGTTTGAGCAGCACATCTTCCATAATTAATTGCATGTGTAATGCAGTCCATTTGAGAAGTCTATGATTACTTGCCTGTATGTTACCCAAAGACATTACAATATCAATAGCACTACTAATTTTAATTAAAACTTTGAAATGCCTGCCTGTTGAAATATTCATTATTATCACTTGATTATGCTGTTTTGTAATCTTCTGCACTCTCTCTTCATTACTGATTATCAAGACTATGCAAAAGTATGACACTTCAAAGCATATACCTCCTCCACGAGGGCAAGTATTCAGAGCCGTGTTATAATTTTGTTTTTGTTAAGAGACAAAATAATCTCCCCCTCCTCAAAGTAGTAAGAGTCTCTGTAATACACAGAAGAAACCCACTCTGTCATGACCTCAAACTTACAGTGGTCTGAGCTCCAAAACGCTGACTAAAATGGAAGGCTTATGCAGTGGTTTATTCATTTATCTTTTTACCTCTGGGCTTTTTCATGCAGATCCACCTGATAGAGGTGAGAGTGAAATGCTCATATATCCTGAGCATCCTTAGTCCATGTCACAGTTCGCAGCTGTAGCCCAAGAAAGATGTGGAAGTGTTAGCACAAAGGAATGACGCTTTAGGAAACACTGCATGTGTGAGCTTCAACCTGCACTGCTTCTAAGAATCCCATCATAAGCTAAAATATTCAAATATCTGTGTTGTCAACATTGGTGGTCAAGCGTAGAACAATAGAAAACAGCTTGATCAGTGATTTCTCAAATCAAGGTATTCCTTTGCAAAAAGACAAAAAGGGAGCACATTCAGGATGCACCATGTGCACATGGGAATCAGTCACTCAACCCTGCTTCTGCTAATGAATGGCAAAAAAGCTGCCTCCAGCTTTGTGGATAAAAGGTTTGAAAATCTTTTAGTGGACCTCCCATTGCTCCACCAGTGCAGTCATTTTAATTGGCTTGGCTCTATATTTTTTCAAGAAACAAGGTGATTCACCTAGGCTGCAGTGACAGAATAATAGACATTTCAGTTTCAAGTAGTTTCTCTTTAAAAATCCTCTAATCTAGTATGGCACATAAATGGTAAACTCTCAGGCTGTCACTGAGTATCTACAAAAATGGATTTTTGTAACCTGAAGTTCCACCTTCTAAGTCACAAACAAAGTATGTTTGACTTCAACCTGGTTCTTGTGAACAAATTTTTTCCTATCAGTGACCCAAAGTCTCATTTTCCAAGAAGTCTGCAAGCTCTTCCCTTGGGTTTCTTTTTGCCTCAAAAAATCCTTCTCTCAAGCTGCATCTATTGGGATGGACAGAGGAGCTTCAGTGAGTTCTGCCCAAGCATCAGAAACTATTCTAGAAAACTAAACACTCATTTAACTAGAGTCACAAGAAATTTTTAAAGAAGCTTGTAGCCTGTGACTGCTCAGAATATAGCACTCCACAGGCTTTATGTAACAGATCCTAGGCATCTAGAAAGCCACATGAAAATAAAACTTCAACATTAATGGAGCAAGAAAAAGTTTGTGAATAACTGCTCCCAGTAAATAGTAGCTCCTTTGAACGGAAGAATGACCTCAAGTATAGAAATGAAATGTACTGATGCTCATAGACAGCAAAAGGTAAGAATCAGTTTGCCAGCACTGCAGAAAATTCTGTGGCAGCTGATATTTTTATATACTGTATAAAAATAAATACCACCGTTTCCTTGTCCCATCAGGAATTTTATTGCTTTAATTGTAATCAGCTTGATAGTAGTTATTTCCTTAGTGACCTATGCAACAAAATATTAGGAAGATAGTTTTGCAGACTCTTAAAGAGATAATTTAAAAAGAATTGTCCACTGTGATAGCTATGATATATAATATTCATTGCTTCAGCAACTATCAGGCCTTAAGAGATGATCTGCAATCATCTGCAGCACATCATGATGCCCCAGGACTTCTCTGAACTGAGGAATCTCCCTTGCACTCAGTGCAGATGTGCTCAGCCTGGTGATATCCCCAGCTCGCCACCATTATTTGTGGGCAATTTGGGATGGGCTGTAAGCTACACGGACTATTCCAGAAATCCAGGAACTTTTCTGACTTGCCTCAGTGCTCAGGGAGAGGTTTTGTGGTGTAGGTAGCAGCTCACTGAAAGTCCAGGATGGCTGGGGCACTGATGCCCCTCAGGCAGGCAGCGCACATGCGTTGCAGGTCCCTTTTTGAAATGGGGTCAAAAGCAGGGCTGCAAGCCCAAAGACAACATCATGTAAGAATACATTCCACCTAGATTTAAAGTTGTCCAATGTCAACGTGTTCACTGCAACAGTAGACTGAGAACACTGATTACCTATATATTTCTGAGTACAGCTCAGAAATTTTGTCATAACATATTGACAGTTTTAATTTACAGCTATTGCATCTTGTTGTATCATTGCCATCTAGGCAGAAGAACCCGCTGTTTTCAAGTTTCTCTCAGGCACTTATATCTTTCAAATTGCCAAGTAATTTTGATTTTGTTAAGCTAAAGAGATGGATTCCAGGTTGTGTGACACAGGTACTGAAACAGAAGTACCATTTTAGATGCTCTGTTAGATCTTGCCTGGGCTCCAAATGCTTGTTTGGAAAAGCACTGGTCCCCTGTAAGTTCTGGGTCACACCTGCCATCTCCTCCCATATGCCTTGCATTATAAACCAGTAACATTTTCTGTTTAGAACAGGCCTAACTATATGACTGGGATACTCCTCCCCATCCCCTCTGGGACAGTCAGGCCTCTTCCAGATTCAGCAAGTCAAAATAACGTAGTTACCATATTTTCTCAGTTTTGAACACCAGGTGAGGACTGAGAGGAATTACAATTTATGTAATGATGATGGTTACTGAAGATGGAAGAAGGCTGTTAAAAGGAGATGGAAATCTACAGGCAAAAGGATAAAATACTTGCAGTTGGTATGGTGACTGCTAAGAGACACTGTCAGAGATACCAACTGTATTCTGTCTATCAATGAGGCTGTGAAAAGGCCGAACAAAAGCAAACACAGTTAAATAGCAGAGTAATAGTGGCTAGAGAAGAGTATGGATTAGTCCAAATTAAAAGGGGAACAAGGGTGAAGATTTTGAATAAACTACCAAGGGTAAAAAAAAACAGTGGTGGTTTTTTTATTTTTTTCCCCTTCAAATTGATCAAAACGAAGAAGCTTACCAAAGAGCTTGTAGGACAGACAGATTCTCAGGATGTAACAGGAATGGTCAGAGGTATTTAGCCTATAACAGAAAAGCCAAATAAGTTATTTGCCTCAATATTTTCTTGGAGAGGACATGGGGAAGTCTTTACAAAGAAAGAGCATCATGAGCCATCTCAAACTGAAGTGTCAAGTTAAATTTCTCAAACTGAAAAGGTTTTATACAAACAGATAAAATGACTATTAATAAAAGAACCAGGTGATATTCTTTCAAGCATTGGAACAGAACTTTAACATGAAATTGTGAATCAATCACAATAGTAGGCAATTGTAGTGTAGTTGCCTAAATAATTTCCAACATTAGGGACTATAAAGTGGCAAGTAACAAAGGAGATATAGAAGACTACAGACTAGACTTTGATTTTCCTACTAGGTATATTAAAACATAATAAACAATAGACTTAAGTAAACAGAATTTAAGAACGCAGTCTTTCTTGTGCAGATACAAAAATATGACACATAGCAAAGAATTAGCAGGGCTTTCATATAGGGAAGTGATGCCTCACAAATAACCTAGTGTTCTTTGAAGGAGTCAGTAGTATATGAACATAATTACCAAGGTGATCTACTTGGATTTCCAAACAGCTGACATGATCCCTCATCAAAAAGGTTTAAGAAAACTAATCTGTCTTGAGATAAAAGATAAATTCCTCTTGTGGCTTAACAAAAGCAAATATGATAGGAAATGCAAAGATGGGGAAATGTGATTATGTGGAAAGAAACAAAAGGTACAGATAAGGAGAGGAATTACAATGGATGCTGCTGTTGAGGAAGTCTAGCTATTCAATATATTCATAAATGACCTAGAAAAGAAAGTAGATACAGGGAAACAGAATTTGCTGCTGATGAGATATTATTCAAGGTATTCAGCTGTCAAATTGACTGCAAAGAGTTAGAGGAGGATTGCATGATACAGAATGACTGGGCAGTAAAATGGCAGATGAAATTCAAGGTCAATATATGCAAAGAGATGCACATGGAGAAACACATGCTTAATTGTACATACAGAAAATGGGTCCTAAATTAGCTATTGCCTCTCAGGAGAGAGATTTTAAAGTCATTGTAGCTGGTGTTATTAAAATATCAGTTAAATGCTCAACAGTGGTCACAGCAACAAAAAGTTTGATAGGAATGGTTAGGAAATTAAATGAGAACAAAATATAAAATTATAAACCTGTGGTATACCACATCTTGAACAGCATGTATAGTTAATGTTTGTGTTTCTTGAAAAGGAGAAAGTGAAATAAAAAGGTCAAGGGAATGTAATCACAGAGGTGGAATGGCTTCTTTCCAGGAAAAGCTTAAACAGGTCAGAAAAGAGATGACCCAGGATGAGATGTATGTGTGTATAGGTATGTGTATATATATAAATAATAAATAGTATAGAGAATATGTATGTGGAAAGTTTATTCCTTTGTCTTCGTAGTGCATGAAATAAAAATAACAGCTAGAGATGAAAAAACAAAAAAAAGGAAGTACATTTTTATATCGTGTGTAATTGAAATTCAGCATTCCTTACAGGGGGTTGTTGTGGTGATCAGATGTAGAGCTGTGTTCAAAATCTGCTGAGAGTGTGAGTTAGTAAACACAATGATCCATCTCATGAGTTCCATCAACTACATGTTGTTGGAGTGAGATAGAGGCAGTGATACCACATGGTCCTTGCCTTGCCCTTTAGTGTTTCCTTAACCATCTGCTAGTTCCAGCTGTCCTTGAGGGGATATTGAGAAAGGTGTACCTTCTTTCTTACCTACTACAGCTATGTTTTTTCCCTAAGTCTTTTTATTTATCTTCTGATAATATCAAGAAAATCCCTTCTTACTAGGCATTATGCATGCAGAGGGTGAGTGCATCTCCTTGCCATGAAGTGCTTACTTGAAGACCTTGTTAAAACAAAGGTTTACTGTTTTACAGATAAGAAAGTTTGCCTCAGCAAGATTATATACCTTGTCCAAGGTCACACAGAGAACCTGTTGCAATGTGTTGTTGGTAAGATCACCCTTGCACTCCAAATGTGGTTAGGAATTATGTCACAGATTTTAGTCATGAGCATTTTTAATAATCTGTGCCTTGTTTGGGTTCATCATTCTAAGTCATTTAGGACCATGTCCTTATTAATTATATAGCAACTTTCTATATCCAATTATTTAATTATAGACTATTACCCCATTAAAGACAACAAAACTGATCAAAATTAAGGATTATTTAATACACATAATTTAATTCTTCAGCTTTTAATCAGATAAAGCATTGATTATTAATTAAGTGAAATGGAAAGCACTGTCATCTTAGCAGAGGAAAAAGCACAAAGGAATGAACTAAGGCTTTTCATAGGTTGTCTGAAGTTGGAGATATTGGAAAACTCACATGTGACCACTAGTGGGAATAGAGTCCTGATGCTGTTGGGACAGGCTCATTCAAGTGTCCAAAATTTACACAACAGGCATGACAACTCTTTCCAGCTTCTGTTCGGCACAATCTAGTTCCAAACTGAAACACAAATGGGCCATTTCCCAGGCATTTCTTCTGTGTAATGTGTTCGATGGCACTTCAACTTCTAGAGAAATGATTTCATGAACATTGCTATTTTAAATCATTCAGCAGGCAGGTTGTGCTGTTAAAAATGTATCTTCAGTCTCTTATATATTCTTTTTTATTGTTATACTTAGCACAACATGGTTGGGATCCTGTAGTATCCCATGGTTTGCTAAGCAAACAAGCAAATGGTTTGAATTTTCAACTTTACTTTTATTTTCTAGTGTACCTAAGATTATTTTCTAGGTTACTGTTATATTCTTGAAATTTGCTGAAGATGTTTCATTTAACTGGAACAAAATAAAACCTTTTTTCCTTCCTTTTTCTCCTTTCTAGCCCGTTTCCTTGAAAATGCCATTGTCACAACCAGTCTAACTTACATTTTTTTCCCCTTCCTTTGCTGTCTTTTTCCCTTCTCTGTAGCACACCCACTGTGAGGTTCTTTCTCATCCCAGCTGTCTCCTATCATTTTTACCTTTGTCCTGGTGCTACGGGAGCAGAGTGTTCAGACCCTCCATGCTGTCAGTGACTTTTCTTTCCTCTCGTCTTTATTGCTTTTGAGCAATGCAGGAGCCACTATAGAGTACGTTTACCCCATGAACCTCAGAGACCCAAAACAGGTCAGAAGAACTTGGCTGAAAGTAGCAGATAGCAATCTCATTAAATAATCAATGTCTATGTTATGACCGCACATACAGTTTCAGTGCAATTAATGTTGCAGATCAACAGTGTGTTGAAAAACTCCTGAGGCAGGTATTAAAGTCAAATGGTTCCCTTCCCCAGAAAATCATGAAGCAAGAGCTGCATCATAAACACAATTATAGCCATTTGAATCCGAAATCGTGTTTTCCTTTCTTTGGTTACTAAAATATCTCTCTTTAAATCTAAGCCATTGTAAGCAGCAAAAATACAGAATACATGAAAATGCCTGCTCCTCTCTCAAACCTTATGGCTTGTATGTATTAGGATAGAAAAGCAAAGGTAATAGTAGCATGTATGATATATATTACTTTGCACGTTATCAACAGACTTGCATGATGCGGCATGCAGGATATAATAAATTAAGCAGGCAAAGGAAGACCAATACAGCCTTTAAAAAGCTGATGAGTGCTGAAATTTGGTACTAAATCATACTAACTCCTACAAACTTCCTGAGACTTAGGTCAATTTGGACCACTCTTAGAAAAGCCTGTGAGACTTTCCTCTTTATAAAGCCATTCTACTGTAGAAAGATTGACATCCAAACTTGCTTATCTCTGAATATAAATCCCAAACCAAATCTTCCAAAATATCTTATAAGCTGAAGAAAGAAAACCATACTGTTGCATGCAAACAGGGCTTCCAAGGAGTAGAGGGGAAGAGAGCCAGTGATTTCATGAGATGCAGCAGTGCTCACATTGTCTTTGATCCATTCTCAACAGAAGCTTCTCTAACAGAAGGAAGCAGAAAAATAGAGTAAATTGAATAGCTACAAGTTTGAAGGAAAAACATTCAGAATTTCTTGTCTGAGTGTGGTTGCTTCTGATTGCTTTTCTGTCTAAGGGTAGCCTAGTTCTCTGATGCTGTTGTTACCAAAAGTCTTTCAGATACGCGTTATTGCACTCATCTTCCAAGTCAGAAAAACTAAGAAGAAGAGTGAGAAAGGTGACTTACTCTCTAAATTATGCATTGAACGAAAAGCAGTGTAGGAAATGTAAGCTACATCTTCTGAGTCTTGGCTCAGTGCCTTTATTTATCATGCTTATGGTGAGCAAAGGGCTTTTCTTGTGCTACCAGTACTTGATCACCATGCATGTTTTTTTCTTTCTTAAAGTGAATACATGAGGTTCTTTATCTTTCCATACCCCCTTGGTGGGGTTTATGGGCGTGTGCGTGAGAGTTTAACATCTTTAGAAGGCTCTTTAAGGGTGTAATGCTACAATGTTTTCTGTGAAGCTACCCAGACGTAGGATCATTCTGGCCCCACTGAGGAAAAACTTCATGACTATGGGCTGCACACCAGGTTTGGATTTCAGGAGGTGACTCTACCTTTGCCTGTGGCACACTCATGTTGCAAGAGGTCACACTCTGAGAGATGCCTTTTTTGCACTGACCAACCCTCATAAAGAATAGACTCAAGCCTTGGTCCTGGTTCAGGATTCAACAGGAATGACAAGCTCATCTATTCTCAAGTTCAGAAAAGCCCTACCACATTTTGGATCAAGTTGAAAAGTCAGCAGCTAGCTACTAATATGATGATACAGGTGTAAAATAGTAGTTGGAGGATGGCATTACTCACCCATGACTCATGGAAAACTGAGAGAAATGCGTATGAGGATGTGCTAAGAAATACAGGAGAACAGCCAAAGCCTGGATAAAAAATGATGACAAAAGAGCTAAAATACTGGTTGTAAACCAACCCATATTCAATCAATCAGTAATAAGGGGTTGTGACAATTCCCAAGCTCCAGAGGTGACTTGTGCTCTGTGAAACAGTTGTCTCACACCCTTTGTCATTCACACACTTTTTTTGCTAATGTCACTTCTGAGCTTTGCTTTACCTCCTGCAGCTCTCTCCTAACTCATGTTGTTTCTTAAGGGATCTGCCATGATCTGGAGCTCTGCTGGCAGCCCGTCAACACAATCAGAGGGTTTCGCTGGGCTCCAACAACAACCTTCTTGCTCAGGGCTGGTTTACAAGGTGGCAGATTTGAGGGAGGTAAGGCAAAGAAAGCCTTGGGAACTGTTCTGTAATTAACCCCCAATCTGGTTCTTAGACTGATGCCTGTAAACTGCCCAGTGAGAGTTAATTTTCACAGCTCTAGGCATATATATTAAAGTTTTAGGTGATCAGATGTTTGTCTTTTAATATTATAAAATGAAAATGCAGAAAGGAGTCAGAGACCTTCTTCACTGCAAGTCAATCAAACTATAAATAGGGGTATTCTACTTTTCACCAACCCCAATTCAGTGAAACAACTCTTTGCTTATTTAAGGATGCACTGAATGGCACAACTGCACAGGAAAGGGGGAATTCTTGTTCAGTCAGTGCCTTTTGCAGCTGAACAGTGGCTTATGACACTGAATGGATATGATGAGTGAAATGCTGCTCCACTCCCAGGTAATGAGAGTTTTTCCATTGCCTTCAGTGCAGCCATGATTTATTTTAAGAATCAAACTTTAAGCTCATAAACCTATTTTCACCTGGAATAATTGTTAATTAAAACAATGTGAAATCAACATTTTATACAGGAGTTCTGAACTACATACATCTGAAATATGCATCTAAATGAAATATTTTGTATTTCTTTGATTACTTTAACATGATGTTATCTCATTAATTATGTTATTAAACTGTGAGGATTTTAATAATAGTTACTTTTAATACACATTCGTGTAAACATGATGTTGTTTTCCTGGCACAAATCATATTTTTTCATGCAATTTGTTTCATTCTTGTCTCTTATTTGTACGGATTCTTAAAATTTTGATGTGATTGTTTCTTAAATCTTAAGAGGCCAGCTAGCGTAACTGCACAGTGAACCAGATTAGAAATAAATTAAGAGCTCTGCTGCCTGTCCTTCTCACCACTTTCTGCTATATTGCAGTGGCAGCACGAAAGTTGTTTATCACTGTAAGAAAATCTAAGCAGTTATTCAGAAAAAAGGAGACACCCGCCTTACCTTTGTGCAACTTTGTGCAAACACAGTTGACACACAGTACAGAATTGAGCTTTCTGCTCTGAAGAGAAATGAGTTAGATAGTAAACCTTTGAAGGCCTCTACAGAAAAACAGCTGAGGCACAAAGAACATGCATATTGTTTCCTTAGATAATTTTGAATGTTTTATGGTAAATTATTTTCTCTTTATGAATATTAGCGATGTTATAGTGACGTCAATATGAGGTTTTATCTATTCTGAGTCAACTATATAAATTAGGCAAAAATATCAGGGAATAAACAATATATATACACAAGGCTGAACTAAGAATTCATCTTTTGAAAGACTTCATCAGAACCGATGTGATGATACTCAACCCATTGCAACATACTGCGATGTAATGGGGTTGCAATTTCTTTCATTGCATCTTTGGTCGTTTTTAGGAGATTTTGCAATGTCCCTGATTTGCCTGTTTCAAAAATTATATCTAGACTACCTATACTAAATGCAAAACTAAACAAGATGATCACAACCTACCAAATTTATGAACTGAAACACAAGAGAACAGTCCTGAGGAATAGCTAGGAAGCATATTATACTTTATTCAAGGCCAGATGCAAAAATAGTCAAGGGAATGAAGAAAAGAAAAGTGGGCTTCTCAAAACACGACTTTGTCTTGTCTGCAGATCCCAGGCTGTGCAAAACTACTTCAAACGTATGGGTAACCTGCTGAATGGAAAATTGAAAAATTGATCAAAGCACCATTGGAACTTTGTTCTCAGAGCCAGCCATCAGAAAGAGAGGGTAGCCCTAAGCCTGGATGCTGACCAATGTTGATGCTCAGGAGCACACAGCAGTTCAGATAGTATCTTGCAGGAAATGCTGAGGCGCTCTTCTAGTTGAGCGGTTCAGAGCCTGCTAGAAAGCTGCACTAACTCAAAAAGTAGTGGAGACTCACAGAAACTTTTAGACAAGGTGGTGTTTGCTAGAACCTGCTAGAGACAGCGGACGCCAAAACTTGGTGCTGTCAATGGGGCTCCCGGGTGGTTTCTACATGTCATCATTTTAGACGTTTTTAATGTTGGTTTTTTATTTTATTTTTGCATTTGCTAAATGGAAATTTTGCTGTTCATGCTCAAAAGAGATATTTATCAAGTACAACAAATTAATTTTAGAAAGAGAGTTTGAAAGCTAAACAAAAATATTAATCACTCTGGTCTGTTTTCACTCCCTGATATTTTGGTTCTCATGTTATTACTCTTCAGCAAAATTGAAGCAGCAACATTTTTTTATAGCTGGATGACTTCGACAGCTCATTATTTTTTTGGTGAAAATGAAACTCCCAGAAAATGTGGCAGGTAAGACACTTCACCTGTTCTTCTTAGTGAGCTGTGGAAGTAATTGTTGGAGGTACCAAGGGTGTCAGCCTGTCATTGGGCACTGGGAGGGAGCATTGCCTCTCAGAGGTCCATTGCTGCAGTCTTCCTTTTTGTGAAATGCCAGTCAGGGGGTTTCATCTTTAAGTCCATATCCTGGTGGAGGAACTGATGATGTCCTTTTTTCCTGACCTCCTTTTTTTGTGCCTCACCTGTAGCAGCAGGGCTGGCTAGGGGGCTACTGGGTGCCTGAGTGGGAGGAGGCCATGCTCCTCACTGTGCTCATCTTAGCTGGTTCCAGCCAGTTCCAGCCAATTCCAGCCAGCTCCAAGACCCACGGTGGTGGCCAGCACTTGCTGAAGAGCACATGGGGTTGGGCAGGCATGGCTGGAGGTGCGTGGCAGACACTGGCGAAGGAGGCATGGGGCAGATGAGTGGAGGGGATGGTGCTGGGCACAGGGCAGGAGGGCCACTGCTGGAAGGAGCAGGCTCCCCTGAGGGACTCATGCTGGGTAACACTGAGGTAACCCTGAGGGACAGGGGCTGTGGGCTACCTACACCAGGGCAAAGACATCCCTGAGGAACTATTTCCCGATGGGGACCCATGCTGGAGCGAAGGAGCAGTGAGAATCATAGAGTCGCAGAATAGTTTGGGTTGGAAGGCACCTTCAAAGCTCATCTAGTTCAATCTCCCTGCAATGAACACNAGGCCCTGCTAAAAAGTCTGTCCCCATCTTTCTTATAGGCCCCTTTTAAGTACTGAAAGGCCACAATAAGGTCTCCATGGAGCCCTCTCTTCTCCAGGCTGAACAACCCCAGAAGCCAGGGCAGAGGAGGAGAGAGAGGAAGGAGGAAGGAGGAGCAACAGGAAACCACAGGGCAGGGACAGCACCCTCCTGGGGTGCCTGTTGTCCCTTCAAAACCAGCCAGGGACCTGGCACCATATGCTGTGAGAGCAAGGGAAGGCAGGAGGACAGGCACTGGGCTGAAACCGAGCATGGGGAAGGGGGATGAGAGGTGTTTCCTTCAGTGTTTGTTTAATTGTTTGCCTTCCTGTTTTTCTTAATACTTGAGTCGGTAATTAAAAATTGATGCTAATTTGCAATACATTACATTAAGTGCAATTCCCCAAGCTGAAACTGTTTCACCCATGACAGGTCCTTTTCCTGAAACATTTGCTTCTCATCGTGTTACTGAGGAAGAGTTTCAGTGATGAAGTAAGCAGGGCTAGAAATGCCCATGAAGTGACGGAGCCTTCTCAGATGACAATCTCACCAACCTCGGAATATGGACAGCTGTGTTCCTCCTTCTCCTTTCTGCTTCCCCCTGCCCTTCCTTCCCATTCCCCATTCTCTTTCTCTGCCTGTTAGGGAAGCAGCACTCCCCCCTGTAAGAAAGCAACTTTGGTGACAGGGCACAGAGCAGACATGCAACAAGGAGAAAACTTCAGAAATGACACAGTGGAAATTCTCAAGGTGTGGTAGGAACATGTCCTTGAAACTATTACAGTACATGGGGTAACCTTTGAGGATGGCTGCACACTGCCAGTGTTGTACAGTTTTACAACTTTATTTAGACTCCTTTATTAAAATGAATGTAAAGTAAGCCACTATAATGCCTTGTCCTTTTCTGCACTGAGTACACTTGACAGGGGAAAAAAGAATGTACTTATTATCTGTCTGATGAATAATGCAAAAATAAATCCTTATTATGAAGCTTGCTTATATAGGTCTGTTTCAGATATTAAACCATTATATCTTGCCTCTAAACTACATTATTCCCCAATGCAAACAGAAATTTTCACAAGATGGCATTTCGTACTACACATTTGAATTTATATAAAGTAAGGCATACAGTGTTCAATGTATCTCAGTAAAAGCCTTTGATTTATATTTCCTAGAACTAGGTCACATAAAGCATTCATTTTAGGATGAGAATATGTATGTGGCTGCTTATACTGGCATCTTTGGCTCTGAAAGAGAATATATAGCTGTGTTAAATAGATATTTGTCAGGCAAAATAATGGCATATTGTTTTCCTCTGAGTTAAACGTGATAATTACTCATGGTTTATATGAAACCATCAGTAATACATAGCTTCTCTGTTATTGTTATTCATCCTCCAGGTACCCTGCAAGTTTACCCCTAGTGCTTGTTACTGTCTTGGTGGTGGTTGATCATCTTGAGAAAAATGGAATTATGGTGGGAAACATCCTCCTGTGTCACAGAGTTCAGGACTCTGCTACTGCAGATAGCCACATTATACAATGTGTTTTTTTCATCTCATCATTCCCTATGCTAAAACCCTCTAGTTTTGCTGGAATGCATTATTCTGCAAAAAAAGTATTCTGCACTCTCACTCTGCTGAAGAATAGAGCCTTCTCTTCATGGAGCTGTTGGATGAATGCTAATGCTCAGTTTATACCATTAATTCATGCACCTACAGAGACCTTAAATTAAAGATATCTACTTCTTCCTGTAGTTTATCACAAATCACGTCATACATACAAAGCACAAGGCAAATCTACTCCCAAACCTTATAAACTTGCCTAAACCCCATATTTTTTTTTAAATTCTCATCTAATAAAATAGGCTTTTGAGTCCCCCAAATAACTTTGCAGCCCTTATGTTAGTTCTCTGTAGCCTGTGTTCATCTTCTTTGAACACCAATGTTCAAAGCGTTGCAAAGGAACCAATGTAATACCTTGTACAGAGCCCTAATGCTTCCCTGTTACTGAAATATTTCACCTGAAATTTCTCAGAGGAACACATTTGTTTTTCTTCTTAACTGTGTCACAAAAGTAATCATTTTATGACTGATTAAATTGGCAAATGCAAATGCTGTTAAAATAGCAACATCAAGGAAGTAACTGATTTTTAAGTGGTTTGTTTTAATAAAGGGTTAATTTGGCCGTTCTGATTTTTTTTTTTTTCTTTTTGGTGCTGGGTACAGATGACGCTAGGTGCAGAAAACCCTCGGTATCAAAGCTTGCACTGATTATAACTGACTGGCTTATCTCTGTGAGGAAGTCCAAAGCGTGGAGCTTTGCCCCTTGAGCTGATTGAATTTTGCCTTGTTGTTAGGCACAGAGAAAATGATAAGGAGTGGACAGTAGACAGAGAAGGTGTGAGAGAAGGAATTCATGGTTTAATGTACACTGCATGCTAAAGAAGAGACACTTTGTCTGAGAAATGCAAAGTCAATCACTTTCCTTGATTGACCTTTCACACTTGAAATGATTTTTTTCCATTTTTTTACTAGTTGTGTTTTGACTTCCACCCTCACATGGCGGGGTGGAGCTAGGTGAATGTTCTTGCTGAACCAGCCATTTTTTGGGCTCTGCATGAGGGAATAATAGAATCATAGACTCATAGAATGGTTTGGGTTGGAAGGGAGCTTAAGAATCATCTGGTTCCAACCACCCTGCAACCTTGGGCAGAGACACCTTCCACTAGACCAGGTTGCTCAAAGCCCCATCCAGCCTGGCCTTGAACACTTCCAGGGATGCAGCATCCGCAGCTTCTCCGGGCAACCTGTTCCAGTGCCTCACCACCATCACAGCGAAGAATGTAGCAATGAGATACAGCAGGTACAAATAGATAATGCAGTGAGGCAGGACTCCCTTTAAATTGGCACTGAACTGAATAAGTGAGAGAGAATGCTGTTTAAATTTGCCTTGTGACCTATTTTTCACTTACATTTCACCAAACAAGGGGACAGTCTAGGAATATTCTTCAAGCTTTAATGAGCCACTACTTTCTCCTTGTTGAACTCTGAGAGGAATGAAGTATCCTATGGAACAAATGTCAGGAGCGAAGCTTAACTATACTATATGAATGATAAACTTTTTTCCTAGCAGAACTGATTTTAAAACTCTGTTTGGCTGAAAGTCTATTCACGCTGGCACAGAGAAGTCCAAGTAACTTCATTTTAATGTAGAAAAGGCTGCAGTACCTTACAGGCATTATTCTCCTACAGATGGGTTTGGGGTCTGCCCTGTAGATAGGACTGGGTATCTGCAGATACAGATAACCTGGAGGACATCTGTAAATGAGAGGTGGAGCATGGATGTCCCATGGGCAGAGACAGCTAGAGCATACCTTTCACATTTGAAGACACTCAGTATGGACTTCTTGCCATCAAATGCCTCACAGTGCAGACTGCTTCAAAGGCAGCAAGCAATGAACACAATAAACAGGTTTTTTTTAGAGACACCACATTTTGGGCATGTGAATTCTGGAGGAGCACTGTGAAAGGCAGTGATTTGGAGGTGTTCAGGAAACCATGTGTAATGGGTCCCCTGTAGCTGCCATATCACAGCCTGGAGCAGAGACTCCAGAACAAAAGGCATAGGCTCTTCCTTGCATCCACAAAAGGTCTGACTCTTTTGGCTTTCTTATTCCCTTTAGGGAAGGGCAAAAGTGAGACTGAACACATACCAGCTGGTGAGCAACAGAATGTGGAAGGAAACTGGCCTGAGGCTCTTTTCCAGTGCTAAGCTGTTCACAACCAGCATCATGGCTTGATCTCAGACATACAACCACAGAAGAATGCACAGGTGGTAAGACTTGCCAGTTGGAAGTCTCAGTTCCCAGCTAGTTAAAAGTGATTTTTCTTAACCTTTCAAAGTTTATATTTTTGCTTGTTTATTTTTTTTGTGATAGGAGCTCTTGCTGACATCACAGCTGAGCAAACACTCTCCTGATGATACGTATACTTATATGCTTTGCTTTTCCCTTGCAGCAATGGAGACTGTGGCAAGGTCTGAGATGGGAAGAGATGATCCATCTAGCTCAGGGAGCTGAAGTGAACTAAGGCAGCAGACAGTTTACTGAGCTGCTCTGTGTATATCTTGGCTGCAACAAAGAGCTTTTCCATTGCAAATGGGCACAAAATCTTTTACTAGGGAAGGTATTATGATAGTTTCGGAGGATGGATTTGATCACGGGTACATATTCAGCTTAGTGAGGGAACTACAAGCTACAAATGAAAGGTGGGGTAATTACATGTGGGCAGATTAGTACTGGCTAGTTTTAACTGTGGAAATCCACATTTTGCTTGGCTCAGGTAAGAAATACAAAACCTTTCTTTTTGTTATTGTTGTTATTTTTGCATTTTCTTTGTCTTAATCACCTTTCCTGTAAGAAATAAGATATGCAAGCAGATAACAGAAAAATTTGAAGTATCTTTTTTCAAAGTCCTAGAAAGATCTAGATGTAGTTCTGACAAAATGGTGCTGTCATGGACTGAGATCTTAGTCACAGTTAGTCCCATGACAGCATTACGAATTCGCTTTCGTAGTTTTCCTGCGTTACAACATACGACTTAAACAAGCTCTTGAGGCCCGTCAGATGGATTTTTGTTATTAAGCTCCACTAAAGTAATACATCCTTTTAAAAGGTCCTTAAGCTTGGAGCTTTTTCTGCAATCACACTATTAAGACATCAACTGAGTGAATAACCCGAATGGCACTATGCAAATAGTTGTTTCTGTGTCTCTTCCTGTGATGCCCAGACTTTTGCCTTCACTGCTTGAAATCAGGATGTTTCTCTCTTCCTTCCCTTTGAGAAGGCAATTCCTCTGCCAGGGAAGGTGTTTCTCAGCTGTGGACAAGTGAAAATCTGAACTGGCCCTCTGAATACATTTAAAAGCTGCACATACCACTTCCCCCCGCCCCCCAAAAAAAAGAAAAAAAGAAAAAACCAACAGTTTGGAAAGGCTTTTGATAGCAGAGCAATCACAGATGAAATTCAAACGTTGTAGAGGACTTGTGAAAGAAGTCGAGTTTTAACATAGAAATAATCTCTCTATTCCTTTTCTGTCACATTGATTGTGCTCCTTGAATCTCATGCTCAGCACTATATATCCTCACATTGTTATCTTCTTCATTGGAATTTCAAAGCTTACATTTCCCTCTCCACCTAGTGCCCATCATCTCTCCTCTGTTATTTTTGCTGTAATTGTTATGGTGTCAGCTGTGCTGATCTCTTCAGAGGGCTGAGGTCTGAAAAGTGTCGGTACACACATTCAATATTTATATAGCTTTTTATCAAGTTATTGTCTTTTTTCATTCACTTGCTGTATCAGTCTAGAAATGAAAGGGACATTACTGCGACAGCCTTGGTTTTCCTCTTGTGTTGAGATTTTTCAAATGACAGGCGGAGTTACCTTTTAAAATATAACTGTGATAAGAAATGAATTCCAGATCTGTGTCACTTGAATTATTTAGCCTGACACTTAACAGATAGAGCAGCTTAAGTTCTCCATGGAAGCAGTTTAGTTAAGAAAGAAGATGCAAATCAGACCAGTTGCATATTTAAAGTGTGACTGCGTCAGCACGTGAACCCTGCCACACTATTATGTCAACTTTTGATAGCCATTAAAAGCAGATGATACATTTTCTTTCAGCATTGGTCATTTAGAAGGTATGTGTAAAAGATTTCTTTCCCCCTGCAAGCCCACATTATGCAGTCTTGTTTTTGTAAATCCAATCTGTCTATGTCAGAAGCCCAGCAGTAAGTCTGCTTCTCCGTATGAGGAAAATTGTTTTCTACTAACTGATGACCTCAGCATAGCAGTTTCTTTTCCAGCACATCAAAGCTCACAGTCAGACTTGCTGCAGCAAGTGCACTTTTGAGTGGCTTTATGACATATAAAGACCCTCTTTGGCATTCATACTGTGCTTCTCTATTGTTTACAAGCTAGCAGTGAATTATTTATGGAGGTTGCTGGAGATATGACTCTCTTTTTGCCCAAAAGCTGTATTTTATCTTGTGGTGAGATTTTACGTGAAAGCTATTTTGGGGGTTTATGTCCTTTTTACATTTATTTGACAGGTTTTATGGTACCAATCCCTTGTTTCCATTTTTATTACTGTTAAAAGCCATCTCTAAAAAATATTATTAAATGCAGCATGGCTTTAACTCAGCTGATGATATTTTTCTTTGCATTTCTGTTTTTGAGTGATTCCAGATAAAATTGTACTGAACAAACTAACAGAATATTCTTAGCAAAGGAGCAGCCATTTTGTTTCTTCAAATAAAGCTTAAGATCATTGGTTCATATATGTAAAGTACATACCTTAAATCAGGGCCCAACTATGCTTCACTCTACGGAGATTCATAAGTTATGACATCAATCAATAGTTGCATTGGCATAAAGTCACATTGTTGGTAGTGACCAACGTTAAAACTGAATGACTGTTTGTTCTATTTTATAGATATTGAAGCATCAAAGACAGGCAGTTTTATAACAGTTTGACCAAACTGATCTTAGAAATGACATGTGATTTCAGCTCTGTAGGTGTGAATTGCAATTTGGTATTTTCTTTTTGCAACTTAACAGGAAGTGGGCAACTGCATTCATTGCCACATTACTCTTAAGTTGTTTGGACTTCTACCCATAAATGCCAGACTCAGAATCAGTTCAGTTCAGAGAATGGAATGATCTCAGGCAATAGTAGTTAAAACTTGTGAAGAACTTTTCTTCCTCAGGTTCTTCACCTTAAATGCATTTATTCTTTGGATGATGGTATGCCCTAAAACTCATAATTAGGTCCTCTGCTTAAAGCAGTTTCTGAAACTTCTCCACCTCTGAAGTTCACATTTGGACATGTATCTATGATTTGACATCAGGTAAAAATGGAAATTTTGGCCCTGTGTCTCAGTCTTTCTGTCTGAATTCAGGATATGGAATGTTTACGTATGTGTGTTTACAGCATAAATGCCTAAGAAAGTAGGTGTTCTCTGGATTTGTTGCAATTGTCAGTGACTATGCTGTTGTTACTTTGCGTGTCTCTTAAAGCTTTTTTGTAGAGAAATGAAATGCATGGAAGTGTATGTCTGACGGAATAAAAGTTAAGGTACTTTGGAAAATGGAAATGCCCGACTATAGGCATTTCTACAATTGTTTTTGCAACATGGAACCTCACGGTTGGCTTGGTAGTGATGTCGCTTGCACATCAGATGCTGTGTTCGTCGCACTTAGCTTCACGTGTCTGTGGTTGAAATGTGTAGAACTGAGATAATACTTTTGAATTCTGTTATAGTTTATGGTGAAAAATAGGCTTAACTGGACATGGAAATTAATCTGTCTCCAAGATATCTGATGTTCTAAGCAGCATTGGAGCTTTCATAGTGAAAAAGTGGCATGATCATATGATTACTGTTCATGGCTGATTGGATCAAACTTACCTAGGGTTCATACTACTTTTCAGTTTACAAATGTAAAGCTTCCTGCAGGAGGTGTTTTGAATATATGACACAGGATTTACAGAAGTGGGTAGAACCATTAAAAATCTGTTTCGTTTCATTATAAGAATTAGATCAGCACTGAATGCTTTAAGATATACTATTTTTAGTGCCAGCTGTTCCTCTTGGAGGGTTAAGTATTTATTTAGGCTGCTTCTTGTTTCTCTTCTTTGAGGAAATATGTGATCTTCTGAAACACATTATGGCTGCCAAATTTTAATCCAAAGAGCCCAGCTGAGTTGCCTAAACATTGGCATTTATTTTAATTTAGGATGCCTCAGGGCATCCCTGATATCTAAATGGGGCTGACAGATATTTCACAGGAAGGAAGGGAGATAGATGTACTGCTGGTCTGGCAGCTAAAGGCCAGCCAGGATACCCTAGAACATCTCAAATGGCATTAGCAGTCTATGCTTAGAATGTGAATCATGCCTTGATTTCCTTCTGTGGTTTCTTTCAACTGTCCGGTTATGGTTCTGGGGCAAAAGAAAATAGAATCAGCTTCCCTGATTACTCTTGCTGTAATAGAGTCTTAGTGGATAGAGGGCACTTTTCAATTTCTTATCACAATAGTTGCAATTTCATGTTTGACCTACTAGTATCTTGTCCTGTATTTACGTGTAGCTTTAAATATCTCTATATGCATAAACCTGCTTTTATGGATAGATTGTTAGCATAGGTCTTGACAACAATACAGATATTCACATGCCAAAACAAGCTCAACCATACAGGACTACAAGTGCATTTGTATCTAGAAGTGGAAATCTCCCTCCTGCATGTTTATTCCTTTTCTATTCACATGGCATGGCAAATAGGGCTTGGTTCTTGATCTCAGTAGCTGGGACATGACATTTTGTAAAGACCCAGTGCCTATTTGAGTGACATTTTTAAATTCACTTCTGAATCAAGGCCTCCCCACTCAGTCAACCACCCACAGAATGACATTTCAGAAATAAAAGCATAGTGACTCTGCAGATCTGTCCCTTGTTACTGAAGCATCTGTCTGTCTACAAGAGAATTAAACCCTTACCTGTGATCTAAGGTCCTGTATATCAAGTAGGACCTTGTCTCTCACAATCTGAAAGATTTTGGAACCTGCAAAAAGCAGATAAAATTCAGTCAGTGACTTCAATACCTTTTTTTTCTGCCTAGAAGTCAGTGCAGGCATGACAGAGCTAAAATCAGCAAGGAATAAGGCTTACTGGCCCTCAAGGGAAGATTTTATGTTGTCTATACCAGTGTTCTGGTTACAGAGCTTCCACCAAATCAAGCTGGAGCTGTTTGTGAGAGGCAAGTATTGAACACAAATTCATGCAGCCAAATATTGCAATCAATATTCAAAAATGACCAACTGGTAAAGAACTCAAAGCAAAGAGTAACCTGTTAGGTAGCTAATTGTTTCAAAGGAGTTCAGAAGGCCTGGGAGAGTGATTTATTTTTTCCCTAGTAGGCTAAACTATTCTTTAACTTCAGCTGTTTTTTGTCATATCACTACTACCACTACTGTTACTACCACTGCTACTACTACTACATCTACAGAACTAACTAGAGATATACCTGTTTTAACTCACCTGATTTTGAGTACCTGTATTTTTGCTTCTTAAAAACACAAGTGCACAGTGCTGCAGCCTATTTTCTTAGAAAATCCCCCTAATGACTAGCATTAGAAAGTATTCTCATGTCTTTCATTGGAAAGCTGTTGTTTTTGTTCAGACCACTGCCTATTGCTTTCCTCTTCCAGACTTCCACTGAAGAGATGTCATGGTTTATGCTTCATTCTTTAAATTCAGCAGACAAGCTTTTCACATCTGGTCAATTACCTGTGTCCTACTTGCCCTTTCTGTCTAATCCCTCTCTTATATACAAGTCCTTTATGATCTGACAGTTGAACATTAAAAACAAAGTGATGTTAGATCAGAGGCAAGCTGAATGTAACCCCTGTCTGAATGACAGATGCTCCTGTTATACTTATATTTTGCTTCTCCAGCACAAATGCCCATGAAACTAATCTTTCATATATGACTTTACAGAAATTTAAGTTAGAACAAAATTTCTTGGTAGTCCTTTTTGAAGTTAAAAACATTGACAAAATGAGTTTTGCATTGAAAGTCTATTTGTTGACAATGCTTATTTAAAGGTATTAGATCCTGTGGAATTCCTATTAGAAATGACAGAATAAATCCTGGATTTGGTGCTTGGGCAGTGGAGCTAAAATAAAGCAACCTAAATGCCTCATGCTGTTGTGCTGACAGATGACACCTTCGTGTACCGTTTATGAGTGAATTCAGTGTTATAATTTTGGGACATTTCAACATGTAATTTAAGCCCATCTAAGCTCAAGAAGTTAACATCATCTTTTCCCATTAGACCTTGCTCTTCTCTTCCACTTCAGCCTTTCAAACTTCTATTAAAAATGACATACACTATTCTAACATTTTAATTATGACCAATATGTGGTTGGATTGTGAGTAACAGAAGAAGTGACCAAGAAAAGGTGTCCATGGAACAAATAATCCTGATTCACAGTTCTTCTGGGGGGCCTGGGATAGTTTAAGCCAGAGACCTTTTGCCCTTGTGCTGTTCAAAAAAAAACCTTTATAGGAGTTGTTTTGCCTCATATTTTGCCCCATATTTATATGTATTTAAGTTGACACTCAGGAGCTGTACCAGAGTACAGTGCCTAATTCACAGATCTCCAGAGATTTGTCTTTTTTCTTCCCTTCACTCTTTAGGTGATCATAACTGGCTTTAGTAGGATTTTTCCAAAGTGTGGTGGTCTGAGGGAGAGTACTGCACTGCAAGGCTATGGAAATAGTTTTCTGGGATTATTGAACTGTGTTTTCAATAACATTAACATTTGAAGCATAAAGGGTGCATGACCGTCTACAAAAAATGAAGAGAACAAACAATGGCCCAATCCTCATTCCCAGATTGGAGAGCGAAGTGCTCAGTCATTAGGGCAGACAGTGTGAATGAAGACTGCAGGTACTGATTCCCAGTCCCAACTAATTTTCATTCTAGACACTCCAGCATTCTTGGTTTAATCCTCATCCTTTCAAAAGCAGCAGTTTTTCAGGCATACTGCACAATACTCAAGACTAATCTAGCACAGCATTGACTGAAAATGTTAAAAATATATTTTAACGTTTTTGCCCACACTAAGTATAAACCCTATGACAAATGAAGAAGCGGTATTTATAGCTATGTTTTCAGAGCTCTCAGAGAACACAGGAAATCCACACTTTCACTCTGCGGCCCCCAACCCACTGCCATTTCCATGCCCTTAACATGATATTTATTCATTGCAAATTAAATCATTATCATTTCTGCATTCAATCCCTCTGTAATAGCGGAAGCAGTAATCTAAATGGGCTGCTAGATTCCAATGACATATTCATTAGGACTGAATTATGACTTCAGCACATCCTGAAAATAGGGACTGCTTAGTATATTTGTACAGCTGTCATTTTGCTGCAGGCACAAACCATGAAAAGAATGACTGCAAAACCAACTGCTCTAGTTCTATACATACCAGCTGTTTTGGTAACCATACCATCCTTTCCTCCTCCAAATAGTATTTCTCTGGCAGGATTTGCCTGACAGAGCAAAGGAATAAGTTGATTTTTGGAAATAAATGAAAGAGAAGGAAGGGGGTTCAAAAATGTTGTGTGAAATACACTTTAAAACTAACATACAACAGAGAATAAAACCCACTTGCTGCAGTACGATTTCTGTTTTAAAACAGTAAAAAAGCACATAAGTTCACATTGCACCATATGGTGTTGAGTCAAATCTGCTTTGTAGTTTTGAGTCAAGAACATATGCACCCAATGAATTGGCAGTTGTTATAGAAAATATGACTGGTTTGTTAGTAAATAACATTAAAAAGCTACCAACAGCCCCTTAAGTGATTTTTTTTTCCCTCCAGTAGATGAGTATGCAGAACAGCCACTACCATGAATGAGCTTTTAAGGCCAAGTGACTCCTAATCACTTTAGAGGCCAAAGGATCTGGGTAGGTGTGCATGAAATTCTGCACAAACCTGCTTGTCTAAGAAGAGAAGATCACATAAATACATTTGTCACACTGCAGGTGGCACTTTAATGTTTCAATTCCATCTTTTTGATTGAGGAGTTCTCAGGCTGTCACTCAGAGAAGAGCAAGAGAAACAGCCCCTTTTTTTACCAGACACATTTTCTCATTTGATCCTATATGTCTTATGTGTGTAAATCAAGACACGGATCTTACAAAGTGAAAGCTATGTTGGGCTATGCAGGAGTTTGCATTCACCCATTGCACAGACCACTGAGGCAAAACTGCAGTGATTTCAGCATGATGCTTTGAACTCCGTAGAGAGGTGCTGGTGCTTGGTACTGAGTGCTGGTCAAGCAGCACGCTCTGGTCTCGTGGCAAACTGGTGACATTGTAGACTGCATCAATACTGGATGACAGCTCTACAGATGGGTGGGGAAGGGCATAAAGCCATAGAGGAAAGGACAGAAATAGATTGAAGAGGATATAGGAAGCACCTAGAGAAGTCTCTGCCTTCTCCCTAGTGCATTGGCTTTTACTGTGATTGGTCTCATTCTGAGTTTGAGAGCAGTAAGAAAATATTTTGCGTCTCTACCATGCCTTGGGTGAGGAACTGGCCACGCTCAAATACTCAGATATCATTGACTTCAGTACTAATGTTGTCTAAAACAGCAACTGCAGTTTCTGAAGAGTAGTGCATCTGCATGTCGTTAGGGATGTGATAAAAACTTAGAGAGACAATGGAGGGATGGAGCCCAAATAATACCCTGCCCAGGTACTGCCAGGCCCATCCCAGAAGCCATCAGCCTAAGTCCATCTGCACAAGCCGAGAGGAGGACAAGGGCACAACGGTGTGTAGGGATGAGCCTGAACTGAGGACTCCTGTGGGAGTTCACCTTGTCTGGACCTCTCCCAGAGCTGCCCTATGAGACCCCGAGCCCCAGTGTCCAGGTGAGAAACCTACCAGCATGAGTCATTGGGAGCAGCTTTCTGTACCACTTTTTGGACTAAGAGGGCTGCTTCTTAGGGATGTGACACATTATGTGATGCAGGGGAAAGGAAGTTTGGCATCTCACAGGAAAAGGAAGATGTTCAGGTGATTTGTGGAGGAACAAGAGAGGGAAAATAGAGGGGTAAGCAGGTCAAAAGGGCTGGTTTTATATAAATAGTGGGCTGGTCAGTGTGAACGTCTGGCCATGCCCTGTGCCTGACCAGCACAGCCTGTCCTGTCTTCTTCTTAAATTTCTTTCTAGCTCTTTGTTGGGCCAGTGACTCTTTATTCTGTGTGTATGTGTGTGCATGGAGGTCTGAGCGCAGTAACTGTAGCTAGACGGTGGGTCAGAGTGCCTGCATGTCTGTGGTGCCAGTGACTGCAATGAGTGTGGGTGCGTGATTGCTAGTGAAGACCAAGCTGGTGTACAGGAGAAGTGGCCTGGGAGCAAGGGTGTAAGTGTGCCTCTGAGGGCCAGCTCTGGGTGTGAGAGTGTCTGTATATCCCTAAGGGCTGGGGCTTAGCACACAGGGCACTGGTTGCTGGGACCTGGGAAGTGTCAGCCATCTCTGTGTATGTGTGCATGACTGCCTGTTCCAGCAACTCAAGGAGGAGGGCTGCAGCTGTGGGGTTTTGTATGTCTAGGTGCCAGCAGCAGGGTAAAATGGGGTCAAGCGCGAGCTACTCAGCAGACAGCGGAAGACCAACTACTCATGGGATCTACGCTGCACATTCACACGTTAGTGGACTTCTGCTTAGCCAGAGAGGGCAGCAGGATGAGGCCTTTGTTGTTGTCTGTGTTCATACAGTTGCTCTGAGTGTCTGTCTGTGATCCATGTGGCCAGTCATCTATATATGCAAATATGTATATAGTTGTCTATGTATGTATATCTGTGTGCTCTGCGTGCATGTCCCTGCTGGGAATACATCTGCAGACTCCCTATCAGTCGGACCAAGGGTCATAGAGTGGTAGCAGCCTTGACTCTGTCAGGGTGCTGGATACAATGTGATATATTTTCCTACAATATCTTCATTAAGAATTATGTTTATTTGTCCTTCTCTTTTCTTTCCTAACTCACCTTTCACATTAAGAGCCCAATGCTAAGAACAGCTTTCAAGTGCAGCAAATATCTGATAACTGCAGGTTTTGATAGTGCTGAACTTGTATCTCAGGAACCTATAGCCCTTTCTGACCCCATGCCATTAGAAACAGCTATTTACTGCTACTCCTACTGTATGCTGAAGGGATCTCCTGGAGCACACGGATACAGGGACAGGCTCATGTGGGTACCAAGAAAATTAAACTTTTTCTTATCTTGCAAGCCACTGACCAGGAACAGAGAGCATAGAAAAAGACTTGTGACAGCTGTGAGTCTCCACAACTTGTGCTCAGCTCTCCGTGGGGAGGAATGACTGCCTTTTCTCAATTAATCCTGACAACAGAAAGATCGGACATGTGACAGCTGCCTTGACAAATATCTTGATCATAGTGCTTAATCTTTCTTTGGCTGTCCTCACAACCAACGAAATATGACTCCTATATTCAGGCTGGACAAGATCTTGGAGAGCTCAATCTGACTGGAAATCTTGAAGCCTAAAACCTTTATGTAAGAGTCTACATAGTGTAATGGCATATATTTAATTAGAACATTCTTTAACACCTCTAGGACACTGTAAGTGCTACTCTGATCTCTGCTGAGGGCAGTTGCTTTATTGCTGCCTTTGCTGACTATCCTTTTTCTCATTTTCACAGTCCTTACTCAGGTGTTTGGTTTTATAATTCCCCTCCTGTAATCTAGTATGACTGTGTTTGAATCTACAAGACAATATTTGGTGAGCAGCTGATCTCTAACCATCTGGAGTGTTCTAGTCAGCATTTTAGCTTTTACATGAATAAAGCATGAGTTTGCCTCCAAGCTTCCGTGAAATCGTGATTGTAATATTTAAAAACCTTATCTTTGGCTTCTTTCACATCCTTGCCCTCTTTTGTCCAAAAGAGGGCAGTCTATACCTGACTTTCTTCTAACATTTTTTTCTTTCCCCCCCCCCCTTACTTTCAACCATTAATTGCACAGAAGGTGATGCCACCTTTCATTTACAGTTCAAAATATGCAGATCTCCTTGGTTCATCTCTAATGAGAATCATTCACAAAGTAGGGAAAAAGAAAACCATTCACTACAATTCAGTAAATAGTGAAGCACTTTTCATTTTCAGTTATTCCCTGCAACAAAAAGACAGGAGAAGGCTTGTGGTTTGACTTATAGTGTGAACCTGCAAATAGTTTCATTGGGTAAGTAGCATTTGGCCTTCCCCATGGTGGAGAGATAAAATCATCCAGCCTTTGCTTTTGTGAGGTACCATATTTGGCCTCTCTCTTGATCTCAGTGCTCCCTGGGACAAGTAGAGTCATTAGGTAACTTGTCTTGTGACTGTGCAATAACACCAGCACATCAGACGTCTGTCTGAATACCCAAGAATTCAGCAATGCAACATGCTGTGGAAAGCAGCTGTTGCTTAACACTGCATTTTGTCCTTCTGTCTTCTTTACTGTTGTGGTCTGTGCACTTGATGTCCACGTATTTTGTCTATAGCTGGAAAGGAAGAATGCTGTCATGTACCAGGCACTCCCCTGCCCATCCCAGGGCCCTTGCTTTGGTGGGTTAGTTCACCTTTGGTCTGCAGTAGCACAGGGAGAGCCATGTCCATTCTCCTGCCTTTTATAGAGAAGCAATATGTGAAAGGGGCGCTGTGAATGACTGAGCACAGCGGCTAGTGCAAGAAGATGAGAAAGCTTGTCAGTGACAATTTAAAATACAGAAGCCTGCTTGTGGATTTTGTTTTTTGTTAGTATTAGGTCTTAGTTTAGTCCCCTTTTTCTGAATGTGAACTGAAGTAGCTGAAGAGACACGGGAAAGGAGTTTGTGGATACTCACTTGGGATGGTCCATATGTTTGACAACCTGTGTTGTCCTTCTCTCACACCAACACAGTTGTTATACATCACAGCATCATGTATTTTCTATACACAGACGTGCATATACTTACATATATACACATATAGAAACGACCATGCATAAGTGTGTATACCATAAAAACAACTGCTAGTGAGGTGCTGTGGTGACTTGGGTATGTGTAAAACTGCATAACAGGCACCTACTGTATTAAAAAGAGGCCAATTGATTGATATTAAAAACCTAGACCTGTTCTTTCTCATTGATTAGTATAGCTATTCATTAACACAGAGTAAATTAATCCCACTAAATCAATCACACAACAGGAAGTTATCAATGGCAGTCTCTGCTTTAAAGAACATTTCTTCTATCATTACATACCTTGAGGCCTCCACTATGTACAAAGTTGTGAGTTTTGAGTGAGTGGAAGAGATGAAGAGTATACATACCTGTAAGTATAATCAACTTACTTTTTTCGTAGTCCATAAAACATATGTGCCTGGTTCTCTCTCATTTTAATTATCTCACCCTCAAATCTCCTGGTTTTACCTCTTTTGACTTTTTCCACTCTGTGTATCTCCTCATGAATCACAGCAGGTCTTGGATGAGGTCACAGATTGCTGCTCCTTTCAAATGTTGTCTATTTCTTCAACATTTTATCAAGAAGGATTAGAAATTGCCGTTCTACCACTAGATTTCTGAACTGCTGAGGATTTATGACCAGATTATTTTTATGAAATAATGGAGGGGCACAAATGATAGTCTTGACGGCTAAAAGGCCATTCTTGGGAATGAAAAAGTGAATGGATGGAGGGATCAGATTCAGGAAGCACTGAAAAGCCAGGGGAGAAACAAGACAGTTATTACCCGGTAACAGAAATTATCTAGCTGTCTCTGCCTGCCATCTTGGGCCTGAACTGTAAGTGTGTATCCCTCTGCAATCACCTATGAAACCAGCATGAGCCTAAAATTATTTTCAGCTATCTTATTGTCTGCCTCTTGCTAGCCCAGCTAATAGAAACAGTGGGCATGGGAATTCAGGTAGTCCTTGTGGATCTGTGTCTCAGAATGATTTTAAGGATGATTCTAAAAAAGTGAGCTAAATTCTCTGCAGAATTTCACCTTATCTAATGATAGGTGCACATTAATCACTGGAAATACGATACTTGACTCCCTCCTGTGATTGCAGCTGGGGCTAAATTCTGTCATAGTCTGGACTCTGCTGTACTACGTAGTTCAGAGGAAAAATAATTCAGTGAATGTAAAGCCCATACATGAGGTAAGAAGCTCCATTTGCCTTCTTTTCAGGACATAAATTAGAGTATTAATGCAGGATCTATCAAAAAGAGGTGTTATCCCACTTAGAAACCTGTCAGTTATTGCCATCTAGCACTGTGGAAGTGACTCAACTAATTGAGTGGAGACCTAGTTAATTAATTACTTCTTAGGATTCTGTTCTTTCACTTTCTTTCATCAGAGAAAAGAGAATATCTCTGGTTTAGTTTACACTTGCCCATGAATAACTGTCCATTGGCTTGATTTAACTTAAAAAAGTCAATCATGTAAAATATTCAGTTTTTTTTTTTTTTCCCCCAGATTATCTTTCATTGTCTTTTTTATTAGGGTTTTACCTATACCTATGCCTAGATCTATATGTATACCTATCTATATCTAAATCTAACAATCTATATTTGTATCATCATCTAGATCTGTATCATCATAAATATCTCTATCCATATATTTTTTTCTTTGATTCAATTTGAATACTTGCAGATGCAATTCTTAGCAAGTCAGCTAAAAGAAAACAGAGGACAGCTATTTTTGTGCACAAAAAAGCGAAAGTTTTTAGCACTTAGTGTTTAAAAAAAGTGAGACCAAAAGTTTAATTCTACGTTTCATCTGCTGACTTTGCTTCTTTTGAGTACTAGTGTTGTTTTATTAGCTACTTTCTCTCAGTTCTCAGGGTCAGGTTCTACCCACCTCTACATTTCTTCAAGCCTACCTGATTTCCATTTCACTGTATGTATTTTAAATCAGCTCTGAATGGGGCTTTGACTGTTTTCACATTTTATAGACTGGTAGTCAAATATCTCCTTTCACAAGTGTGGGTGAAGCAAACCTAGTTCTTGAAAAGTGGAGTTTGTGTCTTCATGAACTAAATTTCCAAGAAAAACTTTTGACTGCAGAAATAGTATTTGTCAGTAATAGACACGCACATATTCATATATGAATGTATATAAACTTTTAAATGTATATATTCAGGAGTTGCAAAAAAGATTTTCAAAACTGCAGACTTATACCTCTGACTGCTCAGCTGCCTTTAAAACTTGACTCCAGATAGTTCAGTTAAACCTTATTTACATGATTCCAAATTGAAGCACTTGAGGCTTCATGATTGTTTCAGAGAGCCTGTGCCTATGCCAAAAGGTTGTTAATTCCTTTGCCCAACAGGATTTCAGCTGAATGGGATAATATACAAATTCATCACAGAGCATCGCCAGTCACCATATGTGCAGAGAGTCTGCCTTTCTCTTTGGCCATAGGCTTCTCCATATTCCCTCACAGGCTGTCAACATTGTGAAGGGATTTCATTTTTAAATCAAAACTTTCTATCTCAAACATACACATTATAATACATTTGAACAGTCCTGGAAAAAGGTACTTTACATTAGGAAAAATTTAGAAAATAATTGAATAGAAGTAATTTATGTGTGTATATATACACATATATACATGTATACATATGTGCACACACACTCTTCTATACGTCATCATGCAGCCCACACGGAACAACCAGGCCATCCGGCCCAGTCAGCATGGATTTACGGAAGGCAGGTCCTGCTTGACCAGCCTGATCTCCTTCTAGACAAGGTGACCCACTTGGTGGATGAAGGAAAGGCTGTGGCTGTTGTCTACCTACACTTTAGTAAAGCCTTTGATGCTATTTCCCGCAGCATTCTCCTGGAGAAACTGGCTTCTCATGGCTTGGACAGGTGTACTCTTCAATGAGTAAAAGAATGGCTGGGTGGCTGGGCCCAAAGAGTTGTGTTGACTGGAGTCAAATCCAGTTGGCGGTTGGTCACAAGCGGTGTTCCCCAGGGCAGGGGGGGAGAGTATCAGGCAGGGCTCAGTACTGGGGTGAATTGTCTTTGATATATTTATCAATGATCTGGATCAGGGCATCGAGTGCACGCTCAGTTAAGTTTGCAAATGATACCAAGTTGGGTGGGAGTGCTGCTGAGGGTAGGAAGGCCATACAGAGGGATCTGGACAGGCTGGGTCGATGGACTGAGGTCACTTGTATGAGGTTCAACAAGGCCAAGTGCCAAGTCCTGCACTTGGATCACAACAACCCCATGCAATGCTACAGGCTTGGGGAAGAGTGGCTAGAAAGTTGCCTGGTGGAAAAGGACCTGGGGGTGTTGGTCAACAGCCAGCTGAACATGAGCCAGCAGTGTGCCCAGGTGGCCAAAAAGGCCCAGGTGGCCAAAAAGGCCAATAGCTTCCTGGATTGTATCAGAAATAGTGTGGCCAGCAGGACCAGGGAAGTGATTGGCTCCATGTGCTCAGCGCTGGTGAGGCTGCACCTCAAATCCTGTGTTGAGTTTTGGGCCCTTCACTATAAGAAAGACATTGAGGTGCTGGAGAGAGTTCAGAGAAGGGCAAGGAAGCTGGTGAGGGGTCTGGAGCACAAGTCAGACAAGGAGTGGCTGAGGGAACTGGGGTGGTTTAGTCTGGAAAAAAGGAGGCTGAGGAGAGATCTTACCACTGTCTACAACTACCTGAAAGGAGGTTGTAGCATGGAGGGAGTTGATCTCTCTCCCAAGTAACAAGCAATAGAACGAGAGCAAATGGCTTCAAGTTGCACCAGCGGAGGTTTAGATTGGATATTAGGAAAAATTGCTTCACAGAAGGGGTTGTCAGGCATTGGAACAGGCTGCCCAGGGAAACGGTTGAGTTACCATCCCTGGAGGTGTTTAAAAGACACATGGATGAGGTTCTTCTGGACATGGTTTAGTGGTGGACTTTGCAGTGTTAGGTTAACAGTTGGACTTGATGATCTTGAAGGTCTTTTTCAACCAAAATTATTCTATGATTCTGTGATTCTAGACGTGTGTATATGTACACACACACAAAGACTTATGAATGTATATATGTATATACATATACCTCTCCCTAAAAGAAAAAGAATTCCAGAAACTGTGCAAGGGTTTAGTGGATGGGGTTTTTTTTCTCCAGCAAGGACATTTTCTATGAGGTGTAAGGGCTGATTAGCTAAGTGAGGCAATATTTAAAATGGAAGAAATGAAACATACGAAATCTGCTTTAATGTCTATTTTGTGCAGCACAGAACATTGAAATACTTTATAACGAACAAAGCCTGTATGAAGTATGGAGAAAATGAGTTAGTGATGAAAAAAGGTTGTTTCCTCCATTTAAAAAGTCTTGAGAAAGCACGAATTTATTACATTCAAACTTAGGATACTTTACACTTAAATGGAAACATTTTCTTAACTTTGTCAAGTGAGGATAAGGAAAGAGACATCAGTGAAAGTGACATCAACTCAAGTAAACACTGTCATTCACATCTAAAACCACACTGGTTTATATCCATTTATAAATATATGCATGGTCCATTGTGTTGATCTAGGAAAAGAGACAGAATGAATCAGATAATGAATCAACTTGCGGCAGTTCTATGTGATATTGAAGAGGTCTGGAGTTCCAATACTTAAAAAAAAAAAAAACCAAACAACTAAAACCTGCTCTGGAGAAGTTTTTTCAGAAGTTACAAAAGGGGCTGTATACGGCCTTTTGTGATAAAGAATATTACATTTGTTCATTTAGGAGAATGATTCAAACCTTAAAAATAAGGCCTCTATAGGGTACATTTTGCTTAAAATTAATCACATGCATAAATGGTTTTCTGAAATGGATCCCAGTAGGAAACTTAGCTAGAATTACTACCTGTTAGTAATATTAACCCTGTGGGATATATTATTGGGACAAGTGGTTTTAATAAATAATACGTATTTCTTCAGGGGACACTCACTGAAGATAAAGGTTCTGAAGCAGGGTGTTGAGCAATTGAAAATCTTGTAAATTTGGATACTGCTCAAATAATGAAAAAAATGTTCAAGAACATTTGATCTATGTTCTTAACACTGCTAAAGGTTTAATACCATCTTAACACTGCTTACAGTTTAATACCATCTTACTACCACTGCCATTAGAAAAAGTTACCCTACTGTAGATATGCCATCACATGCAGTGTTCAAACATAGTCCTCTCAAAAGTTTTCAGTTTAAATATAATAAACAAAAATGGATGTGCCTCTATTTTGTTCAAGCTAATTATATATTGTAACTTAATGTATAAGAAACAAGAAATCAGGAATACTGTATATTACTTTCACTGTGGGTGATAAAAATATTATTTAGTGCTGCTATAATTATGATATATTAGGAAAATTCGTGTTCAGACTTGCAACATCCACCTGAATGGTGAGACTAGTAGAGTATACTGAGCTATAATAGAAATAATAAAGGAGAACAGTTTAAAACATGCTAGCAGTCTTTTCATTGATAATGTATTCAACTAAGTTTGTTGTTAAAAATCCACAGGTGTAAAGCACATTAAAATGTAACTGCAGCGACAGTTCAATGCAATCATTACATACTACATATTAGGGCATATTTTTACTATTTACTTTTAAGATATTTATGCACCTGAGCAACCATATCTAAAAGATCATAAAAGAGGAAAAGCTAAAAAGGCACCATAAAGCCAAATGACAAAGAGAACAAGAGTTATGAGCACAATTGGTGAGAATTGTAGGAAGTGTATAAATGGACAAGGAACTGCTTAATGTTCTCACATACGCATTTTCCACCATAGGAAGAAATCAAAATGCACTTACCCACAGGCTGCTGAACACTGCTGAGCTTTGACTAGTCTCCTGGAACACTAATCAGTTGCAAACTCTCAATTGTTAAAGTGAATAGAAATTAAACAGTCTCTTTCTCAGAACTCAATTTCTTTTCTCAGAAATTATTCTTCAGACTGCAATTGTTTGTCTAAATCTTAAGAAATCTTCACTCAACCTTAAGGACATCTCAATCTCCAGTCCCTTCTCCAACATTAGTCAGTGAACTGACTAAGAACTAAGAACTGAATTAGAAATTACAAAAAAACAACTGGATTATAAAATTAAAAAGCTAATAAGATACAATTACGAGGGAAAAAATAACATGCTTGTGCCCTCAAAAAGGGGAGAAATAGAGACTTTGGAAAACCTATTAGTCACTGGACTGTGCTTATTGATTTTACATGGAAAGCAATCAAATTCAGTGGTAAATCCCTTTCAGAGATAATTCTGTTTGAAAAGCGGACAAGTGTAATTGTTACAACACACTTTTCTTGTCTACTGTTGGCAGGTAGCACAACCACATCAGTGGTTAATTAATGAAAGATGGCTTCGAGCTAAGTTTAAGGAATTCAAAGACTTAAGCTTTGGTGTGAGTCAAAACCAGCACACTTAGGTTCACAGAAAAAGAACAAGCAATAATAATGATCACTGTCACACTTTCTGAAAGATTTCAGCCTGCTAGATTGGGATTTACATGTGTTAAACATACAGAAGTTCCTAGAGAAATCTGGCCTTTCTGCAGGCATGGAAAGATTCTCTTCCTGAAAACTGCGTGGTTGACGATCATGGATCGCCAATGCATACTGAGAGATGTTCATGCTGTGGAAAGAACATACCTGATATGTGGACATTACTGCAACTGAAGCTCAGCAGACAGAAATGGACATTTCTGCCTTCTATGGACAAGTGACCTAGAATAGAGTGTTGCCAAAATACATACAGATACCCCAAAGACACAGCTGAAGAGCAGTCAGAATAAATCCACCTCTACATCTGGCAGCTGGAAATAGGCTTTCTTTGCATATGCTGAAATTCAGAGAAGAAAAATTAAAGGACACCTTAGGGTGGAAGGATACCTGGTCTGATCCCACAGAACAGGCTACCGCTGTGTATTTCCCACAGCTGGTATCAGGTGAAAAGCCTACACACTCCAGGCAGCGAGACTGAAAATCTCAGTTCTACTCACTTCTTGAAAAAAAATGAGAATCACTTTTGCATACCTCTGGTCAGGACTTACCTCCAGCCATGACTTTACTCTTTGGTAATGCCAGGTCTTCTGTAGAGGTATTAGAGTGTAACCTCTTCCTCCTACCTTTGTAGCTGAGGAAGACTAAAACCCATAACCCTTATTTCCCACATAAGTATTCTAACTACCAAATGATGAAATAGATGCAGGCAGGATATTGCTGCTTCTGTTGCACTTTTTATTTCTACCAAACCCAAAAAAAACCAAACCCAAGAGACCTAGTCCTGTTCCTCTAGGTGGCTATTCTCAGAAGACAATGGAGCAATTGGATTCCCAGAGGCTGAGGCTGGTGCCTAGTGTTGTCTGTTAGTTCCTCTCACAGACACACAGCTGCCTGGGGAATCTCTTGGTAGACTAGGTTTCGGATCTCTTTCCAGAGGTCTTCAGAGGTGTCTGTCTCGATCACTGACTTTCTAGGAAGTGTAGGTGTTCCTTTTAGGGGGCAAGGTGTCTGAAAAATATGAGGCTACTAACTTCAGCCATGTTCACTTGTTGGTGTCTGCTGTACCACAATATGTTGAAGGGAGAATATGGATATTGACTGGTAACTTTAGACATTTAGCTTAGGTACTTGGTTAGGTAAAGTGAAGCCCAAGAGAAGCCCGTGGGGAAGGACAGAATTTTCCTGGAGTGACATGGAGTACCTAAGTAAGATTCTTGCTCTGAATTGCCTTCTGCTTCCTATTGCTAAGCTACTTTGGTTTGTAGCGGCAAATGTCTTAAAGCTTGTTGTTTGGATACTGGTTTCTGAAGCCTGTCACTTTCTCACAATAATTCATGCCACCCTGAAGATTCAAGGTGACACTGGACTCACTGCACATAAAATTTAAGTCTAACCATTTCCTGCCAGTCCTACTCTTCAATGATGTCAATTAGTTATCTAATCACTAGCCTTTGGTACAGCCATGCACCAAGTGCTTTACTGTATGAAGCACTGAAATAAAAAAATCTGTCCTGTACTGTCAGCAACACAGACCTGACCAATAGTAGGAGGAAATAAAGTATTGTTTCTGGAGCATGGCATTTTGTAAAAGCTATTCTTGGCCTGCTGACTGCCAGTTGCTCGCTGACTTCAGAGTGCTGCAATAAGCTCATGTGTCATATCAGGGAAGCTTTCTTCTTCTCTTAAAAAATATCCTCCTGATTTTACTCTGGCTTTTATAGTGAATCAGAATCACATTGATATGCTCATGACTTGCATCAGTTTACTCATTGGTTCATTACACAACTCGCTTTAGAGATGCAACTTCATCTTTCTCAGAGGAAAATGGGACTTGTCTGAATTGATCCAAATGGTACTAAAAAGCAAGCCAGGAAAATAAGTTTTCTTTTGTTTTATTAGAAAAGTGTAATGTCCCCTTACCAATAATAAAAATTTAATGAAAAGCAATTAACAGGAGAAATAATTTTCAATAAAGGCAGTAATGTTCTATTAAGTCATACTTGATAGCTCAACAGAACTGTGTTTTATATTCAGTATTAAACTCCATGACAAAGAAATTACAGAATTTCTGTCAGGCATAATATGATTTATTCACCAGGAACATGCAGCAGCGGCTAGTAGTATCTTTTCTGTGACAGGACTAAAATTAAACTCAAGGCTTTCTGCAGATACAAATACCAAAACACATTCAGCCGTGAAGATATCTGTTGGATCTTAACTCTGATGGTGATTAACATCCTGTGACGGAAGATAGTTGTACTTTATTTTGAGGTTTCATTTGTAAGTGCTGTACAAATGAATAATAAATAGACCTTTCAATCAAAGGTTTATCAGTTGCTAGTGCCTACTGGGTCTATAATCATAGTTTATGTGCATCTACTGATGTGCAGTCACTATCCATGAAATACTATATTCCTGTCCGAAATAAGGGAATAATACCTATTAATCACGTATTACCCGTTGAGAACACATCCAATATAAAGGCATTAAGGGTGATGAGGTAGCTCTTCCTACATGGTGCTCTCCTCCAGCAAAACGTCTTTGCCAAAGGTAGCGGGAATGCTTCTCTAAATCTCCTGTTGCAGGCATCCCCAATGCAGAGGATAATCCCTTCTTATTTCAAACAATTCATGTTCTCAAAGACCATCAGGTCAAAATGAAGGGATGAAACAACAAATTAGTGTCTGTCTGATCTAAGGGGCTTATGTGTGTAATTATAATATTAACTGTCTTAATAACCAAAAAACACCCACAAACTCCACACGCTTTATTATTCCTCTTAGCAATAAAGATTGAGAGGAGTACTAGGATAATAAATGTCTCTAATTTGGCTCACCCACCACCAAGAGTTGCTAATTTAGTTCTAGGAATGAGCTGGAAAATGAAGGAGTGTTGCATTCTCTGTTGTTAACTTCCACAGTTCGAGTGGTGCAAGTTCGGAGGAGATATTTTACTCATAGACACCTGATTTCACTTAGGCTGCATTAAGAGGATGTTAAGATATAGAACGTTCTTAGAATAATTGAAGATAAACTAAATGACCCTTACAAAGTGAAATATGAATTGAAGAGATGGTGTATGCTTGGAGGAACAGGGAAAAAGACAGAGGCTTGTCCTCTGAAGGTTTTATCCCTGAAGGGATAGAATAAAAAATAACCAACTATCCTTCTGTCCTTCTGGAACGATTTTAAGCTGTGGAGCAGGAAACCATTTTTATTTTCTCAGAAATTCTGAGCATATTCCTGTCCCACTTTCAATGTTGTAATTCCTCTCCTGTTTGGGAAATATTTCAAATGCTGTTAGGACTTCCTAATTCTATGTTTAATGTATCAGAGAAATAAAGAAGAATGGCAAATGTTAGCACTCATGAAAGATAGCAGTTGTTACTTGTGTTACTTTATGGAGATAGGTTAGGGAAAGAGTCACTGGTTGGAAAGGTCTTGGAGAGTTGGGGAAGAAGTAATCAGGCTGGCAGAGGAGCAGTGGCACTGCTGGGAGGGCAGGAGCACATATCACTGAGCTGTGTGGCATTTTGGCAGTGGAAGGAATGCTAGGGATGAAAATGTTCCCTAGAACTGCGATGAGGAAGAAACTGTGATGTTAGCTGACTCAACCATCAGTCAATGTGCCCTCATCCTCAGCCAGAGGGAGCCAATGATCAACGTATGGGTGACTCTCCATGCAGCTGCAGGTAAGAAAATTTTTTCCATTCCCTCTAATGTAGTGTAACAGGTATCTGTTCCTGATACCTGAAAAGTGTTAATTGCTACCCTATACCTACAGCCATAAGCCAGGCTCTGGAAAGAAGAAGGTGGTGCTCTTGACTGTGAGCTCGGTGGATGCCAGGTAGCACTGTGGGGCCTTGGCTGCCCTAAGAAGGATTTTATTTTCTGCCAGCGGCAGGTGCTTCTGCCATTTGGCTCTTCTACTGATTAGAAAAACTGAAGCCAATATTCCCAGGACAACCAGACACATTTTCGGCCCTATTCACTTTCTCAGGTCTTGTTGGATATATTGCCTCATTTTAAAATATCCTGGTGGGTGAGGGAATATTTTCTATATCTAATAAGAGTGAGACTGTCAGTAAATAAAAGTCAAAATTAAATGAGGATCTATGACAGGAAAGGTGAAATGAGAGCCTCTCTAATTGTAATGTGATTTCATTTTGCCTTACTAATTATTGAAATATGAGCTCCGTGTAATTATACATGACTGGAAACAGCTCCAGCTAACACTCACTGTGTTTGCCCAATTAAATTTCACAGCATTGTGTTTGAATACAGCTAGTTACTCTCATTAATAAAACTGTAGGTGACAATAAACATGCTGGGCTTCTGAAAGGAAGGTTAGCATTTGCTCTTTCTCCTTCTTAGCGCGACTAGTTTATTCTCTGGATAGCAAGTTGCCTCCATACTTGCGTACTGGACACAGGGCACCTGGGAAAGTGCGGCCACCCTGTGCAACATGGTGATGTGTCCTGCACACCTGCGGCAAAGGGCACTCCTTGGCAGGAGGGCTGTGTACAGCATCGTCCTCTGCAAGACTTGCATCTTCATGTATGCACAGCCCTCATGCATGTTGTGCACTGGGAAGACCTTGCTCTTGGCCAGCTTTGGCTGAGCTTTGAGCAGAAAGACGACAGAGTCTTTCCGCAAAAATTACCACAAGACCAACAAAACAAAACCATAAGCAGAGTCACCTGAGAAAATCTCGTCAGATTGAATGATTCCCAAATCTTCTTTTCTCCTCCCTCTACTCCTTCATCACTTTTCCACTGACTTGAGAAGCCTGGAAGAACTCTCTCCTGCTACTGAAACTTTGGCAAATTAATTTGATGTTAACCTTTTTTGACATTATTCTATTTTTCTTCAATATTTATCCATCCTCCCACAGGTCATTTATGTCTGTATCTGGCATCTGTCCCAGTCCTCTTGGGTAGGTGGAGTATGATAGTTTTAACGTGAATTTTTCGCTATCTTTCTGCCTCCTCTGTCACTGAACTCATCCCATGGTCTCAAAAGCAGCAGTGCCTTCCTTTCAAGTCTCTCGGTAGGTATGCACGCACGTGCGTGCGTACACATACAGGATAAAAAAAAAGGAAAAAATCTGTTACTCTTTTAACCTTGTTCATTCCTCCACTGTTCAGAGTTATGAGACCCCCTCTCCCTCCTCACACAACCCTCAAAAATACAGTGTTAAATATTAAAGCAGTTAAAATTATTAACAGAGGGAAAGCCCACATATCACATTTCTTCAGCACTCATACCAAAGACCCTGTGCACACCTGAAATTCACTTCATCAGCTACAAACTCAGTGAAGGAAACCAATAATTAGATTTTGATTACATTAATTCTTTGACTGAATTTTTTTCTTATTTCCTACAATATAAAATCTTCTTGTTAGGGACCGATTCTCACAGGATTCAATCACCAGCATGTATTTACAGAATCTGCCATCAGTTGACATTACTTGAGAAGCCTGTAACTACAGGACATTTTCTCTTTGAAAAGTAGCTGGAGGTGGCTGAGTCAAGTTAATAGAGGGTCTAATAAAAGCAATTTGTTCCATATCATCTTGTCCTTTCAGCTAGGACCAGGCTTACAGACCTTGCACCTCTTGAACCACGTAGCATTTTAGGTGGTGATTAGAGGCTAAGGCTGTGTCAGAGCCTGTAATCATGAGCCTCCAGTGTCACAACAAGGAGCTTAGAGTTAGAAGAGACAACTTGAGAGGGAGAGAGCGAAAGGAGCTTCCAGCTGCTAGCACCAACCACTAAACTGGTTTTAAACTGGATATTCCAGAAATGGTTATATTTTAGTCCCAGCCTCTTAAAAAGCTCACAGTGACTGCACTCTCTGTGCTGGAGACGCAGGACATGGTGTAAGTCAGTTGTGTTCTGCACTTCTAACCGTGCACACCTCAGCATCCACATGGGTAGTACATGCTCTCTAACTCCAGTTATCAGTTGGATGGTACATAGTGGATGCCCATACTGGCAAGAACTGAAGGAATTCAGCTATGGCTGGGAGAACTGGGGAGGTGCAGGAGTCACCCACCCCAGGCGATAGGACATAGGGCAGCTCTGCTCCCAAATGGCCTCGCTGTGTTCACAGGGAGGTGAGTTGAAGGAAGGAGCTTTGCTTCAAGTGCAATGCCATGCAAATGGCCTTGGGCTGCCTTTTGGCTTGACAGGCAAGTGCAGGCCGTGCTGCACTGCATGGCCTGATCCCCAACCTGCGTCCCTGTGCTGGGCTGTGAAATACAGGCAGCCTGCAAGGAGACCAGCTGGAGATGTGAAAGCAAGTGTCTCTCACGAATGCCACCAGCCCCAGAAAATCACTAGGAATCAAGACAATTATCCCAGAAGACAATGTTGAAAGAGAAATAAAGCAAATAGCATATGAAGCACGGGAGAAATAGGATTTTTTTTTTCTTTAAAGTAGCAGAGAGGAATTTAGCCCACTCCAGGGGTAGTTTTAGCTGAAGTCAGAAGACCTGATGGGTTTAAGGGAAGCAACGGAGTGTTGCTGGAAATGGATAGTCTGAAAGATGCTTATACCAATTTCTCTAAGATTTGTGCTGAATGTTCAGCTTGGAATTTTTTTCAATGTATTTTCTAAACCAAAATAAATGCATTTCGCCCTAGGTCTTAACTACATTTTAATGACTCAGCTCTCACAAAGGTCGTACATTTACAATAACTAATTAACAATATAAATTTTGGCACTAAAATCTGTTATGTTTTCATACCTGACATGACAACAAGGAAGCAGGGTTTAATTTCTAGTTATGTTTCTGAATGATAAAATAAAGACATCAAGGCTGTAAGTGGATAAGAGTTAAAAAAAAACTTTTGACTGTCACTACGCTTACATGCACAGAACATTCCTGACACCATCCAAAGCTGATCCAGAATATAAACTCAGCCCCATTGATTTAATGTATGTACACTCATCTCTGCTTGCAGAGTACTGAGTATGTGTAAAAATAAATATGTATTACATAATTATGTGTTATCAGACTTGGTTTTTTTTAATACTCAATAGATATTTTATCTGTAAATTGGAAAAAATACTTATTAAGGAAAAAGGGCAACACTTTAAAAAGTCTGAATTACTTTTATGGTATCTGAAGTTGCAAGATGGGCTTGCTCAGGACTGCCCTTTAACTGCTCACTTATGTGATGTCTGTGACAGTAAATGGAACAAGGAGGACCATGGTCTTCTGACATGTCTGGGTAAGGTAATATTTTGCTGGGCTTCTTTTGTGCCATGCATGGTTGACAAAACACCAGAGACTAAGCATTTAACAAAATTAAGTATAGCTGATGCTTTGTGTAACATTTGATAGTAGCACACTCAGAGCCTAAAAGATACCTTATACCAAAGAGAGCCTTCCAGCAATTTTATGTTATGTTCAAAACTTAAGCAGGGAGGAGAAGCAGTACTACACAGGTTATGGTCCTAGGAAGGCAGAAACAAGGGGCCAACAAAATTGTAGGCTGCTCCAAGGACCTTATCTCCATGGGTTTCATATGGAGGTGAAAGGAAGGAGTGTTAGGTACTGAAAGAGCTGGGGAACAGCTCCACGGTTAAACCAGAGGCCAGGACCGTGTTTAGCAGTTGCTGCTTTTGTTTGTTCCCCTCTGATTGCCGGATATTTGCACATCAGGTTTCATAAACAAACCACTTTTGGTACCAGGAGTCAGTTTTCCCAAAGAAAACAGATGATGAGAAGCTGAGCCACATACCAAGTACTTTAAAAATGGACCTACTGGGTATATTTTTTAACAAAGATGATCCTTATCAGATTTTGAGCATGGTGGCTGGACAATTTGAAGAACATATTCATACTGCTTTGATGGAAATAAAAGGAGAGGAAAAAAATTAAAATTCTGACTGTGCTGTTTCACAGAATCACAGAACAGTTAGGGTTGGAAGAGACCTCTGGAGATCATCCAGTCCAACCCACCTGCTAAAGCAGGTTCACCAGAGCAGATCACACAGGAATGTGTCCAGGCGGGTCTTAAATGTCTCCAGAGAAGGAGACTCCACAACCTCCCTGGGCAGCCTGTTCCAGTGCTCTGGCACCCTCAAAGTAAAGAAGTTTCTCCTCGTATTCAGATGGAACCTCCTGTTCTTCAGTTTGTGCATGTTGCCCCTCATCCTATTGTTGGGCACCACTGAAAGGAGTCTGGTCCCATACTCTTGACACCCACCCTTGAGATATTTATAAACATTGATGAGATCCCCTCTCAGCCTTCTCTTCTCCAGGCTGAACAGACCCAGCTCTCCCAGTCTGTTCTCTCAGTGCTACTTTTCACTTAAAAATCCTTTAAAATGAAAAGAGGTAGCTAAGTACATTTGACCAGCAATGAAACAGGCAATTCTTTTGCTTTGTTTCCCGGTGTGCCTTGATTTGTACATAACTGATCATGGTTCTGGAAAGTATTTCACAGGCCCAAGCTGACTCATCCTCAGTTTGGCTTAAACTGCTCAGCCTTTTCTGTCATTGTTTTCTGTTTCCTTTTGTGCTAGCTCCTGCTTTAAGTGTTCAAAATACATGCCCCATTACACTTGTTTACTGTGAAAGTCTTACAGTCTCCTTTCAGAATAAAGCTACGAAAATATTATCTTACAAGGCAGGAACAGGAAATAAAAGGCTACTAAAAAATAGAGAAAGAGACAGGAAAAACAACTCAGTAACATAAGTGCTGCATAAAATAGCAAGAAGTCTGCAATGCCATTTGAAGTTGCTCTTTAGACAAATATGAATCATTTGCATTTTCAACCTCAAACATGTAATTTCTTACTCACAGTTTTTATGTTGGTTACAGCTGCGAAGCCCATAGAGGCTCAGTTGGTTTTTTTTTTTAATATCATTTTTAAATTTTTTTTTTTTAGCTAGATGCAGATAGAATTTGGGGGTAATTTTTAAGATAAAAATTGTGTTTGGCATTGATTACTAAAATTTTTGTTTTGGCGCTTCTCAGGACTGTGTTAGATAAAAATGCAAAGCTTCCTGCTGAAACATATTTTCAGTAAGACTTTTTTGCTTGGAAGGAATGAATCCTCAATTTTCAGTCAGTTTTATCAAAAGAAGGAGAGAAGTTTATGATTTCCCTTTCAGCAATGGAATCTGTCTATGTCAGTGTTGTACATTTTCATTTTCTCTGCATGCTCCTAACTTTGTGCTTTCCATTACTAGTTTCTATGCATCACATCCCTCCTGATAAAATACTAGATTTCTACCAATATGCTTTTGTCCCTGAGTTGAATTGTGAAGTCCTTCAGCAATTAAATAAGCTTTTCATTAGTTTCAGTTTGCAGCGTGCTGAGTGGAAGGCAGTTATATAAGATAAGCAGAGCACACCTGGAGTGTGTATGACTGGCTGCTGGCTAGAAACCAAGACGTCTAGCACCTAAATTCTGCCCAGCTTTCAAAAAGCAACCACCTCTGGATTGCGAAGACTGCATCTACATTTCTATTTTAATTTGGATCTTGACTGTGCTTTTGCAACGAATCTGATGAAGTCCATTTAGTGTGTTTTTGTTCACACTTTTGAGAGCAGGTTCAGATAAATGGCTTCCTTTCAGATAAAACAGACCAGGACTACATGTCATGAGCTCCTGTCACTAATGCATGCTCAGCCTGTGAGAACTGATTACAGCTAGCCTGATGTAGAAGGCCTAAAATAAGTGTAGTGTCTATGCTGGGTCCTCAGCATTGTGTCTCCCACTCCGGTTGTTTCTCATGTCTTACTACTGCAGATACAACCAAAGTCAGTACTCAGTTTTTGTTCAGCAACTTGGTGAACATCGAAAAGGGGCAAATTCTCGATGATATATATGTAGAAATGTTTTTTATGATGAAAGTAGATATATATTTTAAATATTTAGTATAGCTAATGTGCATGATTTTGCCACAGGAATGGAGCCAGGTGGGTGAGAGAGAGTCAAAGAAGTTCTACATGAAAGACTGGTGCCCTAGAAACTGAGAATTATTACCCTGAAAAAGCATAATTCGAGTTCTTATTAGATTCGCTTACAGGCTGTGATTGTGAAAGCTGTCCGAAGTTTATACAAAGTCAACACATTGTACAAGCCCCACCTCGACCTTCCTGTCAAAATTTTGTTCTATATGGATATTTTCCAACCTGCTACCGTTGAATTTTCTAGTAGTAGGACCTCTACTATTACGCTGGCAGAAACCTTGCTACCAAAGTTAATTCTAGCTCCACAATGGTTTTCAGGTTTACATCTTGCATTTATACTGAGTTATGATTCAAGTACCTATTTAAACAAATCCATTCAGTAGCTCTTCATCTTCTGAAATGGATTATTTTGCTGTAGGAGAACAGGCATAGCATTGCCCTACATTTCTGGGAGAGTGCTGGGCTATTTCTATGTAGAGTAAGTTTTGGACAGCTTCCCACGGCTTATTCATGAAAGTGTCCAAGGTATTTTCTGGGCTATGTATGTCACAACCAAAGAAATAAACCCCATAGTGGGGCTGCTGGTGGGTTGGACTGCAAAAAAAAGGAAGGTGTATTCTTAACATGTCAGCATCATTCAAGATGGTGCAAAGGTGCTAAAAGCTTGCACTAATAAACAGAAAGCATATGTTATGCCTAAAGCAAACACAATTTTTGCTGGATACAACTTTCATGAAAGTGTGCAAAGAGTCTCTGAGATTTTTGAATAGATTTTAGAATGAGCTGAAGCAGTGAGGTAATAGAGACTTTGGCAATGCTGAGATGGAGGAAATGAGAAGGGATTCCATAATCTTTAGAACTATCATTCTTCAAGTGTCTTAAAAGAGGAGAAATGGGAATTGGCTATAACCTGGTCTCGTGTGTTAGCATAGGTGCAATTGAAAGCAATATTATTAGCATACAAATTGATATTGTCCAAATGCATTCCTTTGATTGGAGATAATGGTCAAAATGTTTTGTGAAGGAAGAAGTTATGTCCTAACATAGGAGAGGAAGCAAATAAGCAATCTATGCTGTAAAAAACATGCTGTTGCAGAGCTGTAACTGACAAAACTGTAATCTTTCTATTGACTTGGGAAATTTTGGAATACAGTTGCTTTCTTCATCAGTCCTGCACTGTTTTCAGTTCAGTTACTTGTTTCTGCTGAAGGGTTAGATTTTGGCACACTGTCAGAAAGGAGAGTATCACAGAGGTGGATCAGGATCTAAATGCTGTCATTAAAATGTTTAATTTTTAGTGACAAAACATTAAGATCCATATCCATAGCATAAGGAACACCTGCAGGTCCTCATTTAACCCACGTGCAGCCAGAGCAGCACCCTCACCCAACAACAACACGTGCTGTTACTCATCCGAAATGCAGAACCTTAAGAAAACAAAGTCCTGATTCAGCAGTTAAGAGCTCTGAGTGTATCTTTGAAACACAGGATTAATATTCATTAACCAGTTAGGTAAGACTCTGTGGGACTTTTCAAAGGCTTAAATATTAGGCATGAGTCTAAATATCTTGCTGAACGCAACCTAAAGCAGTAGCTAGACAGTGCTTCTTGATCAAAGCCATCTTGGTGTGAGGTAGATGTTTCCACAGTTAAGCAAATTCCACAGCATGGCACTGTGCCTCTGCAGGAACTGTGCAGGGCAAAGTGAGTGCTGCTTCTGGGTGTTTACAATAAACAGTAATGTGAGCTCTATTAGGCATCCAGTTAGAGCTAAAAACATAAACTGTGTGTGAAGATTATCTGGATAATTAAATTATTAAGTAAGCATTATGTAAGGCAAGGGGAGGGGGCTGTTATTAATGCTAATATTAAATTTTGACTGCAGAAGGCAGCCAGGTGCCTTTATTCCCCTCCAGGAGATTATTATCTCTCAATAAATCAAATTCTCTTCAGTGGCGTTATTGCAATTTCAGAACAGGCATATTATTAACAACACTCTGTAGTTCTATATTGGAAAAGATAGAGTTCAGCAGGCTGAACAGAACCTACAGAAGAGCTGCATAAATCCTGTGGATCAGTGTTACTACTCAGAGTATTAACCGGGACTCTCTCTTTGCCTCTAGAATATGAATTTTCAAGGTTCACTTTTAGGGCATGTTCCAGTGGGTAAATCTTCCTGAAACTTTAGTTAAGGCTAGGAAATTAGAATGGTTAGGAAGCTAAAATGTCGCCTTCTCCTCATCCTCATCCGCATCTGGTGGCCTGCACTGGGGTCTATTCAAATGCAGTGATAAATTGGGCCCCTTAGGACAGCCAGGAGGTCCATAAAGCAAAGTATGCAGCTGTGCAGGGTATAGATTACAAGGGGTAAGAGAGTGCCCATCTACCCTACATATGAGGAGGCAGTGACAGGCTTTCCTAGCCTCACAAGCATCACAACATCAGAACCCTCCACACAGGGTGCTGGATGTCTGACCTTGTCTCCCCTCCATGTAGCTGGGGAGACCTTGGTGAATGGAGAACTATTGTAGAGGGAAGAGATGGGAGGAGGTTTCTTGCAGGACAGAGGAGGGTTTAGAGGGAAGTGCCTGCTTCCCCCAGAGTTATCATGTATCTGGACAGAGGCAGCACAGCCTCTTTGGCAGAGCAGTAGCTCCATTCCCATCCTGGCTTCAGAGAGCTGCACTGGGAAGCCCACTTTCTGCCCGGTCACTAAGGCTGCTTAGTTATTTCAGGTATGGATGTCAGGAGGTGTATCTCTCATTTTTGGGCAAACCTCAGGGTGTGATATATAGTGCTCTGTTGGCTATTTAATCACGATAAAATAGGCACATATTTTGTTTGATTGCATTTGGAAGAATGTTGATGGCATCAGTATTTCTCTCTTCTCACCAAACAGCAAAAATCAAACACCAAATCATTTTCACGGTATAGGTTAAGCTGCTTTTATGTATTGGCATGATGTATTTATAGAATGGCATGGAATACTACCCTCCATGTTTAATGAGTGTCAGTATTCAGATTTGCACATATACGGAATATGACAAAATAAATGTGAAAAATATTGTTACTATTTTAGTTCTAATTTATACCCAAAGGCAAGAGGTATGGTTTCTCTGCACTAGTTACATTTCAGCTGTTTGAAGCCAGCTGAGAGCCAGCTGTGTGTCCACAGCCTCTCAAGGGTGTGATTATTTAATGATAAAACTCATTATCTGCAGTGGCTGCTGATTACTATTGCAAAAATTATTTTAACATAAACTGAAGTGGTGAATTTTTGAGCTGGAAGAAGGCAGAGTTGGTTACTCAGAATATTGAGCAACCTTTTCAGCAGAACTGCGGTAAGTTCCATGAAATAACACTACCTGTCAAAATGCTTGGCTGAAATCTCAAGTCCAATTCATCTTACATTGGTAAATTGTGTGCCTAGCTGAAAAAGAAACTCTTCTACCGTAGCAGTAACATCATAACATTTAGTTGTATATTCCTTAAAGAAAAAAGTCATTCCAGGTCAAAAGGGATTTATAAGCAATATATTTGACCTCCTCTGAGGCCAAGACTCTGTATTGGGGAAGACTTTCCCTTCACTCACATTCAGACTTGGCCAGGCACTGTCCTTTGAACATGAAGGCTGAGTGATACGATGGATTCTGAATAGGATCTTTTGAAATTGAAAGAAAGCTTGCCAGATTGCAACTGATGGTAGCAATATGGATTTACAAAGATGAAGCAATATAAGCCTTTGCTGTCTGATAGTTGATTAAAACCTGCAGAATTAAAATTTCTACATTTTCAGTTGTACTGTACAGAAAAAAGCATCCCTCTAAAAGTTACAGCTAAGGGATAGAGTATGGGGTATGAATCGGTTATTGTGTAAATGATTCCCCTTGCTCACAAACACACACACATATAGTTCTTCATCCCAATTTAAAACATAATTGCAGCCCTTGACAGACTGCCATTGACTTTTTTTTCTGTTGTAGAACGAATTAAAATATTTAAAGCAGGAAAAGATAGAGAGAACATTAAGTCCCATTAAACTAATCAAATATGCTAAAACTAAATCCTTCACCTCAAAACCACCCTTTGCTGCCATCCACTGCATCAAGACGGGCTATGAATGAACAAATCCACTTAGCACTTTATGAAATAAGGTCATGATTAGTGCGCGAAAAAATAAAATCAAAGCCCTTTACAGCTGGCAGGATCCTTGCTTTGTAGCAACAAATTTAAATCAGGGCAGCAAGATCAGAAAAGTGCTTCCAAATTCTTCCAAGAGCAAATTATAGTTTTCTGTTTCCTGGCTGCCTTTCACAGCTGTTGTGCAAGTTTGTTAAAAATATTTCACCACTTTCCACAGGATGGTATAGTGAGTTGACTGCAAAAAAAGAGATGTATAATTTGACAGAAGGGTAGGTCTAAGGGAAACTCTAGAAAAGGATGAGCTATATGTTACTTCAGAGGCAGGAAATCCCTCCGTGGTTGATGGTCAAAACCCGTGGCAGCGGACACGTTGATTGCTTGTAGTCCTCCGTCGTTTGGGGAGAGGGCAGCAGAAGAATGCAAAATGGAATACCATCAGCTAGTCTGTCCCTTCCTCAGGGCACCCACACTTAGGAAGTCTGTAAGCCTTGCTTCACCTCAACCCCTTTTCTTATGTGATCACTTCTGTAGTTATATGCAACTCACTCTGGGACAGCGGGATGCTGGCAAGGTCCTTCATACTGAGGAAGATCCAGATAGTGGGAATATACCTCACCTTCTTCAGGAAGGCCATTTTTATGTACTGTAGCAATTTAATTACCACGACAGCTACGCAGTGCAATAGACGTCTTTACTGGTGGTAACCATGTAAATGAGGAGTAGCACTTTTTCCTTTATAAATCATCATTGCAATATTACTCTTCAGGAAGGGATGAATGAACTTGAGCAACCTTAAGCTCTCCATGCACTGAGTTTTTGGGGAGATGAGCTCCCATCGAAGTCTGAGCTCTCTCCTGGTATAATACACATACTAAATCAAGAAGTTTGAATAGATTTGTAATTGACCTGTTTTTTTGGATTGTTTGGAATGTGCATTCTGGAGAAGATTCTTCTATACCCATCTAGGTACACCTCACATTTATAACAAAATAAACCATTGTTCACATTATATGCTTAATCTCACATTATATGCTTAATCACACAGACACTGGGTCCCCCAGTCTTCGGCGTCTTGCTTGTTAATACGTTTTGCAGACAGTGGCTTTCTCTAATAATTTCCCTCCTGTGCTCTATTGTCTGATGTTTCAACAGTTTCCATCTTTCTGAAAGATCCTCCTAGAACTCATCTCCATTTCCTTTTGCTTTCCACTGCACACCAGTGGAAAGACATATTTACTGCATGGATCTTTGCATCATACAGTGTATTGCCTAGGTCAGAGGTTTCTTATGGTTCAAGTGTTGTGCAGTCAGACCTCTGTACTCGGTACAGCATAATACTCTGCCAACTTTAAAACTATTGGAAAATGCAGTTCAGATGTGATGACTAATTTTGCATAAAGAAAAGACACGATCTAATGCAACAGCCTGAAATGATCTTGTGAAGAATAATTTCAGATGTCTGCATACATTGAAGTGTTAAGAAAAATGTACTTCAGTCATTTAACATGCAGACAAATTTTAAAGACTGGCTTTTAAAATGTGACTACTCAACACATTATATCCTCTCAACTTGTAGTCTAAGTAATTCAGATACAATTCTGTTCAAGGTAATGATAAAAGGGAGACAAACAGCTAGCAGAGGTAAAGAGAGCAGAGAAAACATTGTCCTTGTAGTGGTGCAGTTTTGGTCTATTTTTTAGTATATTAAAATCTATCTTTGTATTCAGAATCAACCAGGATAATTTTAATTATAGTAAGATTGATTCTTTCTCATAGTTTGAGAAACGGACATTTTTACCACTGATTTTCATCTAGGACGATGAGGTTAGAGTTAGTGGCCTTAACACAGACACCTATTGCTGGTTTAGATCTTCAAGGGGTACTCCTGCTTGCCCCTACCAGAAGGATGCAACTTCTCCTGTGTCCTGCGTTACACATGTTAACCCCCATGGATGTCTCAGACACCCGGGGGCATGCAGAAAGACACTGGGTTTCTTTACGGAGGCAACTGAAACCCATCTTAACTGCTTTCAACATTTTAATTTGAAATTACTTTTACGCATTTACAAAAACTATTGATTTTTCCTGAATTGTTCAATATGGACATTAATTTTATTGCTTCATATCTAGAAACTGTTACTTGCAGCTTGTAACAGATCTCTTAAGTATTTTTATTTTCTGTTTAATAACTTGAGATTATTAAATTCACTGCAAACCAGAAGTGACATGCAATTTTGGGGTGTGTTGGTGATGGTAAGAATTATCCAGCCAGGACTAAAAACTACAAAAAGTGTCATTGGAGTTTTATATAATCCCTGGTTTGTCAGCTATGTAAATGATTCTTTTGATTTGTTCCTAATAAGATAACATAAAAATATACAATTTTTAGAGAGCATAGACAATATGGGTTAAACTAATATTTACATCCTGCTGTATTGGCTCTTTGGGAAACATGGCACCACAGCATGAATCATATAAATACCCAGCAGTGTGCTGACTGCAAAACTCATAACCAATACAAAATTAAAAGTTGGCAGTTGACGTATTTTTTAGATAGCTTAAGCTAAATACTGCCTTTTTTTCACGTTTTTGCATTAATGAATTTAGAGCACCTCATCTTTGTGGGAAATGAACTTGGGAAGAATTTCAAACACAGTCAAATGAAAATTCTCTTTTGAGAACTTTGTGCTCAGGGAGTATGGTGATTGGTAGCAGCATAAAATCTTAAGAAAAGTTTGAACAAATGTTCAAATATTCCCCCAGCTCACATTTATGGTATTTGCAGCTAGTCATCCATTCCCTACCAAATGCTGTGCTTTGGGAACCCAGCAACAGACTATGATAGAGAGGCTAATTAATCATACATGAATCTCATACTAAAGGCTTTTTAGTAGCCCTATAGGACCACAGTAACACTTCCACCCTACATACACAATAAGAATATGAAATGTCTATGACTTTTTAAACTGATAGTATTGTTTTATACTACAGGTAAGACACAATCTGACATGCTCAAAGTCCATTTCCAGATACAGTGACCAAAACTGTAAGCCCCTGAAGGGCTGTAATTTTGGTAGATAATACAATTTTTCACTTTATTTCTTGTAAACTGTGCACCATGCACATACCCTATATTTTATTAAATTACTACAGAAACAATAAAATAGTTATTGATGGCGATAATGGAGTAATTCTGGGATGTACATTTAGTGGTCTTGTGCAGGAGTTTGCCAGTCTATCATGTGTAGACTGATCTGCACAGAAACATAGTCTTGGTATTTACTGCATTACTAATATCTGGATAATGAAATTATTCATTTTTGGATGAGGTTATAAATGCGCGTGTCTAGGCCTACTAGGAATTCTGTACTCTATTGCACAGCTTCTCTGTCCTTGAAGAGCTGGAGTGTATGAATATCTGAAGTATATAGACATTTTAAGTCTTTATTAAGGTAGTCAGGTTATGAGAGGAGAGCAAAATAGACATGCAGATCATCTCTGAAGCTGCAAGAGGCATTTATACGACAAGGAATAGACTGTAGAAGGAAGTCAGCTTAAAGTCTCTGCTCTTTTGAGAAGGTTTCAACTGCTTCAAGAAATCAGTCAGTTTAGGCATATTTAGTGAGTAAGTGTTACGCTACCTGAACCAAAATAGTTTAATGCTAGTCCATATTTTAATTGCTACAAAATAATAGTTTGCACTGTGTTAGGTGGTGTGTCCTTTCCAAGGCACATTTATTCCTTTTTTTCCTCTTTTGGGATTAAAGAAAAAGAAGATCTTAACTATTAGGCTTGAGGAATGAGCCTGCAAAGGATGAAAACCAGAGGATGAGTCAGGGAAGTGTGAGCAAGAAAGGTGGTTGGGGACTTAGTTCAATGTTTTAGGTGCTCTTTGCTTATTCGCTTCTCTGTTGATTTGTTCTATATGTGTTTAAACTTTTTGATTTTAAATTTTCCAAACTCAATTTGAGAAGGAAAGTCTATGGCACAGTGTCAATGGGAGAGTATTTCTGGGAAGGTCAAGTTAATTTACACGGAAAAATGCTTCCTCTCATAAGGCGAATTGGAGACAACATAGGAAAAAAAATGCTCCTGTTATATACTAATTATAAATGAGCTTTAGAGGAAAATTGATATGCTCATTTGAAAATGAACCCTGTTTTTTGCCTTGGAGTGCTGAATGGTAATTAGAATAAAAGGTGTCCCTGCAGTGGGGCCAGATGTGCTACCAAGGCTGTATTGCACAAGCCCCATGGTTTCCATAGTGTGCAACCCCTAAGCATGAACTCATATTTTCCAATTAGGACTGACTAATGTTCCTGTATGTGTGGCAAAAATATAATCAGTCATTTATCTCTGCTGGAAGTGTATGAACTGAAGCCATGTCTAAAGCTATAATTTTTTTTTTTAACACTGTAGATCTTTGCTTTGACTGAATATATATCATGTTATTTTTTTGCTAAAAAAAAAAAGTAATAATGAACTTTTTAGGATGAAACATAGTTTAGCATAAAGCTTAGCCTATGCAAAACTATTGACCGCTGGGGAACAGATGAGAGGAAATAACTGAGAAAATAATGCTTAACTACACCTAACTTATCTTGCACAACTTGCAGCATATAAGAAGTTTAAACCAAACGCTGGGTTCCAGCACTGGGTGAGTCACAGCTTAAGTCTATCACACAGTATCTGAGCTGGGTATCTGAGTATGGCAGCAGTATTAACTCTCTCAAAGGACATTATCTGAGCTTCTGGAAGCTGAACGAATACCCTTTATGGCATTTAACACTCTGCAAGATTATTTAAACAATAGAATTGCACATAATGCACCCCTAACTTACTTCTGTCTTTTGTTCCCTAGATGACTTTGGTGTGGATCCCTAGATAGCTTTTGGTTCCGAGTCTCACGGCAGAAACTGTAGTGTGTGACAGACTAGATGTAAAAGAGTCATCCTTCTGGAGGGTAAAGTGTTATACAATCACTGTAATCATAAAACCCATTGCTGAACGTCAGGTCTTAAATATGATATAACTAACAGTGTCATTTTAATAAAATGTTTTTATGAGGCTCCATAGGTCATGGAAAGTAAATGCAAGTGCAGAAGGAAGTAAACAGATTGAGGACTTCCTCCAGGTTGCACAGGAATTAGAGCTGAAGACCTTCTCAGAAATGACAGACTCATAACCATTAAACACACAAAATAGCTATTACATAATATGTCTGCATTATGTACCGCTTTGCCACAAATGTTATTCCTCACAGAAGGTGTCATGTCTTCTTTATTATCTCTTTTAATGGAAAGTGTCAGAGAGGTTTGTTAATCTACCTTTTTCCAGGATATTAAGCCTGTTTTTTCCTTTGTTGCAGTCTACTGGATTTCTTTTATACAATCCTGACAATGCTTATTTTTCCCTCCCCATGATTTGCTCCTAGTGGAGAATGTTAGTGCTTAGGCTTCTAGGCCTCTTCATTAGTTTGTATCACCTCAAAATTCTACATAACTTGAATTTAAACAAGAGCAGCCTGATTTCAGACATAATATAGGGGTTGTGCACTTTCCCTGGCTGCCACTTCAAATATTCCTGAGCACTCTTACCCTTTTTCCTCATTTGTAGAACACAGATGAAGATAATGGTCCTTGGCTTGCTGTTTTTTTTTTTTTTTTTTCCCCCCCATCAAAAGACCTCAATATGAACTGGAGAAGAATTGTATATGCATATATGCTTAAAGTTCTTTATTACATCCACTACATGCATTTTGTGCATGTTAAAAACACTCCACATATAATATTCCTTATCTGTGACCTCCTTTTTCTAATTCCTGCATGCATTTGACCCACCATCTATGCTCCTTATGGACTGAGCTGCTGCACTTTTCCCATGATGAATCTCTATCTATATTATTCTGAAAATCTGCTTAGCATCAAAATCACTAATTCTTTGCTTCTACTGTTTGCAGTATTTCCTGGATTAGAATCCTCAGCAGAGCTAATTAATGCAGCCTATAATAATTTATTTATATGTATAAGTGATCAGAAATATGTTAAATAAATGTTTAACATTACGCACTACAATGGGATTGCTAAAAGTTCATTGAGTTAAACATATGCAGGATCTTGGCACGGCTGAGGCCATTGATTTAGACTGAACACATATTCATTCAAGTCGCGGCAGCAAAACTCTCCTGAGCTGAATGATGTGTTGCCCCCAGATGATTTTTTTTTTTATCTTTTAAATTCAGATGTCGGTTCTTGACCCTCTGGACAGTAAAGACTGGAGCCTCCACAAGTGAGCAGGAGCTTCCTTCTCACCTTACTTTCATGTGAAGAATAGTGTTTATAATCACGACAAGATTAGTAACTCAGACATTAGACTTGGTAATAAAAGAGCTAAGGAATAACTCAAGTAAAGAAAAGGAGCAGTAAACAGTAAGAAGAGAGGATCTGTAACAGATGGACTAAAAGACTAAGACGTAGCTAAGCAAAATGCCTTTTCTAGCCTGGATGATCTTTAAATGTCTCTGTGTCAGCATTTAAGTCAATTGTCCTAGAAGAGGGAGCAGACTGCGGTGTTAGTGGAAGTCTGCTGCTGCATGCACTCACCCAGCACAGCACATTATCTACTGACGGCTTGTTTCACCTGTGGTTTATAAATGAACCCTCAAAGGTCTGATGTTTGGAAATCCAGTTTAAAATCAATGTTTCACCCCAAAACCCAAAGTGTCAGAGGGTACTTGGCCAGTACTGCTGTTTGGAGCATTTCAACGTGTCAGTAGCTGACCCATTTATTTAGCTGAGTTCTCCTAATTCAATAAACTATAATCCTCTTTTCAGTGTTTGTACAAGTCATTCACCAAAGTCATGACAGGAAGGCTATCTTTAAGCGTGTATATCTATGCTGCTCCAAGAATCCCTAAAATACCTGGCTGAAGCTAATGTCTGATGAGCATCAGAAGCTGCAGGAAACAGAATGATGTTTGCTAGTCTCAATGACATGAACTGAATTACTGCTCTGAAGCCAAACACCTTTGCTGGATATAGTCTAAAACCCGCTGATAGCAGTAATTGCAGTTACTCTGCTAAACTAAGCGAAAATTATCATTGTCACTAACAACCTGCTCTGAGATAGCAGCTCTTGCAAACAAAGGGCCTGGTGCCATGGTAGCATGTGCTAATGTCATAAGATGATATGCACGATTTCTCTGGAGGCCTCAAGCAGGTATCAGACACCTGGCGTATCTTCCCTGTTGAACATCTGAAGAAAACCATTTCCTTGCTTTTCTTCTATGGTGGTATACTTCTTTATGGGTTTGGGTCATACTCTACATTATTTGGCTATATGACAGTTTGGATAACACTGTTTTGCTCTAAACCACAGTTCTTTGCCAAACCTTTCACTTTAATTGTACACAATTTGCTTTAGTACAGAAAAACAGAAGGTCGAGCTGTTTTGAGCTGGCAATGTTGTTAAACCCTGGAAGAGTGTTTTAGCTTGTTAAAAAGATCTTTGGAGATACACTATTCTTATTTTCTGTTTAACAGTTCAGGCTTTGGATGGGATGTGCACTTAAAAATACATTTATTTGGAACACCACAGAAACTGATGAGATTTTTGGAGGCTATAGATGTGCTCTAGCTCTGTAATGATTCCAGTTAGTTCAGGGAACAAAGGCTAATATTAATTAAAGTAATACTTATATTTATGCAGCAGTGAGTCTCCTACCGCTGCATGCCAGGAGGAAAAGAAAAGCCCACTCACAGTGCAGCAGATGTGCACCACTGCACATACAGAGCACTGAATAAATCTTCAAGATAGGCTGCAGCACTGTATTTTTCTTCATCCCTTACAATGTGCTCGAGAAGAGTGCCTTCAAGGCACTCCGCACAGAGGGACTGAAAGAGGGATGAAGACATATGTTATCCTCAGCCTCATGTGCTTATGTGGTTCTGTTCACCCTCCTTGAGCTCCCTGGCCGTCCCCACACTTGGTCCCAGAGGCGATGCTGCTGCCTCATCTGTGGGTGCTCTGCCAGCTGTGTCCTCCCAAGGCCACTCCTTTCTCATGCTATTAATAGGATTTCTAAATAATGTAATCTACTACTACATAGTGGTTTAATAGCAAAGAATTTACTATTAAATAATTCTTAAAGTTTTTGATGGTGCTTGTGTGGGGAGGGAGAGGAGCCTTTGTAAACACTGCCACTACGAGGCTTCACTTGCATTGAGGTACCACAGCTGTATCACAGCTGGCAGGAGCTGCCACGATGCTCTGTCGATAGGACTAGAATAAATACCTGTTGCCTTATCCTCTGATATATTGCTTACTAGCATGATTGTCTGTAATATTTTTCTAAAAATCCCAGAGATTATAGGCTGTCTAGACCACTCTTTGTGTTAGCTTTTTGTAAAACAGAGTGCACAGTGGGGAAATTATTCTGGAAGAAGGTTCTTAAATATTGATAGAAGGCAAGTGGCAACTAGTACCTTTTTTACTGACTTTGCTTTTCATTGCTCTGGATAGAAATGCTGCTTTGTGTTGGTGTGATTTAAAAGAAGAAAGAGAAGGTTTTTTGCATGCCTGCTTTATATTAGTGTTTAATATGGAATTAGAGTAGATGTTCATATGGAAGTAACAACCCTACAATATGTACTGTTATCCACTACGTACTTGTCCTCCGGGATTTCAAAACATATGGATATATAAAGCAGTCAAGATGGAGCCTTCTCATTGCACACTTTCACATGTGCAAATCTGTACAGTTCAACACAAGCAGCTGACACCTGGCAAAAGCAGATCTCCAATGTAAGAGTGTGCGTGTTCTCCTGTCTGCATAACTTCTGTGAAAATTTGTGATTCCACAAAGATATTTTTCAATGTCATAATGAAACAGAAGATTAAATGCTTGAGGATTTGCTCTTGCTGGCAAAGACCAGAGTCGCACATATTACAATGGTTAAAAAAACAGTCTTAATTCTCCAAGTTAAAAACTAAAGCTGAGTAATGTTCAGAAAAATTTACCTAGCAGTGGTAATGCTTGATATTTACAAATAAATTGGTGACATTTTTAATACTGTTGTGAAATGTTACCACTTCGTGTAGAAAGAAGCAGCTATTTTGTATCCCATCTCTATTCACTCCTTGTGCCTTGTTTCTGGTTCAGGGAATGGGGAACTGACAACCTGTGATTTGTCTGCAATTCCCATTGTTTCTTCACATAGTCCATACCCACTCACAATTTTTCTGCATTTTTATTGGATAAAATTCAGTTGTGCTTTAATTTTGACAGATGTGCTTGAAAGATCTGTTCAAATATCAGCACTAAAAATACTCCTCAGCCATGGTACAGCTAGTTATTAGTAACTGTTTATGTTGTTTCAGGGCTTGCTAGCCAAAGAAACCGCATACACGACACTAGGCACTGAATAAACACAAGTGCTCTAGTATAAAATCCATGCTTAAACCAACATAACTATTAATCGGCTTGAATAGTCCTAGTCAGAATAAGGCCTTACAGTTAAGACTATAGTGCTGCTTATGAGTCAAAACACATCAAAGCAATGCTACAATAAAGTGGCCTGAGCCTTCAAAAGTCCATAAATATCTGGATAAGATAATTTACAGCAGAGGATTATCTTTTCTTTTCAGGAAAAGTTTATAGATGGGGCTGGAGGCAGGGCTGGGGGCAGGGGCTGTACCAGGAGATGCTTAACCCACCTTGACTGAGAGCTCTTCTACCAGTTCTTGTTTGTCTCTGGTAAAAGTCTGCACCTTTTGGATAACAGCTTTATCTCAGTGTCTGGGCAGAAGAATGGATATGCTCTGTGTGATGGCTCACTTGTAGTCTTATTCCAGTTATACCATTGTGCAACCACATTATGCCATGCTGACATCACTTTTGATGAAATGTAATTTGAAAAGATGGTAGACGTAGTTCTGGACATTAAAAATGAGTATATTTTTTATGCATAGAATGCATATGAAATACATAAAAATGCATTTCTATCACTAACAATGTCTGAGAATACGGTTTAGGAAACTCCTCCGTGACAGTCACAGAAAAAGTTTGTGTGCAGTGAATTTTAAATTAATTTTCATAGGAAACATGATGAGATGCAAATGGAAAGCTGCATTTGCCAGCCAGCTTTCAGAGGCATTGCATTTTGTTGCCCTTTGAGGAATATGTGTGAGGGAGGCATTTTCAAGCAGCTTAGAGCGCAACACTTGTCACTTATATTAACAATAAAGTGGTTAAAGGCAGACAAGCATTTAATGGGGTGATTGTTTCAACCAGCTCTGCTTCTGTATTTGAAGAATTCAGTGGCATCAGGAACATCTTGGCTGCCTCAAGCCCACTGAAGCTATTTCCTGGGTCCTCTGTGCTAGGAAGCTTAAACTAGCAAGGAGTGATAGCGCTTTGCCCTCCTGAGCTCCTTAAGGTTTCACGGTTGTAGAGGCAAAGTGACTTACAGCTCTCCTACAGCCTTTAAATATTTTTATGCATATAAAATTTGAAGTGCTGAAGTGCTAAATTGGCTGAACTCTAAGCCAGTTTAACTCTCAAGCATAATAGTTTAGGCAGCAGAACATAGTCAGAGGTTCCTGTTGAGGACAAAGTACCTGCAAACAGTCTGTGGCTGGCAGTTTTCACATGCTATGGTCTCACTTTGCTGGTCAGGTCCTGTAGCCTGACATAACTGCGAAGATGATGTGGCTTCACCAACAGGAACAAAAATCTGTTTGCTTGAAGATTATTGTACTTTTAATTCTCTAGATAGCTACTACTTGTATACGAATGGGGGCATCCAAATAGCTTTCTTTTGTGAGTCAGGGGCCAGGGCTAAAACCCCCACAATTTGCTTTTGAAAGGTATGGTAACGTTGAACTTATTGTGACTTTAAAAAGAAGTGTTTTAAAAAGCTGAAGCCATGGAATAAATTCTTCCTCTCAGTCATCTCCATATTTATTCACTCAGAAATTTACACTTTTGGTAGCCAGCAGTGCAGAAGGAGGAAGATGGACTTTCTGAGTAGCGGAACCAATATTGAGCCAGCGATCCAACAGCCAATGATATTGTTTCTAAGCTTATCACCATCAACTTCATGATCAACAAGAATAAATATTGTGCTAACGAAGCCCAGCTAACAACTCTTTCCTTCCATGTGCATAGAAAAGAGGAGAATTCAGGTCAATGAAGTAATGAAGTACTGCAATATCAAGTGAAGTACAACTGAGGTCGTTGTGTTTTGGTGGTTTTTTTTTTTACTTTGTTTTTAGGTTAGGTGATGAGCAGAATAGATTCTCAGTGCACACAGGGTGGAGAACTGTTGAGTAACAAAATGCTAGGTTTGCACAGGTACTTTTCTAACAATGTTAATAAAATTACTCGAATTTCTCCATATGAAAAGCCATTAACAGTCCAGGGATAACTAAGAAATGAGGAAAAGTGACAAAGAGTTGTTTCCAAGCAAGCAGAGCTGTGTCAGGATCTGCTGCTTAAGGTGTTATCTGTTGAATTATGAAACAAGATGAAACTTGTACAACTTTCAGACATAAAATGGTGCATTATACAGTTGGCTTTATTCTTTGCCATTATCTCTCTCAGTTTTCACATTCAGAATGACATATAAACCTGTTTGAGGTCTCAGATCTATACTATGAAATTCCCTTTAGCCTCACAGACTTATAGCTTTGGATGTCTGGAACACTAAAAGAAAAGATGATTGTTGATCCCTTACATTCTTCTTCTTCCTCATCAGTGGTGGCATTTGTGTGACATTGATGTGGCATGTAAAACTGGAATATCTCAACAGGACAGGACTACTTATCAGCTAGCACTGCAGCAGTCTAAGTGAGCTAACGCAGTGGAAGATAATTTCTCCTGTGCATATAAATGTAAAAGTTTATACGTGCTGTTTCTCCTTCTAAAAGCTGCAGGTGATGGACTTGAACTAGGAACTCATCCCTCTAGTGATGAGAGCTTCCCTCTGTGGTAGATTGTTCGGGGTGTGGTGATTTTTGCTGTCTTTGCAGCACCTACTCCTGCTGTGTAGTTAGAAGTCACAGTTTCATAGGCAGCATTCAACAGCTGCTTCTTTATGGGCTTTGGTTCTCTGATATACCGGAATTGTGGTTGGTATAACCATGAGATGTGTCCTCTGCCCTACTTGACACCTACCTCTCAGAGAAAAAAAAAAACAACTATCTGTATTCGTGTTGAACTATTTGTTGATTTGTTCAGCAAAGAAGCACTGCTTTACCTCAAGAGATCAACCTTGCAGAAGGGGATAACGATAGGTGAGAAACAACATTCACAGCAGCACTGTTACAGTCAAGTTAATGGGTTTGGAGAGTGGAAAAGGATGAATATGTGGGCAGCCTTCACTGATGGTTTGAAATATTAGAGGAAGATTTCCGCTCAAGATGAGAATTATTGCTAACAGTGTTTCTGAAGCATTGATTTACTCATGTCTAGTTATAACATATTCCGGGAATAGTTATGTTCCTATCTCCTGAAAAAGCAAAAAAGGATCGTGCCAGAGTGCAAACAGTGAATCATAAAGTAGACATAATTATTTTGCACAGAATAATTCAACTTGTCCATGTGGTATGAGCATAATGAAATTTCAGAGAGATTCAGAATCCAGGTCTAGTTCTGTGTTTTGCAATAGTTGGTTGATATTTCTGCAAACTAACCCCAGAGACTATATACACACTGTGCTTCAGGGAATTCTGCACTTCTAAAAGTGTTTTATTTCAACATTTCCATTCTCTGTAAAAGTATTCACCTCCTTAAGGCAGGTAAATTTTAGAAGACAAGCAGAAGGTCTATGACAGTGCTATTGAGTTTTGTTTCCAGGTGTGCCACTACCTGATTTTGAGGTCTTATGTGAGTCATACTGCAGTCCATCTCACTCATTCTTCAATACTTTGCCAAAGAGTTTCAGATAAGTGGTAGTTAGTATTCATAGCAATACTTTTGCACCACTTCACCTCAAACACAGGTGCTATACTCAGCTTGTCAAAACACCGGTAAGAAGAGGGAAAGATTAATAATGTTCAACTTCTAGAGTCAACTTAAGATGTAATTAACATATTTTTCTGAGGAAAATTGTGCAAAGTAAGCAAATGACCTTCCAATTATGAAACACACTTGCCCTTCTAAGTATGTTAATTGTTTCCAGCTAATACTGAGACAAGACATGTCTGATGTCTGTGTCATGAGTTTCTGGTTAATAAATGAAGAATCCTTGTCAATTTATTAGCAAAATAATGTTTACTGTTGGAAAAAGGGAGAGGCAAATGCCAGCACCTCAGAAAAAAAGATTCATGAGAATTATAACTCTGTAAGGCTCTATTTTTACTGAATGATTGCTCTTGCCCCTACTGACTCTTAAGAATTGCTTAAATTTTTAATATAACAGTTACAGAAGATGATATCTGTTTTTTTTTAATTGCTTATTTAGTTAGATGAAATGTTCAAGCTTATAGCATTTGATTTCTGTCAAACATGGACAGTTCTCAAATGTCAAGGAAATTAACACCTCCTGAACCAGTAATCTGAATTTATTACTCCTGAGTGTGACTGAAAAATAGAAACTGAAAACCAGAAACTTTAAGCATTTAAGAGGTTTAGACTATATTCCATATCACAAAATTTCTGAAGCTATAAATAAATGCTAGATCAATTTGTTCTTTACATTGCAATGTGATTTTTTTTAATAGAAAATTGAAAATTTATCCAAAGAGAAGGTTGCAACTCCTAAGTGTATGGCTAATAGAAAAACAAATCAAGAGTTGGTTTAACAAGGAATATTACATTACTGCTAATTAGAACATCAGATACCAGTTTGACAGAGACATAAACTTTACTTCAAAAAGAAACATCTTCTGTAAAAAGTTGTTGTGATTGAGAATTAATTTTTGTATAACATGAATGTTTCTGAAATGAAGTATACCAAAGAGGAGAATAGTGTGGAGTTGCAACTTATGGTATCAGACCTTTAAATTCACTCATAAAAGTAGCTTTTCTACCTTTCCTTCCAAAATTTCTTAGTAATAGAAATATGAAAATAAATTAATTACAGTAAGGCAACTCTTCAGCTTCCAATCTTTACATTCTTCAAGTGTTAATGAGAACAGTGATGATTTGAAGGTCATTTTAAAAGAGAAAAGATACCTAATATTAAATGTACTTGACTCTAGTACCCTCTCAGACCTCAATGTTTCTTTTGTCTCAGTTCCAAGGATGCATTGGCTCCTTGTGCCCAGGTCCAGCAAACAGCAAGGCTGCACGTGTTCCCAGCAGGCACACACAGACACACGGAGACACAGACATAAGCACATAGAGAAGACCTCAGAGACCAGCAGAGACAGCACAGTGCCCTTATCAACCCCCAGACCTGTGTGGACATGACCGATGGCCATGTGCCTTTCTCCCCTTCATCTGACCATAACTGCAGCTTGCTAGTGGTGCATACACACACCCTCACTATCTGTATTTACAGGCACACACACATTCACGTACTCAAGTCCATTTGATATCCCTGCCCAGATCCCATGCCCCTCACCCTATCACCAGCTCAGACCTTGGGTCCTTATAAGGGTTGGTCTCCACCTGCTGTGTCTAGTCAACTTGAAAGTTTGTTAGCAAGCACACCCATAAACGCATAAACACAAACACACACATACACACACTCACACAGAATAAAGGGCAAGGTCACATATAAAATAGGAAGAGGATTTTGTAGGAAGATGGTAAAGATGGCAGTGATCAGGTGCAGGGCTTGGCCAGACAAGAGTACTGTTCAGCACCTTGCTTATGTGTGACTGGCAATGTTTTCTTCTCCTTCAGTTCATCTTGGGACACTTGTTCTTCCCCAAAGTACCTCGATCCCTCTGCTTTCCTGCCTTTGCCCCTTCTTATAAACACCCCATAATAAATTTCACAGCTTCCTGTATACCATTAACAGATCCCATAAGAAATTTTACACAGTCCCAAATACTCCATGAGTTTGCTTTCAAGGTAATCTTGCTTCCTCACTCCTTATCAGCTACAAATTTGTGCTGAATGTCCCCACAGCTGCCCTTGGTGATGGTTCACGACTGACTTGAAAGGTGCTATCCTTGACACTGTCTTTGTTTTCTACTGACCAGTGCAGCTTGCATGTCTCTGTGTTTAATTTTCCCATTTTCTGTTTTTTGCCTCTTATAGCGAACAGCTGTTGACCAGATAGACATCTTTACAAATCAGATAGTTTTATATTTTGCATCTCCTTGCACACAAATACCAACAGATCTTCAAAATGAAGCAAGAACCCAACTTGTCTTATTTCTATAATGTGAGAGACGGAACAGGGACTTTAGCATCACTGATCAGATAAAGTTTCCAAAAGTGCTGCCGAAGTAATCTTCCACCCTGCCCCTTAAAGCGTTTAATGAGATACTGAAATCCTGCTGTAATCCAAGCAACTAACAGCTCATCCTCTTCTATGCCAAACTGTTTTGACAGTGAAATCCTAGAAAGGCAACAAAATCTCACCTTCACGAGCAGAAAGAAATCTAATGTGAATTAAAATTTGTTAATATCTCTGTGACAGTTTCAGTACTGCTTTTTAGGTGATTTACATGTAGACAAGGTGTAAAACTGTCTTCCTTTAGATAAAGCTTAGTTACGATTATTTCTGCTTGCCAGATGGGATTCACCAATATCTCGTCTGTGTATAGAAGATGTTAGTAATATATGATGGAGTGTAACAAGGCTTGCTGTTATCTTGACAGGATGAAGTTAATTTCTTTTCCTAGTTTATTTAGATTATGGTCACAAACACAGTAGGCCACTCTCAGAAGTATGATCTTGGTTAGAAAATCCCTGCAGAAGGGCGTAAGGAAGAATCTACAGCTAAAATGATATGGGTGCTGGTTTTTTTTTTCCCTGCTGGGGAGATAAAAATTATTATCAAGGTATTTTCCAGACAATCTGATTTTTCATCCTCATTTAGAGAGGATAAAAAGTGTTATGAACTTAGAATTAATTTAAATAATGAAAAAAGCAGGTAAGGCTTAAATAACATTGGTTCTAGTAAAGACAACAACGAGGTATTGTATTTTATCAAGTTCAAAAACCACTTACATATTCTGATTTCGACAGACATTAAGGACTGGTGTGCAAGGAAGAAATAAAAATGAGTTGAGGTGACATAGATGCTGGATAAACAAAATTAATGTGGACTTTGGACCAGAGTTGTGAACACTGGCATTAAGAAAACACAGTTCCTACGGATATATGTCCTTTACCCTCTCTTTACATGCTGTTGTCCCCTTGTGCCTGGTCCCCTGCCCTTGAATGAGAACGCCCCTGCCTTCTTGCAATTCATACAAGTCTCCTATTGGGTCTCTTACCTCCTTTGCAGCCTCCTCTGTTCTCTAGACAACAGCTGAGCAAGACCGCCAGGACATGGGAGCTTCCAAGTTGCACTCGTGTTGCTCAGCTGGTCAGTACATATATGTTGAGCCACCACTGGGGCAAAGAAAATATATGATATTGAATGTGGGTGGTGAAATTTGTTAGATGAGGCACTAATTTGTGCTTCTCTCTTCTATACAACTGTCTGTGCTTATGCTGACTTTTCCTTCGAGACTCTGCTCCTCTGGCAGAATAGGTTGAAACTGGCTAACAACTTCAGCAGCTATGGGGAAGGATACTGTGAAGCTTACAGAGAAAACGACAGGCGGGTGTTATTTTGACTCCCTTGAGAAGCTTAGCTAAAAGCACACAAATATTTTAAAGAAAATCTGATATTCAACATGTGATCGACTCATTTTTTATATCTTGAGGGTGGCAATATTGCAAAGCCTTGAGTACCCAGGAAACAGGTTTTTCCTTTTCCTATCTGTGACAGAAGAAAGGAATGTTTAGAGTGCGGGTAGCCACTGAGCAGGCAAAACACTGCATGCCACGGTAGTCCCCAAGAGCAGGCAAATCATGCCTGTGATATAGCACATAGCAGCTGCACTGCACCAGGCAGTCTGGCTGAGGATGCTGGAGAGAGAAGAGAGGGAGAGGAGGAAGCATTTTTGCAGAGCAAATTATGGATTGAAGTAATATAAGAAAACACTGTCATCTTACCGAATAATTTTCTAATAAAAACACAAAGTACAGTACAGCAATTTTGGCATAGTCACAGTGTCCCCTATGGCTTTTCCCCCACTTTCCTATTACTTTCAATTCCATAAACACTCCAACACTTGCCAAGGGCAATTTGGCTCCAAACTACCGCATTGGGCCCCATCGTGAGCACGACCAGATCAGTGCAGCTTTCTACCTTGCTGAGAAGCAGAGGTTTTACCTCACCACAGAGATATCTATACAGCCTCTGTTTTGAGAGAAAATGTGGGTATTTGTGTGCATTGTTACACTGTGGAAAACCTGCATTTATCCAGGAACAGGCTTGCTGTTGGCTTGATTTCCTGGTTGTCTGGCTCTCAGAGAGGACCTCTCATCTTGCTCGAGTCTCGTACAGGAGACAACATGTTCTGAGTCATGTGACTGGGAGAATGGTGAGACCACTCAGCAGAAGCTCAGATTGGGTCATTTTGGCAGCCTGGTGTGATGCTTTGGCTCTGAAACCAGGTTGAGGTTGGGATGGGTGGGAGCCTTTTCAGATCCAAAAATGTTTCCCTAGAAGGGAAATCTTTGACGTAGCTAACACATAAAATACAGATATTGTGGCAGAGATGTGCCTCTGGACCAAAGTGTGACATCGGACAAACCAAGCCCAGTATTGAACACAATGGTACACCACCCTCTATCCTCTCCATGGAGAATTCATGTTGCAGAGAGAAAGCAGCCTAAGGGTTCTTATTCCTAAATAGGTTCACACAAAGAACAGGGGGAGTGTCCAGCAGAGATGGATGAAAATTTTCTTCGTCTGCTAAAAGGCTAGCACAGAATACTTTATCCGGGTGAAATTTGAGATGACATTGTGAAGCTGAGAAGAAATAACTTTCAAGTGAAATTGTGCCTCCATAAAAGAAATGTCAGAGTCTTGCTGGGCTTTACTTTAACTACCAATGTCATATGAATGGTACTCATACCTGTAGGGTGGACAGGGTGATAAAACTTCTAAGACAGTCAGAAAATAATCAATAGTATGAAACCAGAAACTACTCCACTAGTCTTTTATTCAGGGAGAGTATTTCTCTGGTGAGAATTGAAAGTTCAGACTGTGGACAGCAACATAAGATATCAACAATTCTAGATTATTATCTTGACTTTACACGGAGACGTCTTTTGTCTTTAACTAAAAAGGCAGAAGTTTCCTGCTTCTTTCAAAATCTAAAGTTCTTCCAATTGCAATTATTCCTCAGTCTGTGGTTCAGATGTGCCTATGAGTGCAATTATAGAACCAAGAATAGTCTTGGAAATAAACAAGTTAAAGAAAAGTTGGCATCAACAAAAAATGAACTGAAAAAGTACTTAATCTGCTCCTCGTGATACTTTCACACTAATGTATACTTCCTTGCATTTTACCTTTTTAGGTGATCGCAAATTCTGTTGAATTTTTGGAGAGTGGGGGGAAAAAACCTACCTACCTCAGAAATAATCATGCTGTATGAACAGCGAACATCACTTTGGAGTAGAATTTGCTGTACCTCTTTGTCCTGCTTTCATCTGGAATAGAGATAATTTTATTTCTAGTAGCTGCAATAGTGCTGTATTCTGGATTTAGAATGAGAATAATGTTGATAATACACTGATGTTTTAGTTGTTGCTAAGTAGACAAGGATTTTCAGTTTCTCATGCCTTGCCCGTAGCACAAGAAGCTGGGAAGGGGCAGCTGACCCCAACAGACGAAAGGGATATTCCACACCAGATGAGGTCATGCTCAACATATAGAGCTAGGGGAAGACAAAAGAAGGGGAGACATTCGAAGTTATGGTGTTTGACTTCCCAAGTAACCATTACCTGTGATGGAGCCTGGTTTTCCCAGAGATGGCTGAACACCTGCCTGCCAATGGGAAATAGTGAATGAATCCCTGGTTTTGCTTTGCTTGGGTGTGTGGCTTTTGTTTCAGTGCTTTAAATTTCCTGTGTCTCAACTCATGAATTTTCTCACTTTTACTCTTCTGAGTCTCCCCCATCCCACTGGGTTGGAATAAGTGAGCAGCTGTGTGGTGCTTGGTTGCCAGCTGGAGTTAAACCATGACACCCTTATTAATGCAAGTATATGTAGTTGATTCAAATGTGAATTACCTTGTAGTTTTCTAGTAATTTTTGAAGAACTTGTTCAGATTAATTTATTTGTAGTCATTGTGTACCCCCTTAATGAGCCTGGCTGGAAAAGCATGATTTTGGTAGCTTATCTGGATTTTTGAATCTGCTCTGACTAGTCTGTGGGCATACAGTGTAAATCTACTTGTAGGGAGTCTAACCAAACAAACGCGTACATGTCATGCAGATGACCTGCATGTGCAGGAAAGGCCACTTGTTGGGCTAGAGAACATTTGTACAGCAAATGCATAACAGACAATAAGTGACAGACACATGGAATTTACTACATGTATTCTGCATAGATGTTCTTTGTGTATGTATTAAAACACCCTAAATTCAGAACAAGTCAGGTTTACTTCGCCCATCGAGACAGACTCTGAAAATCTAGTTGTAATTTATAATTTATAGTTTGGGTGCTGCTGTTGCAGAAATATGACTCTGCCAGTCAGTCTCTGTGTGTATTTCAACACAGATTTATTGCAACAGTCTAGTGAAAAGCAAGACTCTTTGTTTTTCAATCACATTGACATGCATTAAGGGAAGCACATCTTTGTGACTGGCTCTTTTTAATGATCTGCATGCCTCGTTACAAAAGATGAGGATGCTCACGCAATTGTCATCTTAAATTTGATTTAAACTCTGTGTACAAGGTGTAAGACATTAGATGGCATTTTATTTCCTTTCATTGTTATTTCTGGCAAAGTGCATTTAGACTAATTCTAGATGTAGGTGTTGCAGACATCTGTATGTAGGCTTGCAGCACCAGGCTTCTGTTACAGACCTATGGAGAAAAATTCCAAAATAGATCAGATGACTCATGTCTAAAAGTACTTACTTCTCTTCACTAACTGTAACAGGAGATCTGCTGTGTGATACGCTCAGATGTACAGGTAATCTTCACAGATATTTGAAGTTTGGTCAAATGACACGTGCCAATTTGGTCCATAACCAGTGCAAAAACAATTGTTGCTTGTTTTGTACAGAAGGATCTATTTACCTGATCACCTTTGTTTAGATATTAGAATTACCTTACAATGCAGGTAAACAGAGTTTGCAGGTAAACAGAGTAATGCAGTTTCAGAGACTGAGTGTTCTTCTCTCAAAGGATGAAAGTGGATGAGGTTCACTGGCTTTCTAACATATCTCATATCTACATTCCTTTGAAGATCTTGACAAGCAAGAATCAAGGCCTTGTTCTCGCAGTATCTTCTGTATTAGCACAGGGTTTCACATTCCTGGCAAAGGAGCTCTGTGTATAAGAGGTGGCTTAGAGAGACAACTTGCGTTTACAACAAAAATGTTTCTGTCATTAACAGTTATTACGGCCAGAGACTGGGATTTCTGAATTAGCTGAGCTGCTGCCTCTCTTTCCTCAAGAAAAATAAATCTTAAGTTTAGAACACGTCAAGCTGGAAAACAGAGCCAGCTATGAGGAATCAGTTTTGAAGTCAGGAAAGCCCAGTAAAAATTAAAGAGACTTTATAAAAAAAGAAGTAGAAACAAAGGCTTATTGAAATAATTTAAGATTCAAAGGGACCAGGCACTTTTGAAATCTGATAACACCAATTTTCTTAATGGCCTTCTGTTTTTTCACTTCACACATTTTAAAGTCCTCCTCCTCCCACCCCACCTCCCAACCGTTCAAGTGTGGAGCATTTACATTTGTGGAGAAGTAATACATTCTCTGAGTAGTAATTGTAATTTGCCATTTATTTGCCAATAATTGCTTATTTTTCCTGTTCCAATCTAGGGAGCAACTGAGGACACCAGCTGCTGAATATTATTCTCCCTCCATCGTCTTTATTTATAGACAAATAAAAGAAGCCTATAGGAAGAACCAATGGTTTCTTTTAACCTTAAAAAGTGTCCACTGGCATGACCCTTCTGTTTTAAATCCCATTCTCCCTGCTCTGAAATGTTCATCTCTTCAGTGTCATTCCCTCTACACCAATATGCTTCCCAAATGCTTCAATCTCAGACCGAACAGCAGGCATTTTCTCTCACCCCAAATTCTCCTTCCTCTTTTGTTAATAACCTGGAAATCCAATAGTGTTATTTCACTTTTAATTTCAGTGAAGTATCTCTGTGGCAAAAAGACAATAAACCATTGTGCTGGTAGTTTGAACAGTCATTTGTCATCCATGGAGCAATTATGCTGAGAAACAGTTGACAGAATGGACCACTTTCTGCTAATAGTGCCAACACTCTGCTTTAAAGCAGGCGCTATCCTCAACCAAGCCCAGCTAAAGTGTATGTGTCAAAAATGATATTCTGAAGCAAAATCTCAGCTACTTAAGATATTCTTATTTCCTACCCCAGACATCTGCTTAAGGTGATGAATGAGTAATGGCCACTCTTCTATATAATTATTGTCTGAAACAATATTTGCTGATAGCTGACTATCCTTAATATTTATTACCTGGAAAGGTCAGAATGATTCCTTAGTAATTTATTAGCTTTATAAATAGAAATGGTAAAGGCAAAATGTGAAAGGTAGCAGAGGGGAGATTCAATAGAATTAAAAGGGTGAAAATGGGAAAGCCAGTGGAGATATCTCAGGAAGAAATATCTGTACAGAATAGCAAGAATAGTTTCTAGGTTGTGTATGATGTATACACATAATTAAAAAAAAAGCGTTATGAGGCATGAGACAGAAAGACAAGATAAATCAGAACATGTCACCAGGAATAATCAAGAAAAGGTCACATTTTCACTTAGATTTAGAAAGAAATTATCTCAGAGAGTGGCATGCATAGGAAAGAGACAAAATGTGCATCAGCTGGCTCATGCAGCAGAACCGTGCAGAATTTTTGAGCTATATGAAGTGCCACAGCTATTAAAGTTAAAAGGAGAATTTCAGTCAGCAGTGGCATTTTATACCCAGTAGTCACAGTCTGAGACACCGATATTTTTGAAACGGCTCAAGCCATAAACTACTTCCAATAGCTCATCCTGGTTCATATTTTATTCTGTTATGATTTTTTAGCTTTTTCAAAGTTGTCATATGCTTTCTAGAGAGCATCACATTTAATCTCTAAACAGGTAAAGATGCTGCTAGATTTTCTGCTGACTGGCATTGCCGAAGTGCTGAAGACTTCATGCTTAAAAATCTATGGCCACCATAGGATGCAGATGTAGCTGAGAAGCATTAGTTATACGTAAAGAGGTGAACAGTCACCATTCATTTTGATGAGAGTGTTGCACTCCTACACCAGCTAAAGGCCGCTGCCATTCACCAGCTGGTCCCATCAATTAGGGAAATAGTTTCAGTTCCTTCATCACTTTGTTTTCAGAAGAAGCTGGAGAGGGAAACCCTACTGTTAGGGTGAACAGCTATCTCAGTTTACCCCACCAGTGCAAAGCACAATAGAGTGGCATGCTAGGCCACCTAACATATCATTTTATTCTCAAGAGTTACAGGATACCTCAAATCTAATCTCTTTGTATTGCCACTAAGGAAAACTAGGACCTACTTACCACACTGTATGTGCATTTCTTATATTACTGCCATTTTTAAAAAATAAAGAAATGATACTCTGAAGAAGCTTCAAACAGTTTCAGGAAGCCACCCCTTCATGCTGATAACTTGTTTCTGCTGCTCTAATTTGTGTCAAAGGACAAGCTTGAAGCAAAGAAACCTAATGATTGGTGATATTATGAGTGTCTTTGAGTCTGGTGTGTTCTGAGATACAATTTATATTAACCTCTAGATCATTCTCCAAAGGGATTCCAGCCCCTGTGTACAGCACTCTCATTCTTTCCCACTCATCAGAAATGGAAAAACTAAAAACCACAAACACGTCCAAAGCCAGCCTCCCCTCTTGACTTCACAGTTAGACTCCACTATTTAAGCTGTATCAATTTTTTTTTCATGAAAGTTTAGATTATTTTGTTCATTTAAGTTTATGCTGAAGACATTTCAGCTTACTTAACTTTGGCCATTTTTAGAGAGCTTGATGCTACTTTTTGTTGGAGCGGCTGTCTAGCTGTTTACCACCAAGTATATTTTTTTCCTGAAATCACTAGAAGAGGGTGTGACTTCAGGAAAGCAGTACAAGGATGACATAAAGCTCTTTGTCCTACCTTTATGTAAACTAAATGCAATGCCTCTCATTTCACACTGTGCCTTAGAGTCTAAGCTGTGAATGGGTATAAGAGAGCTGGAATACAAGGCAAGTCTTCAGCAGTGAAGCAAAGCAAAGCGACTAAGGTTCTGGCAAGATGTTTTTTCTGCCTAGTAGCAGGCTATTTTTTCTGTTTCACATTTCAAAGCCCTCCAGTTTGAGTTGTTATTGGATCCTTAATGACTGCAGTATCTCAGATGGCATGATCATCCAAGAATGCCATCTTACATATGCGTCAGGCTAGGTACTTATTAATGGCCCCCTCAAAAAATTATTTTACCATTGCAATTATCTAAGACTCCTTATCAGATCAGAGTGCAGCCATCTGTTCTGCAGTGGACTAACCCCGAAGCCCAAGAAGATGTTACAACTCATAGAAATCACAGCTGCTTATTTACTTAATCATATTAAATTTAAAATATTATCTCAGATCTTTCCCAGACAAATGAGCTTCACATTGTTTTCTGGAAAAAATTCAACATGTTCACTCCAGCCTGTGAAAAGCTGTATTAGTGATAAATACCTAAAAGACTGTCACTGATGAAATTATAATATAAAGGAGATAATGTTCCTGGTTTCAGTACCAGGTGCTCGCTGCGGATTTTTATAATGGTAAAGCCCTTGCCTGTGCTCGATTCAGCCTTTATATAAACATTTTGTAAAACTGGGAATTTATTGAAGGGCATAACGAAAGGTTTAACTTTTTGAAAGGCTCATGTTTCAGAGGAACCTACTTAAATCGATATTTATGCTTGGGGATATACGGTTTTATATGTATTTTTGGGGTAAATGACCTGTTCATATGCAGTGTGATACGTGTGCATGACCATCAATAAAATGTACACTTAAAAAAGGAAACTGCAAGTGAACTGAGGAATCCTGACACAGTGTATTTTATCAACTAAGTTACACAAATAAAACTTAAATACTTGAGCACCAACAGTTTCAAGTTATTCTAATGAATGAAAACCAATTACTAATATGTAGCTGGACAGTAAACTAATGAAGAATGACAGAGAAAACAGTTTATATTTGGATATTTGTACTCACTGGGTGCAAAGAAAGGACTTTCTGCTAAGAAATTTGAACCCAAGAATACTACTGTTTTCTTGGCCCAAATGACACCTTTTATATAAAGGCAAATCTGGAAACCAGGAAGTATCAGGATGTGATATCTGGATAGAGAAAATAAGACTTCTTCTTCTCAAATATTGGTTCTTTGCACTGATGGCATCTCAAGGGCAATTCCTGACCAAAATGAAAGAGAAAAAGATGTGCTACTTCCTAAAATCAAAAGCAATTTTTCCCAGTCTTATTAAGCTGTTGAATGACTTTTGTTCCTCACTACTGTGTCTACATTTCCTATCATAATAGTCTTTCCTTGGACTCTGCATCTTGCTGTGAAAACAATTGTTACAGCTGGCAGAGTCAGACAGCAATGCACTTCAGTTTTTGACCATACTTTCCTTTTTAAAACATGGTTTGGCAGGTGTATCAGACAGGTGCTAAAGCCAAAAGCACCACTGTAGGAGCAGAATTTCTCCATCTCCAAGGGATAACTACTAGTCACAGCCTGTAAAGTAACAGATGGTGTCTATTTGGTATAAACTGACAGCTCAACATTACCTCAGACAGATTTCTTAACCTGATTGAGAGGCCAAGGTAAAGATGGAAATGTTCAGGTGCTGTAATTTGTTGAACAAGAATATACCTATTTTCGCACTGCTGTGGGACTCATAATATTAACTATAGACAGCTCTCATTTTGGACTGTAAGCAAATGCTACTCTGTTTGGCAGATGGTATGGTTTGTGACTTTTGAAGCCAGACATGGTTTATGCAAAAGAAACAACTGAATACAGAAGGCAAGAGATACACAATATCCATTCAAGGATTTAGCTAATCTAAGATATTTCAGTATGATTACGAAGTATGCTTTTCCAGGTAGGTGACCACATAAACCAATTACTACTTTATTTTTTCCAGAATTACTTGTGTGACCACTCCTACTGAAACTCACCCTACTACTCAAGTGTTCATACAGAGCAGTTACAACGTCTCCATTTTACCAGCAAGTTAGTCTATTCTTCTTTCTTGGGTAAAACATTGGCATGGTCAGGGGAACAAATTGCCTTTCTGCATACGTTTGTTCCAAGTAGGATTCATTGATTAGGGCAATGAGTGACACAAATTGTATGTACAGTAATTTATTCTCCAATATAGTTCCCAGCTTCTGAGCTTTCTGCTTATAGCAGATATTATTTTTATTATTCCTTAAGTAAATGTCAGCTTCATTCTTTTATCCTAGATCATCCACATTTAAGGTCAATTCAGTTCTCGCTATATGATGCCCTGATCCTTTTCTGCACAGACAAAATCTCTTAACTTTATGTTCGTGTTCAACCTAGCACACTACTGCTCTGTTGTGCTGAGGTATTTAGCAAAAGTGTAAGTCACTTTAAGGGCAGATTCTTCAGGATTCTGAACCTTTCCCCAATACCAGTAGTTTGCTTTCAGCATAACCATTATTGTCTCCTCATCAGGCAATTTTATATTCTTTTTATAAACTGTATATTCTCCATCTTCTCAAGTTGAATTATTTCCTCTATCTATCCATGTCAGATGCTTTGTTGAAGCACAGATAGATACTATCTAGTGCATTTCTAGAAAAACGAGTTATCTTACCAGAGAAAGCTATCAGGTTAGTTTGGCAAAACTTGTCTTTGAAAGTTTATTATCATATCAATACCTACAACAGATCTACAGTGTCAAGAGATAAAAAAATTAAACAACGTGAAAGGAGACAAGAAATGAGGGTACTTTACAATATTACTCTTGCACACTTCATATTACAAAAAAAAAAGAAGATTATTTATTTTCCTTTTAATGGTCTTATCATATTGTCTTAAGCTTGGCAAGAGAAAGAAGTACTGTTGCTTGCTCTGAAGAAAATCTGATATTCTTGGTTTTGCAGAAAATGTGTACGAATGTTAACCAAGTATGGACAGTAATAAAGAATGATGGGGTGGGTAACTAGTACTTCTCAGTTGGCAAAACATTAGACTCTATCAGCTGAATCAAGTAAAGACTAAGCAGCGAAAACATGGAAAGCTGCTATGTCATTGCTAGCATAAAGTATTTTTCTTCTGAGAGTCCAAATCAGAGATAACTATAAAGTAAATATCAATTTTCAGTTAAGCTTGAAGAACTTTTTTTAAAAGAACACATTTAAGCACACATAAAATGTGAAGCTCCTTAAGTATAATTTTGGACTCCTCATATGCATATATATTATAAATTGCCATTCAGCTACAAAATGACATAAAAACCCCAAGGTCATTAATTTATGTACCTTTCTTATTAACTTGCATATTAACTTGTGCCTAGCACATTAACCTACTTTTTTGACCAGCTCTAGGCTGGCCACAGTGATATTTAGATCTTCATGCTGAGTGTACCGATTACTTCTCTATGTCTGCATTAATCTATGTTATCTGTGCTGAATTTAAACTGCTGCAATGATGCTCAGCTACTTTGCTTAGTCTGTACTTCTTCTCATCAGCTTGTCTAGAATAGTATAAGTGGGTTTATGCCTGCTGTGGGCTTTTCCACTCCACTTTAAAAAAAGAAAATAGCACATCATTGCTACAAAAGAAGGTAACCTAGCATTGGAAGTGCTTTATATATATGTTCTTTGATAGAGGTGGTCTTCAAATTGAGGGATCTGCTTGTGACCTGGAAAAAATGTTTTCTTCTACTTGCAGGCATCTCAAGACTGAGTCTGAGATTTTGGTGAATGTAATTAAATTTTTCAACAGTGACAGGATAAACAGTCAAAATGTGATTTGTTACTACAAGTGTGGAAGCAGCAGCATATACAAGAATGAATATATTATAGACATGTGGTCTGAACAGTAGTGGAATCTGACAACATGTTACAAACCAAAACTTAATTGAGGTAATAGGAAAAATGAGCAACAACATGCAGCCCACCCAATCCCTGATATTAAATACACTTGGTGTCCAGGTCATCTGGCTAGAACAGCCAATTGTGCAATTGCTTTTTGAATGCAGACAAGAGTTGCACCACCCCTTGGCTCCAGCAGTGGTAGTGTGACTTGAGAGAACCACACCTTACGTGAATAATGTGTATTGCTTTCTGCCCACACTGCCGATGTCAGTCAGGGGGCAGAGTGTTGGCAGCCTGTCTACACTGCTGCTACTGGTCAATGGCAGGGTGTCAGGAGGCAAGGTGTCAAGGTGTGATGTTGATGAGTTCCAGAGAAAGCTCTAGAACAATAAGCTCATTTAAAAACAACAACTACACAAAGCTACTTATCATTCAAGCAAGCTTAATCAACCGGGTTCTTAAAATGTTCAAGCATTAGATCCACATGGGGCCTGGTCTTACATAAAGAGCATTTTCTTGACAGTTTCCTTCCTTTGCTCAGCTATGGTCTCAGCAACACTCCCTAGACTTGTCTGATCTTCCCTTTCAGAATGTTTTCAGCCACTTGGATATTTTCCTTAGTGTACCTCAAGATTTTCTGCTTAGCATCATTTATGCTTCTCCGTACTCAACAAACATTTCTGAAAACCCTGTCCTTTTGGCATTTTCAGCCACTTCCAGTGTTTTGTGTGTTGCAGACTGCAATCTGTCCATGGCATTTCTGGACATTCACTACACCTCCCCTCCATCATTATCTTGAATGCTCTCTACAACAATCCTGTACAGCTTTAACACTAACCTGCTATTTTCTTCCCACAGAAAAAAATCTGTCAATTTTTCTGAGAATTTGTACTTCAGTTATTTTATTTCCATATTCCCAACTGAGTAATCTTTCCCTGGTAAAATTTAGACCTTTGTATGGCTGACGAATTTTGTGAAAAAAAGAGGAAAACAAATGCCAGAGTGGGAAAAAACATTGTGACTCAACATAATATTTGATAATTCCCAGTGGGAAACCCATATTTACATTTGGTTACTGCAAGTTAAATGTACCTAGGAGGGCTTCTGCATATCCCGGCTGAGGTGGTCACTACAATTACATGAAGAAAACTGCACAATAACTTTCTTTGAACACATAATCACATATTTAGGTATTTGCTTTCGTTAAGAGCTGAGTGAATAAGTGCTTTTGAAAATATCATCCTTAAATTAAATAATTTTTGAAATATCATGATATATAGACATCCCTAAATTGTTTCTGAGATGGGAATTAAACTATGTGGGCAATGTAATTCTGAGTTGGATGTTACCCAAATGTGATAAATATGTTTAAAATTCTTAGTGTTGAATCTCTATTCCAATGTTCTTTTGTCAGAATGTGCAGTTATCTGGTGGTTTCTGGGGAATTATATTTGCTTTGTCTCTCTTGCATGTTATCTTTGAAGTTTATTTGGCCTGGAAGCTGCCCCTTTTTCAATGTTTGGACAACACCAGCCTGACTTGGCTTTTGGCTTTACTGGAGTACAAAGAATATGGCACCAGAATTCAACTCTTGAAACTTTCAGTTCTTGAAAGGAAATTATGATTAGACATCCTGCTGGGGAGCTGAGAAATGGGTGACATTTGTGGGCACTGGAATGAAAATGAGGACAAAACCAATTTAATTAATACAAAATGATTAATAGGAAAAGATGCTGCTGTTCCTCTTCACTCCTAACCCCCCAAACCCTAAGCTCATTTCACTAAATCCTAAACTAAATACATTTATTTATCTACAGAGGACAATCTAAATTCTGATTTTTCTTTTTCTCCTGAGAAAGGAGTAAAAAGTACCTGGTTAGGTTTAAAGATTTCCTATTATATCTTGGATGCTACCTTTGAAAACCTATTTGAAACGGAGGGCATAAGCAGCAATTCTAGGAACCAAGACAAAGCAGATCTCTATCGGCACTGGAAGCCATGATTTTTTTGTTGCTGCTGTTATTTTTACATCAAAGCCCAATGGAAAGGTACAATTACTGTATTAGAGATGCTAGCTGATGTTTTGATCTACCAGCAGAATTGTCTTTATTGTCTCTAATTACAAAATGGTAGTTAAGTATAGGAACGTGCTTCTGCTTTTAAGAATTTGTTTTTGTTCTCCACACTTACTATGCAACTGGTATGACTAAATTGTAATCGCAAAAGCATATATAAATGCTAGAGAAATTCTGGAATTTAGAGTGATAAGTTAGTAACTTTTCAAGTTCTGAGGCAGGAGTGTGTCTTTCATGCTGGCTGGCTCCTTGGCAATGTTTGTATGCTTAATGGTATGGCTCTATTACATCTTTGGATTAAATTAAAATAAAATTCAGAAAAACACAGAGAAAAACGATTTGGTCTTTCTGCTCAGGAATCATCAAGCCTTCTGGGACAATACAGATGCATTGGCTAGTCCAGAAATTTGAGTTTGACAAGCCACAGGTGCTCTGAGAGAAGCCTGTCCTTAGATCCCTTGAAAGAGGTGAGGGTGTCAGGCAATTGTGTAGGTACTGACTGAATTCTGCAGGCAGAAAAATGCTCATTTTGCCTTTTATTTTGCCTATTGGCTTTCCTCAGTGGAGCTACAGGGTGTTTTGAAAAGATGGACCCAATTTCAAAGCAGTATATTTCTCAATAGCAGCATATTACAATTACAGGAAAATTGGCATTTGTCAGTAAACACTTGAAACTTTATGTCCTGCCCTTTCAAGTGGTAAAAGTTTCATTCATGGGCAGCTTGTGGTTGCAGAGATATAGTGATTTAAAACTGGGTCCATTTTTTTGAAACACCCTGTACTTCTTCCATTACAGATCTAACAGGAAATTCAGAACTCTTGGAAATCAATAGTTTCTGCCTTTATCTGCCCTATTTTCTTCCCCTTCATCTCTCTCTTTTTCTTCTGCTTCTGAACACTTTCACTTTCTCTAAAATGTTATTACTATGAAGTACAAGGATAATAATATTTAGCTCTGGTCTAGTACTGTTAATGACATGTAACTGCCAATTCCCAGAGCAAGAGATATGGGAAAGCAGTCTCTGGGGCTGTGTTTTTAAATAGTTCTTTTGGAGATAAGGCTATTAAATTCTTGCAGAGTTGATTTTATTTTTCTATCAGTCTTATTTACTCTTCAGACACAAAACCACTGGCTCAAACTAGTGTTATAATATTTGTGTAGACCTATGTCTAAATAAACTTCAAATACACAAAATGCATATAATGTCATAGGTGTATTGGGTGCCCTAAAACGAAAGCAAAACATTCTATCAAGACTTTAATAAGGAATGGTAGATTTAGAGAAAAGGGAAACGTATTCTCAAGCAAGAGAGAAGCTTAGGAAAAAAGGAATGATGAGGTAGCTTCTTTTTATAGAAGGCCCAACTCTGAAAGAAAGAAATAATAGATGAAGCCTTCAAAGTGACATCAGCAGGCTGGAGAAATGGGACAACAGAGACCTCATGAAGTTCAGTAAAGGGAAATGCCAAGTTCTTCCTCTAGGGACGAATAACCCCAGGCATCAGCACAGCCTGTGGGCTGTCCAGCTGGAAAGCAGCTTTGGAGTAAAAGACTTGGAGGTACTGGTGGACACCTGGTTGAACATGAGCCAGCAACGTGCCTTTGCAGCAAAGATGACCAACAGCATCTTAAAGTGCGTTAGGCAGAGAGTTGCCAACAGGTTGAAGGAGGTGCACCTTTCTTTCTACTCGCTCCCGGTGAGACTCACGTAGAGCACTGGATCCAGTGCTGGGCTTCCTGGTGGATGTGAGTGACTCTAATGAAGCACCATGAGGGTAATAGAGGGACTGGAGCATTTATCTGATGTATGAGGAGAGGATGAGAGAGCTGTGACCGATCTTCCCCGGAAAACAAAGCTTGTTAGGCTATGTCTACCTTAGCAAGTATTCGGTGCAGAAAAAACAGGTTAGTAACTACAAAAATTGTTACTGAGGTCCCTACAATTACACTGTTTGTGGTTCAGGTGTTTAATCTACTTTGAACAAGACATTGATTCCTTGATCCAAACTGCCCTACCATGCATACACTTAAAACTGTTGAAAAAAATCAGTCATTAGATAAGATGCTTCTGTGCACTTTTGGGATTTTAAGTAGACTTGGTACCCCTCAGAACAGATCGCCCCTTTTAATTTCTTGCAAAAAGAAACAGTTTTACATGCACCAGAACTGTTTGATGAACCAAATTAGTATTTAGTAAGTGATCTCAAGGACATCCTTCACCATGGCATTGCTGCTCAGGACCAGCACAGTGAAATATAAGCACAGGCTCTCAGTCTCAAAAGGGAGCAGGATAGGAGAAATGGTGTCACGAAAGCTATGCACTTCACCTCCCATGAGGAGAAGAGAGAGGTTGTTTTCTAATCCCATTTTGGCACTGGGGTGTATGTAACTTGGGCAAGGGCACAGGACCGTAGCAGGAATTAATCTCTTCCTGATAGTCTAGAGGACTTAAGCAGGAACTGTGTTGCTCCCTTTCCTCTTTGCAATTGATGTGAGAAAAAAATGTCATCCAGCTGCTCAGGACACAGCAGCGACACAGCATCAAACTGACTGCTGGTAATGAATCCCAGCAGCCACAACACTCTAAGCAGTCCTGAGAGTCACTACCACTCTCTGGTTTTGAATTATTCCTTTTTCCTGAGGAAGAATGACAACATTGCAATGATCCTAAAAGCATTAGAAGCTACCTGTGTCCCTACATCCTAATTATCACATAATTTCTATTTAGGCACCTATTTCTATGTAAATTTCAAGATATATTAAAGAACATCCATCTGAAAGACAAGGAAGTGTTTGATTCAGGTTCTGTGACAATCAAATGAGGACTGACCATAGCCAAAATACATACTAGCACTGCAACAGTATAATTTAGATTGTGATTTAAATCTAATTCAGGTTCAGTCTAGTAGGTAAAGTCTTCACGTTCCTTACACTGTTTTGTGAATTTTACTACGTGCATAAGAACTCAAAAATCTTAACTAAATTTTCACTATTTTTCTTGGTCCCTAATATTTAATTTCCCTCCTTGAATGTATGCCTGCAATAACAATGGCAAAAAAGATACTTCCCAACAGTTTATGATATCTCATGTAAGTCTTAATTCTTTATACTGACTTCATCAGTGTTCACTTGGTATCATCTACATATTTTTGCTGCTTCTATTGAGGTCAGATTGGTAATACTGAAAGGTCGTTACTATGGCTATACTATTATAGTAATATAGAAGTCAATAAAAACCAGCAACATAAGTCATATGCCTCTTACAGCTGTATGCCACTTAAGTAGTAACTTCAATAATCGAAAAGGAAATTGCATAGCAAAATTTGCTTTATGACAAAATGCAGAGCCTCTCTTTTTAATATTACAGTTTTTAGCTTCTCTACAGTATAGATGTAATCTTCTTAGCTCTACAAATTCTTCTCCTTATTAACACTATATGTAGTTCTGGAGCCTCTCCTCTCTCGGTATATTTTGTTCCTTGCTGAACAATCATCAGTTGTCTCCTAATTTAAGAGGATTCTCTTGAACTGCTGTTTTTAAGGAAAGCTTCTTTCTTTAGAAGGAATAAATTTTAAACCCCAAATTGTCCCATTCTCTTGTCATTGTAATAATGTCATCAAGCATTCTGAGTCACTTCTTTGTGCCTTCTGCATCATGCATTATAATTCACACTTCTTATCTTGCCTGTAAGGTCTTACTCACATGGCCTCTAAGCATCTCTCTGACCTGGCTATATTCCTTCCCAAATTTGACATGTATTTAAAGGCAGAGTTACAGGCTTGCTAAAAGGAAGAGGAATGGACCACTGATCAGGATTTGCTGTGAAGCCTGAGGAGATCTGCTTTTTCCTTATCCTGACTGGTTTATTCTGCTCCCAGCACATAACTTTTTCATACAAATGAGGAGGATCAGAGGAACAAGAACACTTCAGTAACCATTAGCTGTGAGAAACAGTCATTTATTCATACAGTGCAAGGCCTTGCAGCACCATTGGCCCAATTATGTATCTATAAAAAAAAAAGGGAGATAGAGAGACATGCCAATGTGTTGGTCTAAACTTTAAACCTTTAGAAAGTGGTGAATGTGTTATTCTTGCTAACAGACGTGCTGATAATGCCTTTGCTAAGTGTGCTTCTCTGGAACTAGTTTAGGGTCTTATGTCTAGATTTTACCCTACCCAAAAATCTGTCTCAAACTTGCCCTAAGTGATCCCAGGCACCATTTTGAAATCAAGCTATTCCTGAGAAGAAAACAAAACTTTTAGGCCTAGCCCAAATCTCACATGTTTTCACCTTCTGTCCTACTGATTTCAGCTGAACTCTTCCAATGAATACAATGTCAAGACAAACATAAAACTCAAATTTTCCCCAGAATCTTGGCTTTTGGACTTGAGATGAACTAATCATCTATGGAAGAAAGTAAAAGGACATTGTGTTTGTTTCATTTTTGTCTTCCACTTTCTAATTGATGCATTGCTTCTGCCAGCTTCTGACTTTAAGAATGTTGATTCAAAGTAGAGCCTGAATCAGTGATAAAAGATTTCAGGCTTTCTCATCCTCTACCAGATTAGCTAAAAGGAAGCAGTTTCCTTCATATATTCTGCCTTCTAAATCAACCTCCTTCCCTTTGCTAGCCCCTCTCTTTTCTCCTAAAAAAGTCAGAGGCCCATCTGCCAAAGTGGAGGTAGTAGCACCATTTCCACCAGGCTTCCTAACCTAATCAGAAAGACTTTAAGCTAGGTTATTTAGGGATGGTGACCAAAGCCTGGAGAGAAGTCATAATACAACGAGCAGTAAGGAAACACCCAGTACAGGACAGGGAAGCTCTCACACTGCTTGATGACAGCAAACAACAGAGAGCCCATCCGACGTTTCTCTACACAAAGGCATGCAGCTCAGGGAACAAACAGGAAGAATTAGACATTCATATGCAGTACCACTGGAAACTGTTAGGTGGGATCACACGGGAGATTTCCCTGAGGTAAAGGAGGCCCAATACAGCTGGCTGATCAAGGTCAGCCTCCTCAGAGCACAGGAATGGTTCACACTAATGAGCAGGACATCAAAGGTCTGGGGCAGAAGGCTACCATGGCTGAGCTCAAGCATTAAAAAAAAAAAAAAGTGCTCAGAAAGTGGAAGGAGTACAGTCTACCTGGCAGGAATATAGTGACCTTGGCTGAACATGTAGGGGTGGAGTTAGGAAAGTTAAAGCTCAACTCTCATTTAAACCAGCAAAGGATACGAAAGGCAACAAGAATGATTTCTATAAGTATATCAACAGTAAAAGTATGGCTAATGCGGCTCCAACACTCAGTGGGGCTGCGGACCCAACAATCAAAAGCACAGAAAAGGCTGTGGTCTTTTCTGACCTGGTATTTACTGGCACAGTTTGCTCTCTGGCCTCTCAGGTCCTTGTGCCTCCTGGCCAAGTTTGGGAAAGTATTATCTATGTACAGCAAAACTGAGTCTTAGATCACTTAAAGCAGCTGGATATACCCAGAACTGTGACACCAGACAGTATACATCCAAAGGTGGTTATGGTGGCGATGGAGCCTGAGTCTTCTCAGACATGTGCAGGAAAAGAACAACAAGCAATACAGCATTAGAAATTCTGGTTAGATACCAGGAAAAAGTCTCCCTCATCTACAGTGAGGGTCGTCAAGCATGGGCTAGGTGCCCAAAGAAGTTGTGGGATCTCCATCTTTGGAGGTATTCAGGACTGGACACTGCCTGAGCAACCTGCTTCGAGTTGTCTCTTTTGTGAGCAGGGTATTCGACCTTCGGCGGTCCTTTCCTGCCAAAACTTTTATATGGTTCTAAGTCTCCGTTAGAACTGACTAGGAGCTGAGGCTTTGTCTTTTCTACTCCAATACTGACTTTATCTCTTCCCTCTTCTCCTCTTTCCTGAAGTGTTTATGTTTTCCCTGATCTCAGTGTACTCAGAACAAGTAGTTATTCAGGAAGTCAGTCCGTCACATACAATTAGGAAAGACACATTTATGTTATTTATAATTAAGGGCAATATGTGTCTTCCTTCAAACACTCAAACATGCTTTTCAGGCGTCTTCAAAGCCAAGTAACCATTTTTAGGCTTGAATAATATACAAGCGATAAGCAAATGAGTTCCAATTAACAGTGTCATTAATAAATATTGAATTCAGAAATTACTTCAACATTGCTTCAGAATTCATTTTGTTGGGGATTGATTGCGTACCGTTTCAGAGATATTTTTGAGCTTGTTCCAAGTTGGCCAAGGGCTGTGTTGTCAGAGCAATAAGGTGCTGATGCATGACTGAAATATCTTGCCCTTCATATGAAGAAAGAGTCAGTGGGTAAGAAACAAAAAACCAAACACCCCAAAATCTAATAAAAACTTTGTTCTTGTTGGAGGAAACCATGTCTGGTGGACTTCAGGAACAAACAAAATTCTCCTTCCAAGCCCTGTAAAGCTGACTCTCATCCCTCTCAGACTCCTAGGTTTCTCCCATCCCAACCCCATGGATACACTGGCTTCCCCGTTGATTTTCAGCCACTCCCATATTCATGGATCTTCTAGATATCAACATAGGTTTTAAGTCCACCTAGTATCTGTGCCTGGATCCCAGGCCTTTCAATCAGTCACTGGCTCTGACCTTGTGTCTTTCGAAGTGCTGATGTCCTCCTGTTACACTGCAAATTAATCTTCAAATTTGGTAGTTGGTTCCCCTTGTCTCATATGGTTTCCACCAGTAGCTGCCTTTAGCCATCCAGGCTCTCCTGGATCCCAGACCTGTTGCCCCACTCTTTGGTGTGGCTGACTTGAAGTTTACTGGAAGTTCACACTTGTAATCTTAGAACAGAGTATTAACTTCCACAGAAGATAGTTACAAATGAGATTTGATATGGGATGGACTGCAGTAATCAAGAGCAGGGCTTGCTGTGACAAACATACTGATTAACCACCTACTTAAATGCTACCAGCCCCATTTATCTCTCTTTCGTCCCCAAATTCTCTTCCACCCCTGCACCACATAATAGGTTCTATAACGTATTAAGTGATAATCCCTCACTGTTTGTGTGTTTTGCACAAGGGACAACGCTGCCAGGGACTGGCTGCTTGGTGCAGATGGAGTTTGTGAGGAATTACACTGAGTATCCTTTATTTTATATTTTATATTCTATTTCTATTTTATTTATATATTTACTAGTAGTGTATTAGTATTTTGTTATTTTATTAAATTGTGTTTATCCCAACCCAAGTTTCTCTCTTCCCTTTCAATTCTCTCCCCTATTTGGGGGGTGGAGGGGGAGGAGTGAGTGAGCGGCTATCATGGTTATATTGCTAGCTTGGGTTAAACCGTGACACAAACGCCCCGAAAAGGCAGCAAAATACATGCAGGTAGCAATAAACTATCACTGCCATTGAATCACAGAATCACAGAACAGTTGGGGTTGGAAGGGACCTCTGGAGATCATCTAGTCCGACCCACCTGCTAAAGCAGGTTCGTCTAGAGTAGATCACACAGGAATATGTCCAGGTGGGTTTTGAATGTCTCCAGAGAAGGAGACTCCACAACCTCTTTGGGCAGCCTGTTCCAATATAACTTTTAAAAATGTTGCAATATCTACTGACTGCTTGCATTTCATGTAACTTCAGTCTTTACACAGTGATGTAGGTTAAAGAAATAGTGTTAGTTTCACTTCTTAAATAAGATCAAGGGAGGTAAATCCTTTGGCAACCATTTGAACAGGTCAAAAGTGAATTAAATGTTTCCAGAAGCCTCAGTAGACTTAAACTGAACAGAGTATTTGTGTATTTATTTAATAAAAATATCATCGTATTTTCTTGGCTATTAAACCTGACACCTGGTTACTGTCTAAACATTTTATAGAACTCTTATAAATTGCCTGTTCGACTTTTACAGTGATCCATAAGATCCATTAGCCTCCACACAGAGAGAAACAGTAGAAAGTGATATAATCTCAGCCGTTAAGCTCACATGAAATACAATTATCTAGCAACAGTGGAACACTTTGTGAAACTAACTACTGATGTTTCCACACCATTTTTCACTGGCTTTGCTAGATTTAGTGAAAAACATCACTTTGGGATATTTTCTGCTGTTCCTTCACCATATTAAAATTCAACTTAAAAGGTGACTAGTATTCAAGGATATTTGAGGGAGAGCAGAAAGGAGAAAAAAGTATATTAAAATGTAAAAAAAACAAGAAACACTAGGAGAGCAAGTATATGAAAGAATGGTGCGACTGGTCACTGTCAAACACAAGTTATTTAGTTTATGGAGCTAACTGGGTCCAGTACATCTGTCCTTATGTTCCCATAAAAACACAGCAGGGCAGAGAACAGTAGCTATAATAACATCACATGTTTATCCCCACAAGCAAAAGATATCCACAACTGCAAGACTCATTGGCTCTGTCCATAGTTCCTGTTGCGGTTGTTCGTAAAGACACCCTCAAGACCAAGCTCAGCTACTGTGCATGCTCTGTTATGGCTGTGGGCAGGGGTGCAGGCTGAAATATATCCCAGCGTGCATGTTCCTGCAATTGCCTGGTGGGTTAGCAAGCTGCCAGGGACAGATGCACAAGGCTGCCCACTAGCCACCCCAGGCACTGAAGCTCTTATGTGGATAGGGGCAGATGGGAGGTGCAGCGAGTGGTGCTGCTGGCTGCTCCTGAGACTGCCTTTATTAAGGAGGAAAGATAAAGGCTCACAATTATGGCAGCTACACGGTTGTAATAACAGCCTCTTGAGGAGCTGTGGGGGGAAAGCAGGATACACATAGTTGTACAGAACTAGAAAATGTACATGGCTCACCCAGCAATAATGGCTTGCCTTGGCACTTCTACAAAAGAAGAAACTTTGCTAATAGTGGTTGGGAAGAAAAAGGTTTTAATTTTCTGTTTTCACTCTACATCTGTGCCCCAAAAATACTGCTGTTCTGCAATGGACTGTTTTCTCCCCAAGGCAGCCAGGACATATGACTCTAACAAGTTCTCACCCAACATGCAGAGTACCCCTCATCTTTCTCCTATGCTCCAGTAGTGTGGGAGGGAGAAGGCACTGTCCTTTAGCTGGCTTACACCACAGCTGCAGTTCATGTGTCTGGCCATTGAATTGGTCTTTAAAAAACTGTGGTAGGGAAGCATTTGTCCTGCTTACCTCCCTCTCACATTAGGATCCACTGCTGGTTCCCAAGTGAAGAGAGGATTGCCTGCAGCAGGGTCTCCATCACTTTTACAGCAGTGCTTACACACTCAAAAGCTCAAAAATAAAAAAGGCTCTCAAAAAGGTGTTATGGGCAGTAAGTCCTTACAGCTTTTACTAGCAAACTCTTGTGTATGTGAGACCCCTGGCAGAGACACTAAAGCCACAGACGGGATAAACTCAAAAAATGAAAAATAAAAGTAACAAGTGAATCCTCGGTGGTGTATGTTGACTACTTAACCAGACAAGGTTATCTGGTTAAAGATGAGTTCTTAGATCAGTTGGTCTGAGCTGGAAGGTAACTTGGGTTAAGGCGGTATTATATGCTTTCTCCATCCTCTGTTACTAAAGGTCTTTCTAGAAGGCTTGCAGGGCTTGCTAGAGTTTTGATCTACTTTCACATACCTTGTAAGCGTGAATATGATCATATATCTCCTCCTTTTATTTGCATTTGTATGTACAGTGTTTCTACATTTGTATACCATCACACTTCTTTATTGTATCGTTAACAAAGTTAGACCTTGTAAATATCTTACAGTATTTGGTGTCAACACAGGCTTACTTCACCAGTGTTTCATAAGAACATGGAATGGTAAAATATCATTCTTGCCTTATCTAGCCAAGTTCTAATTTCACATATCAATGCAGTACAAGTTATCATCCTGTTAGCAAAGCTGTATGCTACCTTGTATGTTTACAGTCCTACAGCAACTTCTACATTCCAAGCATACCTCTGAAACAGTAGTATTTCTTGGGCACTGAACTACTTACTGGTTACCAAACTTTAAAATAAGCACGAACAGGAAAAATCCAAGACAGCTGCTCCAGAACATCCCCAGTTACAGATGTCCCTTCCTTACACAGCCCTGGGGCTACAACCAGCCTGCCCACTGACCCTGTATAACAAAAGAGCTCAACTCACTGTTTTCTTTCCCCGGGACTTTTCTGAGTTACAACCAGTGCTCCTCTCAAAAGCAGTAGGGTTGGAGATGCACCAGCTCTTATTATTTGGTGTTGAGTAATGAGTGAGTGCAGCACTGATCACGTTGTGGTGGTTAAACTTGGCTGGCTGCCAGATGCCCATCAATGCTCTCTCACTCCTCCTCCACAGCAGGACAGGGGAAGAAATTAATATGAAAAAACTCATGGGGAGATTGCTTATCAATTACCGTCACGGGCAAAACAGACTCAAATTGGAGAAGATTAATTTATTGCCAATTAAAAATAGGGTAGGATGGTGAGAATCAAAGACATGAACGCCATTCTTCCCAGGCTCAACTTCACTCCTCCATTCCTCACTCTTCTACCTTCTCCCCTTGTGAGCAGCACAGCTGGGATGGGGAATAGGGGTTGCAGTCAGTCAATAGCGTTTTGTCTTTGTCTTTCCTTCCTCCTCACACTATTCCCCTTCTCTGATGTATTCTCACGTAATATACTCCTTCATGAACTGTTCCAGTGTGGGACCTTCCCAGAGGCTGCAGTTTTTCAAGAATTGCTGCAGCATGGGTCATTTTCACAGGGTACAGTCCTTCAGGAATGGATTGCTCCCTCATGGACCCTTGCAGACCCCTGCTACCGAAATCTTGCCAAGTGATCCCAATACACGTCTGTCCTGTACACCTGGGAATGATGAGGTGAGCTGTTCATGACACATGACAGTAAGCAGAAACAGGATCCTCGGGAACATTGGTTAATCTGCTTGTTAACGTCAAGCCTAGTCTGGAGATAAAGAACATGACTTTTAAAACACCAGTGAATAAGCAGCCTAACTAGTTGCCACACTGGAAATTTTGCTTGGCTGTTACTTGGCAGCATCATCAGCTCTGGAGAGACACATTAGTGTCACTTGGGAGGCCAAGTGGACTGACTCCTGCCAAAGGAAACAGCCCTTACTATGTCCCTGGAAACTCTCAGGCTCTCATCTGTATCCATCATGCTGCTGCTTGGAAAGCAGAGCGGGGGCTAGTGCAGGCTGAGTACCACTCAAATATCTAACGACCAGATGACCAAGTCTGGTGCTGTTTTTTCTCTGCTCTGAACCCTGTGTTTATCCAGACAGTCGTGGAGTTTGGACTCATCTACCTCCTTTCTCCAGCCCCAGTCCTCTCACCCTCATTAAAAGCTCAGGCTTGCTGTTACTCATATTTTCTGATTTCTCTTGGTTCAAATGGAGCAATTAAAATATGTATTCATCTAATGTCTCTTATTTGGTTAAAGTTCTTCAATTAATCTCTTTCTTCTTGTATTAATAGACATCTTGTTGGCCTGGAGTCCTGTAAGGCTTTGCCATCACCTTCTGTTCTACAGCCCAGATGTTCATCTTTGCCTTGTTTGCCTCCTTCCTCCCTGTCCTGTTGTCAAGATCCTCTGGCTCTCACAGCCACTGGCAAGACTGTGCACATTTGAGCTGTGGAGTCTAAAGTTCGTTCTTTCCAGAGTACATGCAAAGCACATTTAAATCCATGTAGACACTGGTATACTCTACTACAGTTGTTGTTGTTGTGGCTTTAGGGGCACAGATGTGCCTGTGGGCTAGCTGCGAACTCTGGGATGTGCTGAAGGAGTTGGGTAGCTGGGAGAGGTCAGTCCTAGTGAGCCAAGCAACTAGTGGAATAACCTGGCCTCAGTCTCCCTAGGCTCCCCACATGGAAAGACACAATTGAATGCGATTCAGAGCAATCCGATCTTCCTGTGAATGTCCCTGGCAACTGCCTCTCCTTCTCCATTGACAGTAAATGTCACGAATGGCAGCCCCTTTCCTACTTAATCACTGCTTTACTAAGGAGTAGGAAGGTGGGAGTCAGATGAGGATGCAGTAGAGACGGAGAGCAGAGTAAGGGTGAGAAAAGAAGAGTTGCAGATGCTGTACCAATGTTACTATGGAGGTATGCATTAGCTGCAGAAATTCACTATTAGCACAAAACTGTAACAGCACAAAGATCTTGTAGACAGATTTTCATATTTTTTTTCTTCACATATATTTATAAGCTGCTTATTTCCTGATCAGCAGAAAAGAGTAGCACAGAAAAAGCTGCAGAAAAGCGAAAGATCTTTTTGTTAGCTGGATTGCATTTTTGCCTGAAGCTTTGTATATTCCTTTAGTGTCACTGAGCAATGGCTGCTGAGCTGACAGTGAAAGTATTTATTACTATCCTGTATATGTCACTGCCCTGCTGCCAGTGGCATGTGTACTCATCAGTCAAACAGAACTACCCACCATGTTTGATTTACTGTCACTGAATCAAGTCTATTTGTGGGTTTCCATAACATAAAACATTTTGCTAGAGATTAATTCCCTGATTTGCATGTTGCTCTTGGGAGCTATATCATTATTTTCCTTGAGGGATTCATTTTGAAGTCAAGGAAGAGGCAACTTGATTTTTACTCAGTATTCAAGAGGGGGTCTTGCCCTTTGTTATCTGACCTTTATATTTACTCTTCCCCTTGTCAGTGTCAGAGGTGTTACTCATATTTGTGTCTGCTAGTGGAAGATTAAGTGGTTGCAACTCAATCTGGACAGTATGAATAGACTCTCAGAACACCTGGTGAACATAGCAGCAAATAGCACACTTCTGATCTTGGCATTGTTGCCATTTCTCAAAATTGCTGCTGTGAACCTGCTGGACAATAAAATTGTATTTCTTCACTGATACCTGTTTAAATTTATATTCCAGGATGAATATCCACTTGGATAAATGCCTACCAAACTGGTCACTTGTAATTAAGGTATTGTATGGTACAAAGGTTGTTAACCTGCTGTAATGCTGGTTAAAACATATGAAATTGAAAATATTTTGGACTGTGCTAACTCAAATTTTCCAGGCATAAGTAAAATATTTTTAAAAAAAAAAATTTATAATCTAATCCTCATAATAATAATCTAATCCACCTATTGCTATGTGGTATGGTTGCCAAAGCAATGATTTGTAACTTTTCAATTCACACAGGTAAACACTGGATTAAATTTGCTTCGGTAACCAGCATTCTTGTTTGAGCTATCAGAATCATTTAACTGTGTTTCTTTCATTATAAATGTTACAAGGGCTGTTGTTTTTTGTCTTGCTCACAACACTGTTAACCCGATATTCTTCGCTGGTATCAGTTCTATCACAGTTGAGAGCTGATTAAAAGCTGGATTACAGCAGTACCGCATCAGTCAAGGGAACCCTCAGCTTCAATGGAAATGAGATAATACAGTCATGAAATGAGTCTCAGTGTGTGATTAATCTAGTTAGAACATAATTTTCTTTCAACATCTTCCCGTGCTTTTCATGCTATGAGACTTTGACCCAACAAAATCAGCAGAATAAATACATCGGGGACTCCATTCAGTCCCACACATAAGTGTCCCAGAAGAGTCTAGCCTGGCTTCTAACTAGTGGTTCAGAGAACAATGATTTTCTCTATGTTTTGTGTCATATCCATTAGTCTCATGCAGATATATCAGATACCCCACAACACCTGAAATGGATCTAGGAGCATGTGCTTGAGTGACTAAATCCCTGAGTTAAGTCCCTAGTCTGTGTAGGACATGGAGTGTGAAGAACTATGCAGTTAACAGCTGTATCTGGTAAAATGGAAAGATTTTCCAAGTCCTTCGCCTATACTGTACAGAGATTTAATTGCCTGCATTTGGGTAACTGGTGGCATCAAGGGTATCAAAGACATCCTTATGAGACTGGCACATACGAGACAGGGCTTCCTGGGGACTCCTGGTCTTCTGAAAGGTGTGCTGGGGAGGCAAGGTAGCTCAGTGGTACCAGGTGCTTTTGCGTAGGCAATTGACTCCAGCCATAGATCTTTGTTGGCCATTAAAGCAGCTAACTTACCCAGTGCACATGCATGCACCTACGTTTAGACACCTAAATTATAAGTGCCCAGTTTGTAGCTGAATCTAGGCATCAGCCAGAAAAGCTGAATGTTGGTCTCAGGGATTTCTGTGTATCCAGGCCTACAAATAAGCGATATTTTTGAAAGAGACATCTTCCCAGATCACTTTTGAGACAGCACTGTCTGCTGGTGTCTGTTGCCAATATTGTTGAGACATTATGTCATGTAAGAAAAAGGAATCCGTATCACAAAGTTAAAGGTTTGAGTCATTCTTTAGTAGAAAGAGCTGGAGTCCAAGCCAATGTTTCTTGGCTTTTTTTCATATAGCAGCATGTTTTTCAACAATAGTGAAATGAGATTGGTATCCACAGGTGCCATAACCAAATACTGCATGTTTCAGTAGTTTTCTACTAACTAATATGGTACATCTAGGTTCTGTGTTGGCTGGTACACACATGTTGCTACTGGCAAATAGGTATTGGACAGTGTGATTAATGAAGGCAGAGTCCCTTTACTGACATAACTTTTCCTCATTTGCTTTGAGTTCAAAACAGGTAAACAACTTAGAGCTTTCATACTAAAAGGTCTTATAAGATCATGTTTAGTGGTGTGTTTTTAACACAAAGCTGTTAATAATTTTCATGTTTTCATCAGCAGGGTTAATTAAACACCCTGTGAGATTAGACGTAAACTTGTAGCCCATTTTTCTTTAAAATGGGAAGAGGCACGCTGAGGACAGTTTAACTAAAATTCTACTCACTTAACATGCTTAAAACATTTTCTCTGAAAATATCCCCTAAACCTGATGCCTGATGCATTTCAGATTGCATTTAAGATGTGTGCATGGCATCAAGTCATTAATATTTTTCCCAGAGTTATACTTCAGGGTCTTTTTTTTTCAGATTGGTGTTGGAAGATGCTTTTGGTGTTTTTTGACAAATGCACAAAGATCACTAAAACCTTCCTCGCCTTCCTGCTGTCCTCATTTATTTTCTTTGAAGACTGCAGCTAGAATGTTTCCCTTTTAAGACCCTGTCAGCTGTTGAAATTAACTTGGATGTTAACTGAGGCAAATTCATAAGCTGACAGGAACACAATTTGTAATAGTAATAGATTGAAGCATAGCAATATAAATGCTACAGTTTCAGACAAAATACACTATATTGGTACATATGGATGGGGAATGGAAAGAAAAATGGAGATAATATTTTTGAAAGGTCTGAAAATATAACTCATTAATGTATCACTAAAATATTCTAAAGATTTAGAGAAAGAATTAATCAAAATATTGATAATTACCTATTAAAATACTGTCTAATGTGGATGCTGTACTTTTACAGAAACTGCATACTTAGGCCCATCCATTTTTCTGTCCTGACAAACTCTTGGCAGGGCTTCTGATGCAGTTTTGCAACAGATTACACTTTTCAATGCAGTTTGCCTCTCTAGCCTGAGAGAAATTTTTGTCTCATGACAGAACAGTGCATGTAATCCCTTTTGACCTCCCTCTCACATAAGTGACATTCAATGTAAAGCAACCTTGTGTGAGCTTATTCTGCCAAGATAATCACATGCCTGAAATAGGTTTGGATGTGTTAAACAGTTTTACGATAGAAGAAAAACTGCTGATGAAATTGAATTAACTTTCTAGAGTACAAAGGAAAAAAAGAGCAATGGACTCCAGGAATATACTCTGGGAAAATGTTGCTAGCCTATATAAAATATAGAACACAGATGACAAAGTTTTCCATGTGGGCGAGAGCCAAACTTAATGAATCTATTTAATCAGAAGGATGATGTTTAATGAGAGAGATGTAGATGGATGAAACATAGTTTGAAGCTACACCGTTTGCTTGGTGCACCTGAGCATACAGAAATTAAGCAGCTTAAAACTCCTCAGAGAACAATAGAAGGAGGTATAAGGAAGAATAAAGCAAGAAAGAAGAAATAATTTATTCTTTCTGTTCCAAATGGAGAGCAGGCAAGAAAGCTCTCAATGTTCCCTGAAGGAGAGAAAGAAAGAGTGCAAGTGTGAAAGAACAAACCCAACTTGGGGGACAGGTAGAATGAAGCTGACTGAATTTTGATGCTAAAGCCACAATACTGTTCAGACTGTCCCTGAACTGACATCTTCTTCATTACATTGGTTTTAAAGCACTGTGTGTTACACACGATGCATCCCAAACTTTATGGAGCACTCTAAATAAAAGGAAGCTTACCCTTCTTCCTCCCCTTGTGAGGAAACTGTAGACCCTGATGAGGTCTCCCTTCTGTCTCCTCCAGGCTGAACAAACCAAGTGACATTAGCCACTCCTCATACGGCTTCCCCTGTAAACCTTTCATCAACTTCGTGTCCCTCTTCTGGACACTCTCCAGCAGCTTTATACCCTTTTTATGCAGTGTCACCCAGAACTGCACACAGTGCTCCAGGTGAGGCCGCACCAGTGCAGAGCAGAGCGGGACAATCACCTCCCTCTCCTGGCTGGCAATGCTGTGCTTGATGCACCCAGGACACGGTTGGCCCTCTTGGCTGACAGGGCACACTGTCGGCTCACGTTCAACTTGCCATGGACCAGAACCCCCAGATCTCTCTCTGCAGAGCTGCTCTCCAGCCTCTTGTCCCCCAGTCTGTATGTACAGTCACAGTTGCCGTGTCCCAGGTGCAAAATTCATCACTTGCTCTTGTTGAACTTCATGTGGCCGGTGATTGTACAGTTCTCCAATTTGTCCAGATCTCTCTGCAGGGCCTCTCAGCCCCAGAGGGTGTCAACTACTCCTCCTAATTTTGCATCATAGGCAAACTTACTTAGTATTCCCTCAAGTCCTGTGTTTAGGTCATTTATGAAGACATTGAAGAGTGCTGGCCCTAAGATGGATCCCTACAGAACCCCACTAGTGACTGGTCACCACACCAACATAACCCCATTTACTAGAACCCTTTGAGCCCAGCCCGTCAGCCAGTTGCTCACCCAGTGCACTGTGTGTTTACCCAGCTGTATGCTGGATATCTTGTCCAGGAGGATACTGTGAGAGACAGTATAAAAGGCTTTACTGAAATCCAAAAAGATCACATCAACAGGCTTCCTTTGGTCAACTAGGTGGGTAACCTTGTCACAGAAAGAAATTAAGTTTGTTAAGCAGGACTTTCCCCTCATGAACCCATGCTGGCTGCGACCAATGACTGTGTTGTCATTCAGATGTTTTTTGATTACTCCCAGAACAATTTTCTCCGTGATTTTGCCGGGAACAGAAGTGAGCCAAATGACCACAGCCCCCGTTTCCCATTCTCATGCACCACTCAGGAGGAGGAGATAGATAAGCCAGGAGTGAAATTGAGCCTGGAAAGAAAGGAGAGGTGAGGGGAAGGTGTTTTTAGATTAGTTTTTATTTCTCATTATTGTGCTCTGATTTGATTAGCAATAAATGAAATTAATTCCCCTACGTCAAATCTGTTTTGCCTGTGATGGTAATTTGTTAAATGACCTCCTTGTCCTCATCTCAACCCACAAGCTTTTTGTTGGATTTTGTCTCCCCATCTTGTTAAGGAGGGGGAGTGATAGAGTTGCTTGGTTGGCACCTGGCAGGCAGCCAAGGTCAACCAACAACGTACCAGTATACTAAACTTCTAACAGCAATTTCTGAGTCTGGTTCCATCTTTTATCTTGGTTATTGAAGAAAGAGAAAAGATCTTGTGACAATATCTTTAGAGCTTATTACCTGCATGTAGTACAGAAGAACAGAAGGAATTCCTAAATCCTCTATGTGGTTTACAGTAAAGGAAAGACTTCATATCTCTATAGAAACCTGAAGTGACCAATTCAGTGATGCCCTCTATTAGGAATATAGTGTAGAATATGGCCTATGGCAAACATTTCTGGAAATCAGTTGTCACATATGAGTCAAAGTAGGACATGAATGTATCTCAAAACATAGCATATCCTTTATCAAATGTACAGTGTGTTGTATGGTGGAAGTTCAGTGAAACTCTTCTTAAAAAGTCCCTAGATTCACCCTTCAAAGACTTGTGTGTTGACCTCTGTTTTTCTCATCATAATGACAGTAGTTTCTTTGTCTTCGACTCATCGTTACCTTATGGTGCTTCATATTTTCATCTCAGTTTGAGTTATCAAGCTGTCTCATACAATGAGAGCAGATAGATGCCACAGGGAACTGAACTCCTCCAAAATGACAATGTGTCTATGATCTCCCATTATAGCCCCAGATGTCAACAACAAATACAGCGCAAAGATATTCCAAAGAAGAAAAAGGAACTTGCAAGTTTCTCCTTTTATAGAAGTCTCACAAAAGCATGCCTCTGCAAGCCAAGCAACAGATGCTTTGTTGGCGGGCTGACAAGTTGACAAACTGTCAATGAGTCTTGGTAGAAGCTATTCTTCTGTGGTGTACACTGTCTTCTTTGTCTGTGCTCGCTCATAGGCCCAGTACAGATTGTTGTATTAACTATTACATATCATACACAGAGAACTGGGAGGAAGGAAAATCTTAAAGCTATGTGAATCTTCTGCATGTGGAATTTCAAAACTTTTATAATGTCACAGCCTGTAAATGTTTCCAAAGTAGTCCTTAATGCTGATGAATACCCAGTCTCAGGAACAGTTCATTAATATGCATTTTACAAAGTTATGGTATCAGGAGTGTGTTTTTGAAATGAATCTCCAAGCAGTGCCTACCTTACCGTGCTTCGGTTCACTCTGTGCAGTGGACTCCTTCAGGACAATGCAGAAGAGTAACATGGCTTTTGGGAGAAATCTGATGAGCTCCAGACAATTTGGACTTACAGATCATAGGTTTGTATGTGACCTAATCTGAAGTTAACCTCAGAACTTGGATAGCTCAGCTCAGCATCAACTATTTCAGGCTACAAACCTGCTCCTATTGACCTAAACTACTTGCAATCATTGTCAGGGTGCAGTGAGAGACAGCTGTGGGATGAGAACAGGATGGGAAGTGATGGGGGGGTTCAGGGCAAGGACCTCCCCCTGCAGCCCCATCCTGCTGTGCCCAGAGGCAGGCAGCAGAGCCAGGCTGGGGACAGTGACTGGGCTCATCAGACAAATACAAGGTGACAAGTGAGGTCCAGGATCAGTCTGGGAAGTCTAGTCAGCACATCAGGAGAGCAGAGGGATGTCTGGGGATGTGCACACGTGCAGTGTAGATCAGGCCAGTCCTGACAGGTCCCGGGCTGAGCTGAAGTGGTGTTCCAGGCCCATGGGCAGGGATGGGGTGAAGCCCCATGTGAGGCTGGGAAGGGACAGTCAGGCACCTGTTGGTGCCTTCAGGGCCTGACAAATATAGGTATACTCTTAGCTACTTTTCTGCACCAAATTCTAATTAAAAAAAAATCAAAAAGTTTAAGGTAACGATTTGTGATCTAATATATTTGGAATTTCTTTGACCAAAGGGTCCCGGATTTGTTATGGAAGGTGGATGTTGTCATTTATTGTGACAAATCAGTTTTCAAAACAGATTCAATTTTCATGCACATTTTTGAAGAGTCTGAACATGTCCTGGCATACTGGTGTCATTTAGAGAAAGCCATTCAGTTATCCTTGTCGTAAACAAATCATACCACTTTTAATAAGAATAGCAATAGACAAATTTGCACATTTTGCATTATTTTGTCTTAAGAAATTCTGTTCTCTGGGCCACACCTCCAAATGGTGACCCTTCCTGGCTCTTGGTATCAAGAGGAACACAAAGACATCTGCCAAGGAAAGAAACTGAACTCCTGTTCAGGGTTGTTAGTTAGGACTTATGCGACAGTATATGGTCCAGACCTGTTCGTTAACTGTCAAGTACACTACTGCTCTGGAGTGGTGAGCACCCAGATTTAATGCACAACATGTAAACCTGACCCAGTCATTGCATGCATGAAATTAATTCTGCCCTAAAGTAACCACCTACAACCTATGTAGAAGTCTGCACTGCACATGTCTAGTGGTAGATGAGACAATCCCATCACCTGCGATTTTGCTCTTCATTAGTAATTTCACTTTGGGAGTACAATGGCAGGACACCTGTAGCCTGAGACATGCAGAAAACCTTACAAGGTCTGGGCAATGTCTAGTCTTTTTTGGGAGCTATTGTTAAGACATTGTTTCAAAATTTTTATCACTTTTTAATGAGATCAAAATATATTTATGTATTTGTAAAATAATAAAAATATATAATAAAAAAATTCAACTCAAAATCTCATTTGATTGTAAATGAGGCTCAAATGACTTCACAGTAATCAACATAGTCCCATGTATTAAACTTATGGCTATGTTTATATATGTATTCATGTATAGATGTGTATGCATAAGCATAATTCTGTGAGAGATGTAAAGGTGAAAAATTAACTTTATATTAAAGTAGTGTTCAAGTTTTTAGCTAGAATTCACAAGCAAACTGCACTACTACTGACATCTGAAAAACAGAATTATTTGTTTCTTTTCATTTATCTGAGCTTCACCTAATCCACACCTAGCTTCAGAGTTTTCCAAGAGGTTATATTTGTATGAAAAGATCTGGAATTGCAGTGGCTGGCTGCTAGGATCTTCAAAGGATCATGCAAACCTGAGTAGTTAACTCGTTAGAGCCACTGTAATTCATGTACTTATCTCTCTCTGTTTTCTTTAAATATTCCAGACACTTGGCTTCCCAGCCCCTCACTGTTATACATGACCCAGGATGCACACCGAGCTAGGTAGAGAGCTTGGCTCCTAGAGACTGAAGCTTCTTTTTTAGATAAATGTTGACCAAGTATGTTTTGATAACTAATTGATACAAGCAAAGTTAAAAACAATCCTATCTATTTCCCCCCTCACAAACCTATAGGATCTTTAAACCATTGGTATTGTTATGTTTTTTGGTGGTTTTTTTTTTTTTTAAATGCAAGACATAGCAAAGGACTTCGAAAGGACAAATGGAAAGATTCTTGCATGTTGTGTGTCTTTTTTATAGTGTTCAAACTCTTTCCTGGAAACAGCGTCTCATCTATAATACTTCAAAGAGATGCTGGGGAGAGGCATACGGAGTCTCCTCCCTCTCAAGTCTTTGAAGAAGTGAGAACTGTTTTCAAAAGAGAGAAGTCTGATGTTGCAAAAATAGATTTTAGGGGCCAGATTCTGATCTTAGTTTCATTAGTGTGTATAGGTGGGTAGGTATTCATAGAGGCAATAAAGCATCTCTGTAGTTACTCCATGATAACTAAGAACAGATTGTATGTAAATTAACTATCAAGCAGGCTATGGATAACTTCAAAGCCAATTTAAAAAACAGCCAGTTTTTCTCTACTGACATGAGCTTTCCCTCCAGTCACCAATAGAGAAAAAGCAGATCTCATGGCTGGGGTAGAATTTAGAGTGACAATGTCAGTGCACACCCAATGATCAGGATTATTGGCACCTTAAAGCTCTGTAATGCATGCTGTTCATTTTAAGCTAATTAAACTGAATAAAAAGCATTAATACATTTGAAAATATCTATTTGTGTTACTGTTAATTTCTTTCCTAAAACTGGATGTTGTTTAGTTATTCAAGACTGTAAATCTGTTGGACTAACATGGAATTGTCAAAATATTCAATGTCAATGTGAACATGTTTGTATAACAGATACTGAGCAATATCACAGTGTGGTTGTGTGGATTTCTTTTAGCTTTGGCTAATCCACTTCATAAGAGACTGATGACCTGTCTTGTGCTCTAGGGACAATTTTCAAATGAGTTCTGACACAAAATATCACAGATGGAAATACAGAGTTGATGAAGGGTCAGATAAGGTTAAAATAAGAGAGGGAGGAAGGGGGTACACACACGGTTTTCATTAGGGTCTGTGCTTAGCTACCTAACTTAGGAGCCTTGAGTCACAGCCACTGGAGATGAAAAGAGAGTCTGTAGGATGACTCAGGGCTCCTGTGTAGCAGCAGGAAGGTCTTACCTACATCTATGAAGAGCTCTGTTTCTCTCCATAGATGTAACTTTGGGGAATAGACGCTCCTAACTGAGGAACCTAAGACGTATTATTTGTCTAGACCCTTCCAAAAATGCTATTAATTTCCACTTTATACCTGTAGGGCTGCAGCTGAAAATGTATTTATTTTGGTGCTTTTGTCACAAATTAGCAACCTAAACGCAAATGAATTTGAGGCAGAGAATGCTTTTGACTTCAAAGCCCAAATTGATTTACTTGTGAAATCAAAAGCCATCTCATTCGTTTGTTCCTGGTCCTCCATGCAGGAGGACATAAAGTGAGTGAGTGGCTGGTGGCTGCTTAGTTTCTGTCTGGGATCAGTCCACTACACTGGTCTCAACTGGACTGGAGAGGCAGAGATAAAGATTGGTGTGAGGCTCTCTTCTTCATGAGGATGCCTTAAAACAGAAACTTTGGAATGAAAATTGCTATCCACCCCACAACGAAACTTTTTTAAATGTTATGTCACTTGAGTGGCATGATTCTGTCTCTGCAGCTATGTCACCCCCGAATTCTCCCACGATCTGTGAATACTACGAAGAACTTGAAAGATAGCTATGAATAGCTATGAATCCTTATGAATGAATGTTACATATCTCACTTTTAGTTATTGTTATGATATTTTTTATACAATTATATGAGAAAATACTGACAGGAATGGACAGTGTACTTGTCCAGCAGCATGCGGTTTAGTTTAATGTCCTAACATTTGGTGGCTTTTAAAAGTTGTCACTGGAAGGTGCTTATTGGGAAAGTTTCCAGCTTGAAACCTCTGAAAATTTGCTGATTTGAGGTAGAACAAAAGCCTTTGGAGTAAATAAAAAAGCTCTGAACTCTTGAGTTTGAGGAAAAGATACTGGCATCCATGCTGTTCCTTTATAAGAGGAGTCTGTGTCTGGGATAACAACTCAAGCTTTTGAACAAAGAGATTCAACCTATACAATATCCTAGAGATATTCTTGCAGGTGCAAAAAAGAAATTTTTCCCTGTGTAAAAATATTGCGGTTGTAAATGTCGTCAAGAGTATGGTCTGTTTGAAGGCAAAAGCATACTGAGGGAATAATAGCAGCAGCATTCTGCACAAAGTGCTTGTATTCACCTGCCATTCTTTTATTGCTGACATAATAGAAGATAACTGAGTTCAGTGCGATTTGGAGAAGGATGAACTGGCAGAAAGGCATCTTGCTTGATGGAGCCAAGAGTACTATGTGCATTTCAACCAAATGCTTTACATGCCACAACAAAGCAGATGACAAGCAGGTCTGGCTCACCTTCAATTATTTCTCATATATTTGTTGCAAGACCTTTGCCCATCAGTAGAAATAATTTAAGATTATTTATAATCCTGTAGACATTAATCTGGTTTCTTCTGATTATATCAAATGTCAAAGTGAAGCAAGTTGTGTGTGCCAGAGTGAGAAAACAGTGACGGATTCCAACATTTTTATGTGATCCTGAACGTACAAAAGCTCCTGCTCCTCTGAATAAAGTAGAAAGCAAACATCAGGCAGCAATATATTTTCTCAGTGAAATTCCAGGCAGTGTGCAAGCCAACAACTCCTATTTTTTTCAGGGAGCAAGCCCTGCTCCCTGGACAACATTGCTGACTTACCTGTAAGTCCTTGCTGGGCTACTGGTGCCTGCTTTCTGTGAACACTGTAATGCATTAGAAGAACTCAATAACTTGTGTTTTATCTATCTCTCAATATAGCTTTTCTGCCCTCCACCTTCAAGACTGCAGGCCCATTTTGCATGAGTCAAAATTTCTGGGTGATGTTTTCCATGATTTCATCTTTCTGTTCTGCAAAGAGATTGGATGGTTTCTCACAACAATTCTGAACGAACAGCAACTGTTAGATGTGCCATCATCAGTGGGGTTCTGCATAAGCACTCTAAATAATGACAGCTACAGGAGGGAAAGAAGAAAGGACAAAGTTGGACTAGATTCAGATAATTGTCCAAACAATATGTTGTTAGGTTGTATAGTCATTTAAGAAGAGCAGCTATCCAGACTATTTGCCCTTGTAAATACTCTCTATTAGTCAGCAGATGGCATTCATTGTACATTAGCTATTCCACCAATATTACCACAAGTACTTTAAAATACAAAGCATATGGTTTCTTCAAAGAGACACATTATTTCCTCATTTGCAGTTTGTTGTTAATTGTGAATTATTTAGTGATAAACAAAGAATGTGATTTTTCATCCCCATTTATTTTGAGTAACATATTTAATAGGGTCTACTCTTGCACAAAGTGTAAATAAGACCCATGGTGGCAAAAGGATTTTCAGGATATACAAGCTAATAGAAGGTTGTGCATCGGCTTTTGGTAAGAAACTTGACACCACTGCTGAAACATTTTGGATAAGACTAATCGAGAGGTTCCAGCAAAGTGCCAAAAGGGGAAAATACCTCTTTTCTCCCCTCATCATGAGTTTAGAAAGCCAAAAGCTCACTTAAAATGGCTTTGAAAGATATTTTTGCATTTTCATTATTAATGCAGGGCCAAACTGGAGCAGCGATGACATACCCCAGCTTCCAATAATCTGTACAGACTGCCCTTTCAGTGTCTCTGGAGAGGAGTCTGGCCCTTCCATGCAACCCTGATGCACACACCATTCTCTGGCATGGCTTGCACCTATACACGTACCCATCTGTCTAGATGGCATAATGCCTGCTCATGAGGTGTCATATCAGTTTCAATAGGGCATAAGTGCCAATTAGAGATTGCTTTGCATCTAGAGTGTAGAATGTGAAAAGTGTAATTTTCCTTTTCAAGAGGAATGTCCTAGTGGAAAATAAAGATAAAATAAAGGAGATTTGGAGACACAAGAGGCAAAATTTGCATAACAGGAATTTTGCAAAAGGCTCATCCATTTTCGCTGATTTAATGAATGGATTTATGATGTTTCATAGCTTTTTTTTTTTTTTTGAGATGTCTGTGAATACAGTAATAATTTTACAGATGATAATTTAATATAGTAATATAAGCCATTACGTACACACACACACACACGAGTGTGTGTATATATATCTACACACGCAATTTATTTCTATTTCTCTAACCTCTACTATTTCATTACACAAATTCCAATTTTAAACAGTCATAAGCAGCTTGAGCTTGTTCATGATACAATATCTGCACACTGTACATGTTTTCAACCCATTTTCCAAATTCTTCACTCATGGAAATGGTTAAACTCAAACAAGCATTACTAGGAATTTATTCATTTAAAGTAGGAGAATATGTATTCCAATAGCTTTCCCTGATCCTCATTTTTCTTCTAATTGTTGTTTATGAGCTTTCTTAGACAGAATTATAAGTGCACCTGCTTAACAGAGGATAAACTCAGCTACTTTTTCATTGAATGGATCTTGTGTGGAAATCTGAAGTACAATAGGATTTAGTTATCACATGCTGTAATCCACTACTAGGCAGCTCAGTGTAACAATGAGGAGACAAAGAACTGTTCTAAATAGTAGTATGCTATTAAACAAGCCAATAACCTATATCCGCAGAGACGTCATTAAAACATCTAGATGCCAAATACCCTGTGTTCTGGCATGGTGCTCTTGATAAGCACAGGAGTCAGTTGGCTGTGCATTTAGGAGTCAAGCTTGACCAGTTTGGATGGTACACAGGTGGATAGTTTACTTTCATAACATTTTTTCCTCAGTGCAAAAAGACCACTGTATTGCACAGGAGAGCTCCTTTCTGCCCACCTTCCTTCTCTGCCCTGGTAATGGAGGAAAGAGGTAAAGCAGCTCAAGTGAGCACAGAGGAGCACACATGATAATTGCTATGGTAATGATTTTCTCACAGGGAGAACTTTTTCTCTGCTGAACTTAATATTTGGCATCTGGGCAGAAGTGTCACCAAATCACCTCCTGTTGTTTTAGAAAGCGGCAGTTCTTTGAGAGATAGCTTAGTCAATAGCTGAAAGCTTGTCCTGTATTTACAAATAATTTTAATAATGCCCATAATAAGTTTTTAATTAATAATCTCAGAAATTGTTTCAAACACTGAGGGAAATGCAGACATATTTCAACAGGTGTATGTCTGAAAGGGGACTTCTTAATCTGTGGGAAGGAATCTCAGAGCTTTTATGATGACTTGTGCTGTTTTTCTGAATTGAAACGGGAAACATTATAGCTGTATATACATGACATCTAGGATATAGATACTGCATGGTACTGACATATCCACAGCTTTTCTCCAGGTAAGGAGATATGTAATATTACAGGCCACTGACTCAAATGTGTTTCAGACCTGCTCAGTGAGCCATGAAATCTCAGTGTGATCACCAATTGTTGATGGCCCCATCATAAACAATAATTACAGCAGTGGTTACGGTGACCAGCAGGAAAATGCCATCCACATTAGGGGAAAGCATGCCCTTCAGGGGTAAAACCACTGGGGTTTATTTATGCAGGACTCCTTGTTCTGGCCTGAGCCTGAAGATCCAGGCTAGCCCCTTTTTTATTGTCATTTTAAATTTGAAATTATTATCTCTGTAGGTCGATTCCTCCCACGCAGAGCATAAGGTTGGATGTCTCTTTATGGTCTGTAATTACTGGGGATAGGAAATGGAGCAAATAAAGCCAGAAGCATCAATGACTGTCAATTGAGACAGGGGAAATTTTTGTCTCCCAAATCAGTTTTAGGCTCTGCAGGTTCCAAGAACATAAGTTATGACAGAAAGAGAAAAGAGCCATCTGGTTCAATTTGTCTGCATATTTGTGCTGTTCTGAATCCCAGATCTTAGTTTATTCTCCAAATTTCTTATTTTCCTTTCCTTCCATAGATACAATTCGATATTTATCACTGTACAATTATCTGCTTTCATCATTTTCCTAGGTGATTTTGAAATTGTACATGTGACCTCAGTGCCACATTTTTCTCTGCTGTGTTCCATCTGTGTTTTGCTTTTTGTTCCCATGCTTTTAGTTAACATTCTGCAAAGCTTTCAACATATTACTGCTGCAAACTACTTTAATACACATTATTGCTCAGACTGTTCTAAGCTTTCGCAAGCTTCTATGACATGATCTTTCAGCCTGATCTATTTTCTGTAGCTATAACTTAAACATCTTCGTTGGATTTTATTTGGTTATATTCTTTTTATTCCATCTGGTTGTTATTATATTACAGAGATCGGTACTGTGACCTATATTCAGAAAGATCACCACTGAAATGGAACCATGAATATCTCAATATTACTAGATAACAATATGTTTACAACAACATCATCTACACACCACTCACATTCCTCCCATTAACTTGACACAAAATCCATTATTTCAGAAGCTCTGGATGCAAGCTTGGCTCTGAGACTATGATAGAAATGTCTGAACTTCTGAACTTCTGAATTTCTGAAGCAGCCATATTCCATGGAGACATCCTTGAAGGCAATCAGCCTGCAAACAGCTGCATGTAATGGAAATGTTCCCACTAATACAAAGTAAGGTGATGGATGTTTCATATCTTTTAAAATTAATGTTGCCAGTGTGGTGTTCAGGTGCTATGTGTGACAAATCACACAGGGCTGAATTTCTGAGATGAGGGCCTGCCTAGGGCAATGCTTTGCTTCTACCCCTTCTTTGCAGGTTCTCGTCTTAAAAGGTAACATAAACATCAGGCATTTGTGGGGAAGTCAAGTACCATGAATGGCAGTGGTGTCATTCTGATGACAAGGCTGGAAGGTTAGCCTCCATTAGAAAAGCAATCCTAGCTCTGGTTAGATGTGATTAACTTTTGAAATGCACCAGGAAGAGTGACTATTTTTCTTACTTTTGCTGGGTGTTGAGCGAAAGTCTTTGATGATATGTGGAAAAACACTTTTAGCCAGAGGATGACTAAGGAGCAGGAGCTAGCTAGAATCAGCAACATTTCAAATTTATCTGAATTGAATTTTAAATGGGTAGCCCTCTTCCATAACTTTATGTTTCCTAAAGTTTTGGAGAACAAGGAATTCATTAGAAGGTGGATGAAACTCTGATCAGTTTGGTAGGTAAGACATTATGTGGAGAGACAGAATAGCAGGTTTCATTCCAACTCCACCAGCAACTGAGTGGTTCAACGAATCCCTTTCCTCTATGCCTCAGTTTTTAATCTGTGGAAAGAGAATGTGTACCATCTTTTCTGTTTCTGGTGTCTCGTCTTTTTTGCTCCCTGATGTGTGATCACCCTCAGATGAATCTCATGACTGAAGGTGCTGCTGAAGGCTTGCCAAGATTTTGTCCTACCTAAGGGAAGACATCCACAGAATCTGTTAATAAAATCCTCAAATTAATTGCTGTGATTTTAGATTGCTAAGAACAGCGAGCAAGAGTCATGTCACGTGTGTTTAAGGTAACTAACTAAATTTGCAGTGTAAAAAAAGTACTGCAGGAGGTGAGCCCAGATGAAGTTTATGCAGCAGGGGTGGGCTGCCTGCTCCCTCAAGCTCTGGTGCTTGTTTTGATGGTTTGAAAGAGATTGCTCTCCATCCAATCAGTTTTCTCTACAACAAAGTATAGTAAAGCTGGAAATCCTTCCCTTCTGTCACAGACATTCAGGACAGAAGAAAAGAAAACAAATTTGCTCTGATTTGATTTGGTTTATTTCTCCAGTAGTAGTGCCTCTACATGTGAAATTTCTTTTTGTAAAAGCAAAATAATGCTGTAAAAATTTTTGTTTTAAAAAGATGAGAGCACAAGCAGTTTCAGCCCTTGTTGTGGCAATGAGGCTCTCTGCAGTCAACTTGCTGAACTTTTTCTATAAGAAGTGGCCAATATTTGAATCCAATATGCTGATATAATTAATAACAAAAAGAGTAAGTAAAGTGTAATTTGTTACTTAAAAACTTCTGTGAAGTGTACGGAGGGAGCTGAAGTTACTGCTTCAGTGAAAATTCACCATGACAATAGTCCAAATACTGATGCCTCTGATCTGCTATAAAAGAAAAATGCTCTTGATGGCAGCAGAATTCTAATCATAGGCATATAACCTGTGTCAGCACTTCAGTGAACTGTTTTGAACCACATCCCACATGTGGGTAGCTGAAAAAGCTTCTGCAAGTTAAGTCTTGGCTGTGAGAGCTCTTGGTCTGTTTTGTTAAAAAACCCACTGAGAAATAAAAAGTGATGGCAACTCTGGCAGATAAAGTCACATCAAAATCGTGTTACTTTGATGATGGTGAAGAGACTTTTACTGAAACTGATTTTTTTTTTTGTTTTGTCTCTTTGGATGCTCTCTCATATGTTGGGGATGAGTGATTTAGGGTTCTGCTTGCCACAGAGCAAGCAATGTTTACATCACTTAAACTGTGACTTAATAGAGGTCAACGGCAAGTTTCACTCTATCACTTTCTCCATGGAGGAAATATGTCAAGCAGAATTGGGTGATAGTTGTTTTAGAGTGATTTCTATGGGGACAGGAGATGCAAAAGGGTAGACGAAGGCCCTCCTGCCACCCTCATATAAGAATTTCTTCTAAAGAACCTCAGTGAAAGGAACTGAACTATTAATTATCAAACATTTATTTTCACTTTCATTTAGGTGGTCAAAGTAGACAGAAGAAGAGTAAACTTCATATAAGTCCCACTGCACAGGAATATATCTTCCTTTCATTTTTTCTTTTTTTTTTCCTATGTGTTTCTAGTTTTCTTCTGTGGAATCAAGAATGAATTCCATATGAAATTCATATTAGTGACATGGAAGAGATTGGGTAAATAAGTTAAGTCAGATAAAGACAGAGAAGTCAGATCCAGTGTAAAACCAAAATATTATTCACACTTTAAGCAGCATTTATCAGAAAAAAAGAAGTCATTGAGAATAAAATTAAGTCAGTGTATGTTGGCTCAGTCTAAAGCTGTCTCTGGACAGAATGAAACTTCATTTGGACAGTAGGTGTTTAGGAGTAAACCTGAAGAGACAAAAGGCAATGGCAATTTAAAATGAAGCTGTATGAGTAGTACTTAACTCCTTATTCCCAAGCATCCTGAAGTTTCTCATTTATTACTCCTTATAATACACCACTCTGAGTACGGAAAACACTCTTACATCTGCTCTAGAAATAAGTAATTGAAACCAAACACTTGTAAAGTCTTGGTTTTATCAGCTGGTGTCAGAGAAAAATAATGAAAACTCAAGAATAGTCTTGCAGAGGAGAAAAAATTATATATTTCAAATATTTTTGTTAAACTGGAAAAAGACCTTGGAATTAATAACTAATAGATAGCCATGATCTGAAAAATTAAAAATGACTGGGCCTAGTCAAGGGAAGATGTATCAAACATTTTTTACAGCATTCTTATTGGAGAGACACAAACATCCTAGAGTAACTGTGAGTCAAAACCCGTCTGTTTGAAGCAAAAGTATATGCATGGCCTGTGAAACAGGAAAACGTCACTGGTAGTTTTGGGAAGGCTTGTGCATGAAAAGAGTGCAAGCAGAAGGGCTATGGAAACTGGCACTGGAGAGCAGATAGTTGGTGCACAGATGCCCCCTTCACAGGATGGCAGTTTCCTCTCTCAGAAAATGGCAGCTACAAAGGGAATCATCTACAGAGAGGGACAAAAATCAGCAAGTGAGTTAAAAGGACTTGAGAATATTTTCCTTGAAAAGCATTAACAACAAAGCGAATTTGGATCTGCAGTAGATTACAGTGAGACTGCCTTGATGATTCAAATGCTTCTCAGCAGGAACAAAGTGAGGGAAACCTGATGTTTATCAGATATAATTTGAGAGATCTCATTCCATGCACATAGCAACATGTAACACTTTGAGGCTATGTGTGTGTGTGTACGTATGTATATGTGTTTACTCATAGACCATCGTAAGCCACCTCTTTTCTTACTATCTTGTCATTGCTCCTACAAAAACCTTCAATGTCTGCGAAGCTCGAAGAAACTGAACATAACATTATTGAATATAAGTTTCCCAGGATCTGGCCCCACATGGTTCCAGAGAAGACAATGGCATAGATTGTTCTATTCATCAACAGCTTTTTTTTTTTTTTTTTTAAAATGAGAAGGAACATGTTCAGTAAACAGCAGTACAATGACAATCCTTATGTGCTCATCCAATGGAGACATTTTATTCTTTGTCTCACAGAGGCCACAGAAAAATTATACCAGCCAACACGTCACTCAATTACTTAAGCTACTGTTGCTTGAGGCTTTCTGGTTTCTACAACAGAACATTGCTCAACATTGCTTCCACAATGGTGAGGACTCAGCGATACAAACAGTCATGCAAAAATCATTTTTTCTATGATGCTCCCTTCAGTAGTTCTGAGCAGAATTTTAAAAACATGAACAATGCTCAATATTCCAACAGCTTCAGATACATCTGGTGAATATTCTTTAGGTCTGTCTGTGATGGTCCTTCCTCCAGGCTAATTAGGACAATTCCATAAACATCCCATTTTGATGTTTTAGTTACCTATTCAGAGGTCTTTTTTCCATTTACTGAAAGTATCATCTGGACATCATCTCCATTGATGGTTTCATGGTTTTTTTTTAATCTCTTTGGTAACTATGGGGAAGACTTCTTGAGCTCCTTTATTTTAGAAGGGTTGAGGGTTTAAGCATGCTATGGATATGTTGTACTCAGTTAAGAGTTCCATGGCAGCACTGTGCTTCTGCCTTGCCCTTGTCTCTGGTAGTCAATAAGAACAGGTACCACAATTCCCAGCATGCCCGAATTAATCAACACACACCAGTGGTTAATCAGCATCATCTCAGTGATGCAGTGGACAGTTGGATACTGGATAGTTGCATATTTTGCACTGAGGACTTCAGATCAACATTTATTGTTTTCTTTTGCTTTATGGAAAACAAGTCTGCTCCTCACCTTTTTTCCCGGCCCTCCCCGCACTCCCCCCCCACCCCCGCAATGTATTGCTGTATATTTCCTCAGGACCGTCCAAAATATAAACATGATAGAAAATAAGCTTTCCAGTAAAGTCGAGAGAAGAACACTGTAGGGAAAAATAAAAGCCTGTAGGTATAGTACATACTCAGGCTTGAATTAGAAATTCAGTAGCTCTGACAGTCACTGACTCTGACACAGTCTATGATGAATTCAGCTGGGCTCCCAAGTCAAAATGGATTGAGCTAGGTTAAGAAGCTAGCCATTGCAAAACTTGCTTATTTGAAATAGACAGTTTATGGAGAGCTAAACTATGAGTTGAGAATTGCAGGGAAGAGAGTCTTGGATAGATCATGCCTTTGCATCTGCTGCAGCTGTCCCACATGCCATCATCTCTCTCTCCAACAATAGCACTAAAAACCCAGGATTTTCAAGGTTCTGTTACAGGCAATGGCCTATTGCAATCTGCCTGTTCCTCATGGCTGTTTACATATCCATGCTGTCAGACATAAGGGTGGCAATAATCTTTGTCAAAGGGGCAACAATATACATCTGGGCTGCAGTGAAGGATATCGTTCCTGCAGCCAGCACAACAATTTAGAGACCATGTTTGTGTACCCTTCTATAGCTGTCCCTTCTTGAAGAAAAATTAGTTTGTGTACAGTTTTTCCAGAAACATCATGTCCACTTTCCTGGGCAAACAGATTTTGTTTTCATTTCTGTCTCTTGGCCAATCTTATTTTAAGGTGGTTTAATATATATATACACATATATATATATATTTTTTCAAAACTGACACATGCAGTTATTCAACTTCCCTACATAATATGATTTCCTTTTGTGATGAAGCAGGGTTACAAAATTAATATGTAGGTAACCTATTCTTTCCCACACTTATGTGTAAGTATTCAAACCAGATTAGCAATCTTTTCCTACTCCCACCTCACTCAGGGTTTTCCTTGTCTGGACTGTTGGTGTCATCAAAATATGCCCTACCCACATCCTCTTTTTAGTTCTCTTTATTTATTGGTATCACATCTCGCTTCTTGACTTAGAGTTTCTAAATTGTCACAAAATAATAAAAGGCCTTAATAATATATTGTAGAAGGAGTCAGGCATTTTATCATTGAAGTATGTCTAGTCAACCACATTCTGTGACTCGTATTTGGTTATAGTTAAGGCATCAACAAATACCTCTAAAACACTCTTGCCTTTCATTTATCTCTTCTAGCTCAGCACTCTTTACCGTGTTGTGTGTCCTCACAATTAATTGCACTGCATTGCTTAAAATTTAAGATGCCTAGAGGAGTGTGACTGATTAAATGTAACTGGTCTTCTTGAGAGTGCCAGTCACTAGACTTCCAGCAGGAGATCAGAGGAGACTATGGCTCTGCGTGTCTCTACCCTGGCTGAGCTGGTACCAAGATTTGTGTGAGACCCAACTTCAAATGCTCTTTGAGAGCTCTTAGAAAAGCTGCAGTGTCCTGGGACTTGAGAACTTTTGTGACACCCAGAGGTGTTAGCAATACCATGATATGACCTACTTTCTCTGCCTGGGGCAGAAAGCCTTTTGAATGTCGTGTTGGGTTCTATAACCTGGATCACCCCCTAATGCAACCCTTATGCCTGAGTGAGTGTAGAGAATTGCAGCTGTCACATAACTCTGTTTTTTCAGCTACAGTGTTACAGCAGCTTGACCTCTTATTGCAGTCCTGAAAACTAATGCACAAAACTCCTCCTCTGGTTTTCTACCCTATGGGGTACAGCTCCTGTGTTTGGCTTTATTGCTACCAGCATTGCTCTACTCCTAACTGCCCACATCAGTTGTCCAAAGGCTGACACTTCTGCCTGTCACAAAGCTATTTGTACCCATTTCTCAAGCCTTCCTTGAGAAGGCTTTAACTTTTTTTATTTCTTTAATCTCTACTTCAAATATTTATGAGAAGTGTGATTTTTTGTCCTGTTTTCTCTTTGAACTGCCAGCTGCTAGCTGTAGTGTTTCTTTCCTCTTCTTCCTCTGACACCCTGGTGCTTCTAACTCTATTTCTACCTACACACTGTGTATCCTCCTCTAACAAACCATAGCTTCTGCTCATGTAAATCCCTCCCAATAACTCACTTTTTCCAGGAGGCATGTGCTATTTTAAGAACGGTGCAGTGTCACTTTATGGATTCCTCTCATGCTTGCAACATACCTTTACAGTTTTAACTTTCACTGGGAAAACGCAACGTCTGCATTGCAGATGGACTGGTGAGGTGTTGTAAAGAATGGAGCTGCTATAGACTCTGAATTTTATACCATGCATGCAATATAGGCATCTGAGTGAGTCACCCCAGGGTCTCTTTGTAAACAGTGGAGAAATACACATTTAGAGGGCACAATCCGCCTAGCCTATTTTAGAATTTTATGTTTAGGAAGAGGAAAACAATACCTTGTAAGTCTTACTCCCGTTCATTGGTAGTGACTGGAACCTGAGATAACTCTCTCAGGTGTAGGTATTGGAGGCTGGTTTCCAATATAGTGCATGTTCACAGCAGGGGAGTCAGCCCAGCTGCCAGAAATAACACCTGAAGAAGAAAGTACAGTAGGCAATTTAAACTGAGGCCTTGATACAAACATGAGAACTCTTCAGAGAGGTGAAAACTAGGAGGGGTATTGCCAGAAATTATCTTGTAGCACTGAAGTATTTTTTGAGTAGACTCAGAATAAAAAAAAAAAAAAAAGTTTAAGAAACTCTCTGTGAACACTTGTTCCACCTGTTATGTGATTTCCAAGTTAGAAACACAATCAGTGATGGTGGGAACCTGAATAATATGGAAATGGATGGAAAGACTTTATTAGAGTATTAGCTTTTGAAGACCAAAGCAGTTCATCACGGAGTCCTTTAGACTGCAGAGGAGAGACCTGATCCTGGGTGAATGGTTATGTACACCACAACTGGGAACTATAAATAGACATTGTTTACAGCTAATCAGTTCAGACAGATGTGAGTGGTACAAAGGCTTGATCCGACTAACAGAGTCTGTTGACTTTTAAACAATTTAGCAAGGACTGTGATTAAGCTCACAAATACATGCCAATCGAATGCTTTCTCTGTCTCAGAATAAAAAAGGCACAGGTGAACTTTGTTAATGGTAAGGACAGATATTTAAAATCAAGATCTACCATGCCTGTTGAGATGTGTACACAAGAAAGAGGAGCATTAGAGTTAGTTGCTGCCATATCCAGATGACATTTTAAATTACTCTGAGTACAGATACATTCTTTGTTTTGCAGCACATTTTATATACTTCTGTTGCTGTATAGAAATATAATAGAAGATGCATATCCATCACTTTCAGTTAGAATACTAACAAAAAATCATGTTAATAGTTCTGCAGTAATTTTAACTCTCTGTATCTGAGTTCTGCAGTCATAAATGGAAGTCTAAGACTTTATTGGAACTTGCTATGTTCCTATGTCATGTGAAAGATTTTTATGAAAGTCTGTGATTTCACAGGATACAGAAAAGCACTTTCACTTTAAACCCATGACATCAAGGATGTGATATGTCTGTTTGTCTCAGAGCAACAGAATGACACAGGAGTTTCATAGCTAAGACAGTACTTTTTTTTTTTTTGCTTTCCAGAAACTTTGCAACAAAATAGTGTTGAGATTGTGGGAGCCATGTTGGGTAAGAGGAGGCAAAGTTGTAGACCTGTAAAGATTGGAAAAGCTTAACGGCCTTTTTGAAGTGACTCTATGGAACCTCCCTTCCAGTAGGAGGCAAAATGCCAAGTCCAGATTTGTAGGGAGGTGGTAGATGAAGCAGAAAGAGGAGGGGAGAAGCGTGTTTCTGTGGGGTGAAGAGTACGATCCTAGTCTTTACTGCAGGCTCAGGAGTAATGGGAAATTGACCCTGGAGTTTCTGGAAGAGGCCAAAGGGTATTTACTTTGGGGAAAGTCAGTTTATGAGGTTGATTGTTCCTGAAAGGTCAGCATAGCTGTCTAACTTTATTTCAAATACACATTCATCCTAAAATTCATGAAGTGTAATATTTTATCAGGTATCTTAAAGATACAGCTGATGATATAGTTCTACACTAATCAGATTTTCACATTCATCCTTCATTATGTCAATGAAAGCAGAAGTTCTCTATTCCTGTTTGCAAAATTAATCGGTCTCCTTTCTTATTATTCTTTTATAATTTGCTGGCAACAGGCTGGGGAGTAAATGTTTAGAAGATTTTTAGATATGCTTGAGAAATCTTTTCATTTTACATGTGAAAGGCCTTAAGTACAGAGTCATGAGGTTTTTCTGATGAGCTAAGATGCAATGCTGTTTTAAGGACAATGATAAATTTGTCCTCAAAACTACAAGTTCCTCAGTGGCTGTAGAGATGGGCTTTATTATTGATCAGACATTAAGTGTACTTCGGTACCTAACAATATTCCTGATATTTCTTAAAGAAATCTATTTGCTAACGTAAGTGTTCTCGTAATGATAATTAATGCCTGAGAAATATTTCAGCAAAACTTAATTTGTTTACTCTATGCAATTTGTTTGTTAAAGAACTGTGTATGAACAGAGTACAATCTCAGATATACATTTTCATTTCAGATTTACTTGTTGAAATGTGTTGTTAACAGTTGCTGCTTTTTTGTTATTGACTTGTTATATGAATTTGTTACTCACCATTTTTAAAATAAGTTGCTCTGCTTCATCACAAAAAGCACTTTTTCTGACTGTTCCTTAAATTTTTGAGTGCCATGAGCTCAGGATCTCTGTGAGGACAATTCAGGAAAGAAATATGAGGTAATTCACAGAATTAACACATAATACATTTTAAAAAATAGTAATAATAATTATTAGCATGTCTATTTGCTGAAATGTCCTTTAAAAAAAATCTTATATGTCACTGCGTCGTCATAGTGAGTTTGTTTAAAATTTTGAAAGCAATTTTATTGAGAAAATTTGCAGTGAACACTTCAAACCCACTCAAAAATAGCAAGAGAAGCAGTATTAGTTTGACAGTTTCAGTTGCATGTGATGATATTCTAAGTGTCAAGTTGTTATTGAGGAAGAAGGAAGTGTAGATGTGCTACACTGGGAACTTTTCTCTGGGTTTTTATGACTAAAAGAAGAGATACAGAATGTTATCTGTTAAAGTAGCAAATGACAATCCTCGTGGATTGATCAGTCCAACTAGCTGCTTTATGAAAAAGGATTCAATGTTCATTTTCAGTGTCGAGGAACTAGAACATGAAGTTATCCTTCTTCAATAAATAAATGAAAATTGTTTTGAGTTCCAGTATTGATATCAAATCCCAAGGAGTTCATCCTTGTTTTCTTCCATCAAACTGTAGCTATAAATAATTCAGTCTGTCTTTTTCCATTGTATGCTACATTAGAATATATTTTGCCTCGTATCAGAAAAATATGTATTGTTTATTGTAAATTTAAAAGAATATGTTGTCAGTGTAATGATAACATAAACCAGAGAATAGAATAATGAGTATTTTAGACTGAGAAGGAAGCCTAGTCCAATTGAACTTCAAGTATGTCCAGGGATGTAGTTTATACCACCTCTCTGGGTACCTGTTCCAGAGTTCTACCACTCTTGCTATGAAGATCTTTTTCTTTTTTCTCTTACTAAGTTTCTACTTGTTGCAATTTGTGTCCATTGACTCTGGTCCTTTCGCTGCACACTTTCAAAGTGTCTGGCTTTATATTCCTTATACCCTCCATTTAGTTTCTCCCTTACTCTACTCTTTTCCAGGTTCAACAAACACAGTTCTCTCACCACTCCTTGTGTGCCATGTACTCCAAACCGCTGATCAGTGGACTGCAACGGGACTCATTCCAACATGTCCATGTCTCTCTTAAGCTGCAGCACTAGACCCAGCACTCCAGGTGTGTCTCACCAGGGCTGAGAAGAGGGGAATTGTCACCTCCCCCGACCCACTTGCTACGCTTTTGACAGTAGAGTCCAGGATGTGGTTTATTCTCTTTGCTACCAGGCCACACTGCTGATTCACGTTCAGATTGATATACGCTGGGACACCCAACCCTTTTTCTGCAAATCTACATTCCAGACAGTAACTCACCCATCTCTACTAGTTCTTGGGTTAGCCCTTTGAGGTGCAGGACTTGGCATTTCCCATGGTTGAATTTGATAAGTTTCTTGTCAATGCATTTCTCCAGACTGCCACGGTCTAACTCTGCTGTTGGTTTCTTATCAGCCACACTTCCCCAGTTTGATATCATCCATAAATTCTCTTGAGATGCATTTGTCGGAACGGCGGGAGACAATGCACGCTCAATATGAGTGTTATCAGCAAAGCTTGTTTATTATCCGTAACAAGGCTACATTTATAAGTCATATAATTAGGCTCATACATATTACAAAACATAGCTTGCCATTGGCCATCCCCATATAGGTCAACCCCTCCTCTTCGGGAAGTCCCTAAACTTCCCAACGAGCCTTCTCCCTCATACCACAGTTTCCCTCTTGTTACAATATCTGCTGACAAGGTCACTCCGTCCTTGCAAAACATTTTTGCTCAGCACTGACTAACTGCTGAGGCCAACACTTCCTCGGGCCTACGGCCCCTCTCCCTTAACCATCCCCCAACTGCCGCCTCCACATGCATTGCATGTCATCATTCAGGTCATTCATAAAAACAAAAACCAATGTTGGCCTCAGTATGGTTTCCCCTCCTGAGTATTATTGGAAATGGGCCACTGCTTGACCATTGTACCACTGATTGCAGCATTTTCACCTTGGCAATCTGGATAATTTTCTACCCATCTTACTGTTCACCTATCAAATTTATTTCATCAGTTTGGCAACAGGACCCCATGGGAATCTGTACTGAAAGGACTGCTAAATTTAAGGTAGATGACATCTGCAGTGGTCCTCTTATTCACAAAGTCAGTCATTTCTTTGTAGAAAACAGTGACATCATGCATAGATGGAAAATCTGTGTTGCCTGTTCTCAGGCACAGCCTTATCTGTGTCTTTTTTCTTTTGATTTCTGGCCCCATTCTTTCTGTAGTCTTAATTCAGTTGGTGACATATGTATAGAAGCCCCTGTTGTTGCCCTTCACACTCCTTGCTAGTTTCAGCATCAGCTGAGCTAGAGCTTTCCTAAATCCAAACTTGTAGGCTAAAGCAACCTCTCTATATTCCTGCTAGGAATCCTATCCTTGTTCCGTGCCCCTGAATACTTCTTTTTTTTGCATTTGATCTTGGTACCTTGTTCACCCATGCTGGCCTTTGAGCACTCTTTAACTTTCTGCACATCAGAATGGATCATCCTTGTGCTTTGAGGAGGTTGCCCTTGATCATCAGCTGTTCTGCACCACTTTGTCCTTCAGAGTTGCCTCCCATGGCATCCTGTCATTCAGGTATCTCGATGACCTTGAAACACTAAATGACCTTGAAACACTGAAATCTCTGGACTTAAAGATATTAAGGTACCTACATTGATTTAAATGAAAGTTAGAATATTCCTGCACAAACAGCTGCATGTAGCCCTAAAATGCCTTGCATTTAGACAGTATATTATGCTAATATATACTTGGCTTAAAACTGAATGTCAGCAAAAATGCATGTCCGGGGAAATGAACCAAGTTCGCAGACCTGAAAGTGAGCACAAATTATCATGATGCATGGGTGACCAGGAATAAACCAATCCAGATTTAATCTGGAGAAGTGGAAACAGGAAATACTGGCAAAATCTGTCTCTATTTACCATTGGCAAGTGGTATCTACAAGATGAGTGATAGGAAAATCCCAAATTGCCTGTCAGTTTTTTACGATTGTACAAAGTCAGTCCTGGTAGCTATCAATGGAAAGTTAAACAGATTAGTTTAGGTCATCAATATATTTGGATGACTACACAACTTTAAAGCTCTAAAATGAAAAAGTCTAACATGGACTTTCTTCCTCTTCCCAAATTCAGCTTTTCTAGAACAGAAAGAAGAACAGATATATTCTTTTTCTGTTCTTTGTCCAAAACTGCTGAGTGCTTCCAGACAGGAAGATTCAAAAAAACCTTTGTTTTCTTTGTTCTCTGGAAAGGCAGGTGACTGCTTTGCTGTTGCCACACAAAAGTATGAACTAGAGAGTCAACGGAGTAGTAATGAGCTACTTGGCTATCTATATTGCCAGCATTTCCAATTTGGAAGCCGAGAGACCTGTGAAGACAATGAAAAGAGGTGGAGATCACGTTTATGTTTACTGTGTGAACAATCTGAGATTTATGATGTCTTTACTACTATTTATAGTTTAATTTTCATGAGTTAAGAGGAAAAAGCATGCTAGGTGAATGGACTGTCCTCAAATAACAATCTTATCACGTGAAGTTCTGACACCTGATGCACATGCAGCTCAGCACTGCCCCATACTTCACCTCAGATCTCTCATGCATTTTTCTTTGATCTTTTGTAATCTTTATGAGTAGGATAACTAATATTTTCATTAGATAATAATAATATTCATTCTTACTCTTGTCAGGGCCTTTGAACTATCACTAGGGAAATGTATTTATCTTTTTTTTTTTTTTTTCATCTTAGTGACACTAACTTTCAATTCACCTAGACCTTTGTTCTGTGCAGTTTTGTATATTCGTAATTGAGTGGCTAAATATATTACTTGCTCAGAATAAGAGCATAAAGTTTTAGGCATGCAAATTTTTGCTGAGAAATCAGATTATAAGACCTTTTTTGGTCAGCTTTTAACATCTACTAAGAAGGCAGTAGAGACACTAAATGTTTTATTATTTAATTTTATTATGTATTGTTAATCTACCTTTCTTTCTGAATTAATGGCTTTGTATGTGCCCTTCTGATCTCTGCTGTTGAAAAAGGCACTTACAGTATACATGGTTTTTCATTTTAATTGTATAAGTAATGTATCTTATACAGCTTTATACTGAGCTTTGTCTGCAATAAATAGGTACTTGAGGAATATTCTTTATAATACCTTAATTTATTAATTCGAAAGAAATCTGGAAGTTTACATTGGATGACATAAGTTAACATTATATAACGTATTCTCAAGTACTTACATATAAGAATCTTCTTACTCTATTAATAGATGTCCTTTAAATCTATGCGTTTGAAAAACAAGTAAGTCAGGACAGCGCCCAGAAAGATATTGACTTTTTCTAGGGAATTTTAAGATCTTTGGAAGTGTTCAGAACAATTTCTGTGCCTAGAAGATAAGCAGGATGTAAATCAAGATAGCAGGGGAAGGTATTATTCTAACTTGTACTAATAGTCTAATACCGGTTAATTCCCAAACCGTCAAATGATAATCACAGCAAGAACAAAACAGCATTAAAATGAGAGACATTAGTGAGATAGGTGTGATTTTGTGCTTGATTTCATTTATTTATATATTTCGTTAATGAATCATAATTAATTTAGTCAGCTGGGTAAATATATTGTTGAATTCCACAATGAATTATATAGAAAGCACAATAATGGATGATAAATCACACCTAGTCATTATGTTGACATTGAAGAGTGAAAATAATTACCTTCATGGACATTATTGCACGGTATGCACACAGGTGTGTAGAAAATGGGTTTTAAAAGTGCTCGAATGCTTTGGTCATTAGTTTGTAAAGAATACCATAAAACCTCACCTCTGCAACAGGAAAGCCCACTGTAGTCTCCCAAAAGGTGAATACCCAAAGGCCTACATTTACCAAGTAATAAATGCTTAAACAAAACATTTACAATCTATTTCACCTCCATTACCATACGCCTGATGCTATGCCACCCTAATGGATGTGCCCTCCCATCTGCAGCATGCAGAGAAGACAGGATTTTATCCCAGAGCCAGCAGAAAAATCTCAGACTCTGCAGCCCACCGAGGCCGCTCGGCCCCTCAGCAGCGTGGCAGTGTCTGTGGCTGAAAGCAGAGCTGAGAGAGGCAGTTCTGTTCTCACTCAGGTGTCTCCTTGCTCTCATGCTGCGACTTCTGTGTCTGTAGCATGAAGGCGAACAGCCTGAGAAGATGTACATTTTTGACAGAGAAGGGAACGCAGATAAGCATTGCAAGGTGCACAAAAATGACTGCATTTCTATTTTTCTTTTTCTCTTCCTCTTTTATACAACCTTTTTCTAAAATGTGAAAAACCACACAACTGCTTTTCCCTTCCTTTTTCTATTGTCATTCAGATTATGTATGCTCCTTTCTACAACAGCTCCGTAAAGTTAATTCTCCAATTATAAATGGGAATTAGAGAGACCAAATGTAGACTGAGCATCTTACAGATATTGTCTGATCATTCTCCCTGTGTACCGAAATTCCTCACCTCTGTTCCCTGAATTTTCTTTTCTTAGAGTTGCAAACACTGGGTGGAGGAGGGAAATGTTATTCTACCTGTACAATGACAATGAATTGGGGGATTGCTCCCACTAACAAAGATAGTTAAAAAAAGTTACTTTTTATTATGTTGACAGATCAAAGACAGAACAAATATGCTGCCACTGCTGCTGATGCAGAGTGTATAACTGACTGGAAAGGCCTCTCACAGGTGTAGAGGACAGGCATCCATGGATTGGGAAGGCTGTTTGGAGGCTAAATGCTGCACAGGTTCTCCTTTCACATAGACCAAGATACATCCACATATCATATCTGGTAATGTTTTCATAAACTTATGGCTCATTTCCTTTGAGAAACCCACCAAACTGATAGTTAACAGAATGATGCATTGGGGATACTTTATTTTATTGGCACAAGTTAGCTCAGTTTTTTTCTTATGACAGTTTCAGCATGGTGGAGGTTGAGCACTTCTCATCCACAGGTAGGTCTTCAAAAAACTGAAGAGCTTGGTGCCATTGCATGAATGTCTAAATTTAGTGGTCTGATGACCTAACTTCTTGTAAGTGACTGTGTAAACAAGCTGTATGTAATTCTGAAGTTTATATTAGTCCAGTTTTGAAAGTGGATCAAATTTCTACTTCCCTAACATAATATGTTTTCTTACAAGGTTTTAATTTTCCTAAGACTGATACCATGGTTTGTTTTCTTTCCAATAAGATAAGGAAAATGCAAAACAAAACAATCAGCTGAAAAAAAAGCTTTGTTTTTTTGTCTTTAACATTTCCTCCTCTGGTGGAAAAAATAGACTGTAGCTATCTCTATAGACCACTTTGATGACAAACATCAGATTTACAGGTCTTAAGGAAAACTTGGTGAAGGAGTACTTGTGAGAGAAAATAATGCATTAAAGTTCTAAATTCTGCTTTTCTCTGCAATTCAAGCTTCATTTTTCTATTGAGTTTATATGTGCCTATGTGTTTCTCATTAGTGAAAAAGCACAGAAAATGTCTGCAGTGAAGAAATCTGCCATATTTCAGAGGTGTTTGTATTATTTGGTTTGAAAAAAAAATATTTTTATTTATTTCTCTAATCAGCCCTGAAATGCGCTGAAGCAGGCAGGAAAGCAATGATTCTGATCAGATCTGATTTTCTCCTGCCTCACTGTGCCCTGTGCACACTCACTATGGCTCTGTTTTAACATGATTCTTTGTAAGAATTTGAGAGAGCAGATCTAGTTTCTTCCATTACAATCAAGGTTAATGAACGTGGGAAAACAGGATCTAAATAAAAGNATAATTTTCTTTTTTTTTTTTTTTTTTTTTTTTTTTTTTTTTTTTTTTTTTTTTTTTTTTTTTTTTAATTTCATGCACTTCAGCTTTTTCCTCTTTGAATTATTTATTTTCTAGTCTCAGATTCTGTGTGGTGGGAAATAACTTAAACATTCATGATATTCACAGAGGAAATACTGAAAACCTTTGTTACCCATGTGAGTCTTTCCTGAAATTGTTAGTTATCAGTATGACCTAGTCATCAGAGCTGACAAAACAGAATGCTCTTCTAGGAAGATCTGAAAAAGGGTAAGGCATTGTTTAAAGATTAAAAATAAGAGTAGCTGGTTCAAATGAAAGACAGAAAATTCTCAAATATTCCTCTTATAAGCTGGACACAGGTGAATAGTAAGTGTCTCTCATCCATGTTTCTTCTCTGACTTCTCTTCATCTCACTTTCCCCAGCTGCTCACGATTCTGATAGGTCAAAGCCATAGCAGACGAGCTCCATGAAGCCCAGGAACTGGCTTCATCCTGTTGTTGGTTCACACTGGCTCAATGCCACAGGCTTCAGTTCACATTAAACAGCCTGCCTTCATCCTCAGGGTGCTTGGTTTCAGCTTTTATCTTGTGTAACTAACTGTACCAGTCTGCGTTAGTCAGGCTGAAGCTGGCATTGATAAGTTGACCATGCCACACGTCACAAATGCCCTCACCTTTAGCTTGCTATTATTTTCTCAATCCGCTTCTTTATGTTTTCCATTTTTCATCCCTCCTATTTTCTTCTGTATGCCCTCAACTCAGAAACTCCATTACACTCTAGACATTTTGGCTACTAAAATGATAAAAAACAGATTATTTTCTCTCTTTCTTCCTTCCTTTCTTGCTTCCTTTCTTTCTGGTACAGCTGAATGGTTAGTTTTCAAAAACAAATTGAAAGTTAAAATCAAGGAAATGTCACACTTCTTTTGGGTCACAAAGACATGCCATGTGTAACATTGTTATTGTGGCTTAAATTACATTACAATATTGACTCAACTGCTTTGCTGATGGGGCTCTATGTTTCCTTTCATTAGTTACAGCTTCATTTACTTTCTGAGCTTTCTATGTTTAGATTACTTTTCCATTGCATTGACAATTAAAATTTGCAGAATGCTACTGCTTGCTGGCATTCACTGATTTCAGTTTGAGTTTTGGGAAGAATCATCTGTAAGGAATGGAAGAGATTTTGGTTGAGAGTCAAAACTCTTGAGTTAAATTCATTCATGTTGTTCTGTCTGTACGATCTTTGGCATATCTCCCAGTATACATTGCCTAAAGGAGAAATACAGTGAGGATTGCAGGAATTTGCCGGTTTAGAATTGATAAACCATAGAGTTTCTTATTAGTAACATACAGGTAATGAGTTAAGAGAAAAAAAAAAGAGCAAAAGAAAACCAAATAAAACAAATGAAAAAAGTGTTAGGAAAGGAAGATAACAGCAGGTAAATCACTGTGTGAACATATACCTATGATATAGCAAGCTCCGCAACATTTTACTCCATGCAAGGGAGCTTCCCAAATTATGACAGATTATTATGACATATTATGTTTTCTTAACTGTGTTTTCTTCTAAAACAGTCCCTGAGTTGTCTCTGGTGTCAGACAACATTACTCTAATAGCTGGAGTAATATCTCAGGGAACAAACTCAGGAGGTTCTGCTGCCCTGATTTAGAAATCTCCACATGAAAGTGGGGAGGCATTGTTCACTAATAGACATTTTCTCTGAAGTCATTATGAATTCATGCAAATGAGGTGTTTGTCTACAACCTGCAAAACAGACTAATACTTTGAGAGTTTGTTACAAGTCCTCCCACACAAAGTAAAACAAAACTCCCACAGTTCATCTGCTTAGTCCTAAATTAAATCAGAACAACCCTGTCTCGCTGTCTTGATGTAGAATTTTCCTAACACTGTTGTTAGCAGAGTGCTTTCCTTCCTCTGTATGTATGCCACAGGTTGCATCTCATAATGGGACTCTCCTTGCTGCCAGAAGTTCGTGTTTATAGTTAAATTGCTTTAGGTACTCCTCCAGAGGGAGCATAAAAATTTGATCTTTTCCCTTAAAATTTCTTTTTTCCTATGTCTGCCTTCCTTCTCTCTCTCTCCCTTAAAATTTCTTTTTTCTTTTTTTCCTGCCTTTTCTCCCAACACGGATTTGTAATTTACTGAGGACATATTGTTGTGGTTTCTCAGACTGTAATATCATGTCATTTCCTTTGTCAGTTTAGGTAGTATTTCCTGTACTTGATTTACTAATGGATAACTCTCTCATTTGATGAGAGATAAGACTCTCTCCCCAACTCCCAACACTCACATTCCTCAACCCATTTTGGAGGCTCAATATACACCTTTCAACATGAAAGGTCTTCATCTACCAAGCTGTACATTCTTTTGTCACATTGCAGGTAGCCTGAATATTTGATACAAACACTCGAAAAAATACTTACAGCCTGACAGCTACTTGATGCTGGACACAAAGTTATCAGATGTTTTAAGGTAAATACAAGTTTGGGATGACTGACAGGTGTAATCTTTTCGTCCAGGGATACCATAAAATAAATAGTAGAGAGTTCTGTATAATGCAGAAAAAAAGCCTTTTGAATTTATTCAAAATTCTTAGACTTTATTTGTAGTCTAACTGGATTTGCTGAAGTTTCATCATCCTAAGCTCACTCTAATAGGTCTGATGCCTAACCAGGTCTGATGCCTAATCAGACCCAACCATTCTTCGTATAGTGACATATCATTCTCAGATGGACAGCTAAATTTTCCTTAATGATTCAGTGTGAGCCAGCATTTACACTGACGTACAAAAGGAGTGGATTAAAAAAACCCACCACAAGTGTTTGAAAATGTGTTAAATCTTATAACTGCCTAGTGAACAGAATAGAGATTTCCATTCATTTAGAACTAAAACAGTTGAAAAATTTCTAAATAACTGTGAATAACTCTAAAAGGCGCATTAACTCTGAGTTCAATCTCTTGCAGTAAGTGGAGAGAATGAGATTCCAGCTGAAGAAAGCATAAATTCAGCAATTGTGGGGTTTCCAGGAGGTGTTTGTAAACCCACAAGGAAGAAGTAATTTTAAGATGGTGTCCCGTCCCACCAAGTGAGATTAGAGATAGTTAACTCTGAATGTGCTGCGCATCTGGTCCCACCAGGTGAGACTAATGACTTAACTCTGGGTACTCTGCGTGGTAGCACAGAGACAACAGACAGTCACTCAAGAGGTCTAATTCATTCATGAATTTACTGAAAACACTTAGTGGAATTACAAATTACAGCGAATAGTGACTTGACAAAAGTTTGTAACTGTATCCTAAAACTGAGCAAAACTTAGCAGAACCCACAACAACATTACCCATATATACCCAGAAAGAAGGTTAGGAAGAGAGAAAGAGAGAGAGGAAAAGAAAACAAGTAAATTACGATATCAGAAGGAAAGTAAGATATCACTCCACAGGTTGGTCGATCCCATGGCAACCTCTGGAGGCGGGTGGATGCATCCAAGACTTCAGTAACACTGTGTAGCACACACACCTGAGTCCCAAGTGAGATGGTTTTATAACCTAGTCCATTGGCATGTGAGGTCCATTGGATGTTGGTTTGTGGTTTCTTCTAGTGGTTGGCTGTCCCCGAGGTGGTCCATCTTTGATCATTCCAATCAGGCCAGGGGGCCTTGACAGCAACACTGTTAATTGTCTCTATCTCAAAAATTTATGCCTTCATTTCACAGGACCTTGGAAAAGAAAAGACAGACTGTCTACTTAAACAGCCACCTACCTTTTCTGTCCAAAGTAGCAAAACCCAGATGTTTAAGGCATAACATACACTGTTAATGAGTCCTTTGTTTTGCAATGGGTGGGACTTGGTACTTCAAGGCTGTCACAGATGGAAAAAGATGAAGTGATGTTTTGAGGAAATCTGAAACAAAAAGCCATTCCTCTAACTTTATTTATATTCCAAGGAGATCCTTTTAGAAACTTTACTCTTTTAAACACAAATTTAAATTAATGTTCTAGCAACCAAATTAACTGCATAGTGGTCAAAATATTAGGAATGAAGGCAAGCACAAAAACTATCAAACTACTTACTAAGTTTATAATGGGCTGAATAATTCTACCTGTAAGGTTTTTTGAGAAAATCATCTCAGCTAAATGAAAGCTAGGTCTTTTGTGAGAATGTATATAATCACTTAGACTTTTAAAGATGAATATATGAGTAAAGCAGTACAGGCATAGGTACTTTTGCTTTTTTTGCTGATGAAAGAGTTTTGAAGAAAAGAGCTGTCTTATGCATATATAACTGTGGCAATGTACTTGTTCAAGGACATTGTAACCTTGTTATGGACTATCCACCCAGCCTTGCTGCTGAAGGAGACACAGAGGCGGGAGCTGCCACAAAGCAGTTAGCTAGTATAATACAAAGCAGTTAACTACTACAATGGAAGTAGTTAACATAGATGGGGGTGCATGGTGTAGCAGCAAGAGCCAATCAGTAGTGTTGCTATGCGCGTGGACAGCTCGTGGACAGGCTGTGTGTCCAATCAGGGGGCAGCGCGCCGCGTGGACAAACTTCAGATGGGTATAAGTATACCTCTGTAAAACAATAAAATGTCTCAGCTATGATCATATTGGTATGTCGCTGAGTCCATGATTCTGCTCCCGCATATAACTTAAGAATTAATACTATGGATTTATTGAAAACATTCGGTTTGGAGATAGGATAATTGCACACAGGTGAAAAAATCTATGTTTACATGAACATATTTACAATCCTAAGATGGGTTCATAGCAATAATATGCAGTTTCACTCAGCTGTCAGGTGTGTGATTGAGGAGTTTTTCCATCACAGATTATTCTGGTTTTCATGTTGTACTGAAAGATGAATAACATTGCTTTGTACTTGTGATGAAAAGTTGACCTACTTTTTAAGCCTACTCTGTGTTATAGTCACATATATAGAAAGAACTCAACTGTAACCTTTTATAATTAAAAATCACGCTTATGCACGAGATCCAGACTGCTTACAGGACTTAAAAATCAATTAATCTCTTATTAGTTGCACTGTACTGATTAAATCTGTTCAACAGAAAACAAAATAAACTGCTGAACTGAGCTTTGTGAAATAAACCCAACCTGAGCTAATAATCAATCCTTTCTGTCTCTGATTTAGTTATATGTGATCCTACAAACCATTCTCTAAGTTGGAAGTGGAGAAAAGTTTTATTTAATCTTACCTGATGGTGTAATCAGGATAATAAAATATCTGTAGTAGTGTAAAGCTGGCTAACAACTTAAACTATCCTGAAGTATATCATACTTTTAAAATTTATTTGTGTGTATATACATGTAATTCATCACAAGAATGCTAAGTTTTTGATCTGAAAAAGAATTGAACTTATATGGAAGTATAACTAAAAAATGTGATGCTGGGTTTGATCTTCTAAGTTATAAACCCCAATTATATTCTTTAGAGACACCTTGCTACATAGTCACTTCGAGGAACTTATCGAACATGGACTTAAAATTGTTTAACTTTGCTGCCCCGTCAGGTTTTGCTCGTACAAAGTTATCACACATAGGTAGAAAGAGAGATGTTTATGTGATTGCCTTTGGGGCACTAAGTTCTCACACAAACATGCACACTTTCAATCCAGTTACTAGCTTTGTGCTGCAGAACCTCACTGCTCCAGAGGTAGTAAAACTTGTAATTTCAAGTGATGTGTAAGTCTCATGCTTATACACTCATTTCTTCATAAGTCAAAATAACGGGGTGTGGTTTTTTTGTTTCTTTGTTGTTGTTGTTGTTGTTGTTGTTGTTGTTTAAATACATTTTCTTGGAATGATGATTCTCTTCTTGATACATTTATGAAAGACACATCCCCTTGAAACAACTAATATGGACTGAAAAAGCTGAGCCTTCCTGCTCTGGGACTGCCTTTCACTAAGAACGTTTTCCTCTTCATTTGTTAGTTTCAGTACATTTTTCCTGTTGTCACCATTTACTGCAGGGCAACAATAAACTGTGGCAGATGCTCTCTGTTAAACCCTGCCCTCCTCTCTAAGCAAAGGGAATAGGAGGAAAAGGGAGAGAGACTTGCAAGTTGGAAAAAGTTAAAAATGCTTTACTAATGCTACTAATAAATAGAGAAAATTATACAAAATATACAAAACCAATCTTGAATTTCCTGGGGCAGTGCAGTGCTGCCCATAGTGGAGCTGCNAGGTGTATGACATATATGGGACGGAATACTTAGTTGGTCAATTTCAGTCACCTGTTCTGTTCACCCCTCCTTCCAAATATACCCCTCTCACTTATGGGACATGCTAAATTTATCAGCAATGTTGGCTGCCATAGCGATAAGTCTAAACCTGGGTCCCTTCTGCATACCACTGCTACTGTTATCAGCTCTGGAACAAACAATGTCTGAAAAAACATGCAGCCAAATTCAGAAAAGTACAGTTACTTAGAAGAACTTAGCTGAAGGGAAAATTCACTAAAAGATAAATTGTTCTTGTTTTTAACAAAACCAGGACACCTGTGCATTTGTGACCGGAATTGTATCATAGTTATCTCGTTGAATAACTGCATTACTTACCTACTCTCATTATTTTTCTTCATTTATTATGTTTCCTAATGGAAAAACCTCCCTGTTTATGATCTAGGACCACACTCACCACTTACTAATTTGCTTTGTTGTGGAAGCTCAATGATCCACTGAGCTCTCTGCAGTCTTCCAGCCTCCTCAAATTATTGCGAAAGATTTGAAATGTTTAAATGCACAATCTTGCACTTTCCCATTGAGTTTCATCCTTTTTCCTCTTGTGTATGTCTTAAAATCGACAGTCTGTCAGTACAATATCTCGATCTTTCCATGTTTTGACATTAATTTTCAGTTTCATGCCATCAGAAAATGTCCTATGCACAGTCTTATGTTTTACTTCAAGGCTGTGAATAAAACACAAAGTAAGAATAGTTCCATTAGTACTCCTGAAAAAAATTATATATCCTTTTTAAGTAGGATATTTTCCTGCTCACTTCTGTTGGTTTTGTGAGTCCTGTACCCAGCATTTCCTTTAGGAATTTCCATAATTTGCAGATTTTTGAAGAACTTTCTACAAAACATGCCATCAAATGCTTCACTGAAAATACCGACAGTGTATATTTATCACATTTCTTTTGCTTAGAAAAATAACTTTTCTCATAACCCTACCTTTTCTCTTTCAAGAACATGTATTACAATGCAACAGCAACTACGTGACCTCAGAACAGCACTGGTTCAGAAATCTGCCTCTTTCTTTGCAAAGTAGACAGTATATGAACAATAAGGAAATAACTTAGTTTTAATGTAACTACAAAAAAAAGCCCTGCATATAGCACATCTTCTAAGAGTTTGTGGACGTTTAAAAACCTTGTGTGCCTACATTCATTTACCAGACTGTGAGATGGTAAAACTCAGTTCAGAGTATAGTTCCAAACACAGACTGCCAACTGCTTCCACATTAGCCCTAGTAGCACTACTCATACGATTTGATCAAGGCTGAATCAGGTATTTGATGTCTATTGTCTCACTTATTTTCACTGCAAGTTGTTCAGACAGTATAGTGATGGAATAGATCCATAAAACAGCTTGAGAATGCATCTAATTTCTACTATACAAGCTATTCCATTCAAGTCATTGACTCTGGTATTACTGCTATGGTTGCCATGTGCCATTACATATTGCGCTTTTTTTACATTTATGTGCTGAAATGATCCAGGTCATTATTATACAGGCAGAATTAACCTAAACATTTCCAAATTTGCACTGAGACTATTGTCTTAATTTAGACATTTGTAGGTAGACAGATATAGTTCACTGGTATACTTTTGGGCCTAAAGAAAAGACAATACCTAAGTGCTTTGTTGGCATGGGTTCTTAATGTGTCGTAGTTCCAGAAGAATTAATAGCACGTGTTCAAATAATTAAAACCTTCTTATAATGCATATTCTCCCTTTCTACCAAGTTGGAAAACTTAATATTTGACGTGCAATTTCAACCTTGTTATTTCATATGTACTGGGTGTTTAGTTTCATATTAAAGCTTGTATTGTTGGTGGCTGAGTTTGGAATTTCTTATTATTATTTTGAAAAGAGCAACAAAACATATCTAAGAATCCAAGAATTATTTTGTGGAGTTACTTAGGTTTTTCATCCTTATCGTTTGGCATTCAGAATGGTGGAACACAGTGCAATAAAAGAGAAGGTCAGGCTGCTATCCCATCATGCTAGATGCAGCATGTCTCTTGTTCCAGTCAAACAGAAACCAAACATTTAAATATAGAATAGGGTTGACAAAAATTATCACCTCACCTTCCTGCCAGGTACTGAAAAGAATTTTGTCTCAAACATTGTGGCAAAACCAGTTCCTCCAGCCGCAGGAGATGGGACATTGTCAGAGACTGAAAAGAATCACACCTCAAACATTGTGGCCTAGTAGCAGGAGATGGGATACTCAGGATAAGGTGAATTGCGATTTACATACCAACAACAAGCTAAGGAGCCACAGACAAAGGCCGGCTGGCTGACAGTAGGAGGTGGGGGAAGTACCTACTGCATGACATTAACATGTTCTGCACATCTACCCTCTTCTTTTTCTTGCTTTAGGATGGCTTTCATTTATATGTCCACCTAAGTGTGTGCCCATAAAGAGAAATAAATATTTATATACAGTGGGTGATATTCTTACCTCTTTGAAGTTTTTACTACTATACTTTTACTTAAATGTGGTCATCATGTCACATGTAGTTTGTGTTGCAGTTGCATTGTGAAACCAGTCACTTCACTAAAAGACTAAAATTTTCTGTCACTGTAAAATGACTTTTTAGACAGTCACTTTGTGGAATGACGGAAATGTTTAGGCATTTAGTGAAATGACTGGAATAACAAGCACTTTGTTACCTGATTGGACTGCTCCGCTCAGTCATCGCATGAAATGCCTAAGTATTTTGAGTATTTCATAAAAGTGTTCACATTAGTGAAATCTAGCATATTACAAAATGTAGCATGTAGGATGTTCTGCTGCGATACTGCTAAAGAAAGTAAAATATTCTATCAAAAAGGGTACTTTCAGAAGCTTCTTGCAATCAGGATATTAGTTAACAAATCTTTTATCACTCTGCTTCTCAGTTCTTTTCAGCTCTATTAGACTTAGGATGCCGCTTCTTTTAAGTGATTTTCTTCAGGTTTTTTGTCTTCTATGGTAATTTTAGTCTTTTTCTCAAACAGTTAAGGAAAATCTTCAGTTTTTCTGGTGGGAGTCTCATCAGCTTGAACGAACTTCAGGCCTCCGTGACACACATAAACCATGGTTATGTTACTCTAAATAACTCTATCAATATTTTAACTTTAGAAACACATTAATGTGCAAGAATGTGCACACATGCCAATAGAAGGGGCAGCAATATGAACTCTAACAAGATTTTCTTAGGCTTTAGGTGGTAAAATGGTTCCTTTATCAGTAATGTTTTACAGGTCCAAGAAAGTTAAGATAGAGTTTACACATTCAACCACAGCTGGTCACAAAATTCTTCTTTTAGCTGTCTGTCATCAGTACTTTGGGAGAATTTGTCTTTTGTAAGCTACCAACTGTAGCTGAATTTAAAATAGAAAATGAAATATTTCAGCTATTTGACTTTAAAACGCTCCTGAGTAATGAAGCAATTGCTATTGTCTCAGGTGAATAATGCTGTATCATGTAACACCACTGGTGTGATTTCTGTGTGCTACATACTGTATAAGAAAACATGAAAATATGTCAAACGTCTCTGAGCAATGTGTGACCCTCCACCTATAGCATACAAGCTCTATAGGTATTCCTTTATCTTACCCATCTTGGGCTAGAAGATTAATGATATATAGTGTCTTTATAATCCCTGAAAAAAGCTTCCTAAGAGCTATGCTACATTTTTCAGGCCATTTCTAAATATCTGGCAAACTATTCCACAGATCTTTACATTTAAGACTGTAAGATTGCTTTGCAGCAATATTGGTTCTTACTAGCAAAGTAAATTAACGAAAGTGGCTTTTAAAGGTCTTGCAGAGATCCTTTCAGTATACTATCAGAATTGTATGACTACTCATTTTATCTAACTTGCTTTGCAAGTAACTGGGTTTCACAGAATTTTCCTTTCATGATTCAGCTCACTATGAAAATTAGAATGATTCCAACTAATTACTGTTTCTCTTATCAAGATAGTTTAAAGAATGGCTTCTTTGAGCAGTTTTAGCTTGATACTACCTTTCTGCTTCAGTTCATTTGCAACCTATTTCAAATTAGATTTGAGATTGTGTCTGCAACTGTATGTATTGTAGGAGAGACGTCACTGACACTAGAGGGTGGAAGTTGGAGTTTTTGTTTTCTAGAAGGGACACTCATGACAACCACTTACTTTTTAAAAAGCAAGCATAAGTCCATTAGGTCATTGATGGACTTAGTACTTTAGGAAAAGGCAATAAACTGTTCTTAGCACAGTGCCTTTCCTTCTGAAGTGAAAGCTCATTCATTGAACAGGCTTGTGTTCTTGCAGGAACATAAAAGAAAGTGCCCTCCATTGGACACACTCCAAACATTTTAAAAGTATTTCTACTTTTAATTTTTGTAAAATGTACACTTTTTCATAATAACCCACGCCAATATTTATATGTACTCCAGTTCTTTCACATTTCTGTTGCTTTGCAAGATCTACCCAATTGCATTGAATGAACTTGTGCAGAGAAAAGTGAGGGCACACCTGATAAAGAATGCTTTGTCTGTTGTGTGAGGTCAATTCCCTTGGTGTATATATATAAGTTGTTTGAAAACAGAACCCAACTGTTTCGTAATGGTTGTTAGAAACACAGGGTTTTCCAGCCGGTAAATCAAACAATAACTGTACTTCACATTAAGAGTAATATATGCTAGCCAGAGTGGCTACAAGTTGCACTTAGGTGCCACTAGGTACTACTTGGAACACCACTGCTTTAGAACGAGTAAACAAACTCTCTCTCTCTCTCTATATATATATAAAAATACACTAGAATATATGTATTCTAATGATTGGATAACTGCTGAAAATCAATCGCTATAGGGACCAACAGTGAAAAAGTTTGCTTAGTTTGTAAACAAACAGAATGTTCTTTTCTGATATGTTAATAACTGAGTGTAGTGTATACTCCTAATGTTTAAAACATGTTTCTAGCAGCTACTCCCAATTTAGAATTGTAATGCAAAATGACCATAAAATTCCTCCCCAAACTCTAGCTAATAAGTTAGTTTTCTTATTTCATTATGCCTGTACCAATAACACCATAAAATTGCCATTAAAAATATATTTTTGACTCCAGGGAAGCACACTTAGAGAAACTACTTAAGACTGAAAGCAGGAATTTTGAACACCAAACCTTTTTGCAGGATATATATTTGTTCATTAGTTTATTTTTTGCATACTTTAAGCATAGCACATACAGAGGAGGGAAGTAAAGTCCACTTACCTTGAGGAGAGCTTGAGAAAGGAAAAGGTAATGAATCTTTCTAAATGTTTAAGTTTTGCTTTTATACAGTTTCTTTTAATCTCTTTTCCTGTAAACAGAACAGCTTCCGTAGACAACATGACTCTGTATGTTTATTTTTTTTTATATTTCAGTGTAAAAATCACTTTTAGAAACACATTTTGAAAGAAAAAGGGCTGTTTCCCATGTCTACAAGGGAACAAATCACAGGAGATCTGAACACAGCCCTATTTTAAGGCAGCACTGTAACTTTTCTCATTTTGATTGAAATTCCTTAAGGTTTGATGCTAGTCCTGGAATGAATCCCAATACTGCATACATATCACTTCATTTTGAAGGATAGGTATGTCTTGCAGGTGTTATTTGGTTTAATTAAATGAGTAAAGAAAATATTCTCTCTCATTCAATGCAATTGGATGAGTTGATCTCTGGCATCCATTTTCCCCCTGATCATTTTAGCTAGATGATTTACTCTAAATTGACCAATGTTCACAACAAAACGAATCACAATAGAAATGAATAAACAGACAAAACTTCAAGCTTATATGGAAAAGTACTGTGCAGAGCAAGAAGCTAATAGGGATCTGGTTTGGTGTAAATTGTGGTTGCAAAGCCTGTAACTGGGTCAGAACCTTGCTGAAAACATACTCTTTTCAGGTGAGATCCATGTGAGCAAATAAAGACTTCTAGCAAAGATCCCACAAATGGATCTCTAAAAAACATGCTTACTGCTCTCTCCAAAAGCCAAAGATAACTACTGCTGATGCAATCTTCCTCACTTTGGCTATCTCAAACCAGGTGAGATAAACCCAATATTTAATATCTAGGGTGTTAATGCACAACACTCAAATGAACCTATGTCCAAGGTCTCGTTAGTGTCTGCTTTTTGCTTTTGCTGTACTGCTTTTCATTTTAATCTGCTGTGCCAGCGAACATTTGGATAACAGCAATGGCCATGCATCTGGGCTAGCAGATTGGCAGGGCATCACTGCTGTTTCTGTGCTGCTGTACTGGACAGGATGGAACTTCAATGTGAACTTGAGTCAAAACAAGTATGCAGACACCAAGGTCAGTGAAGAAAGAATGGAATAGGTATTTCATGTGCCGGAGCAGAGATTCACTTGCAGCCCATGGAGGTGAGTCTGGCTGTCCCCCTGCAGCCCATGGAAGTCCACAGTGGAGTGGAGATCCACCTGCAGCATGTGGAGGACCCCATGCTAGAGGAGGTGGATGTTTGAAGGACTGCACCCTGTTGAAGGAACCCATGCTGGAGCAGTTTGCGAAGAACTGCAGCCTGTGGGAAAGTCTTCTGTTGGAGAATTTTGTGGGAAACTGTGTCCCATGAGAAGGACCACATGCTGGAGCAGAGGAAGAGTGTGAGGAGTGCCCCTGAGGAGGAAGGGTATGCAGAGAGAATATGTGATGAACCAACCACAACCCACATTCTCCATCCTCCTGCACCAGTTGGTGGGAAGAGAAGGTAGAGAAATTTGGAGTAAAGTTAAACCTGGAATTTGAGTTTGTGTTATGGGAATTATTATGCTATAGCAGGAAACCCATGTTGCTAGCCAGGCTAGGAGCAAGGGGAGGAGTAAATTGCAATGTTAAACCCTATAACCTGGCCCAAAGGACCCAGGAATGGAGACTGTAATGGAAATACATTTAAATCATTGTAGACCATTATTTGAGTTGCATGTTACAGGAATCACTGTAGCAGGAAACACCTGAAGCAATGGAGGACAAACCTTATATGAAGCAGTGGAAGTGGAGCAGTAACTCAACCTGAGATGACTTTGGTGCCCAGTAATTCCACACAACACACTACCTCTCCTGTCCTGGGTGACCACCATAACAGTGAAGCCCTATGTCATGAACTAAATGAACTCAACTGACATTTTGTGGACATTTGTGGAAGCTTATGGACATTTTACACACATTTCACAGGGGTGGTCCATAGACCAGGAAAGTGGCATCTGTGTGTTATACTAAAGGACTGGAAGGGTTGTGGTGGGTAATAAAAATGTATTAGATAGTGTGAGACCTGGACATGATGTAAATGGTATGCAATAAGGGGTGCTGAATGTGCTGGTTTTGGCTAAGTTATAGTTGACTTTTTCATAGTAGCTAGTATGGGGCTATGTTTTGGATTTGTGCTGGAAACAGTGTTAGTAATACAGCGACATTTTAGTTATTGCTGAACAGACTTGAGGACTTTTTGGCTCCTCACACTGCTCTGCCAGTGAGTTGGTTGGGAATGCAGAAAAAGTTGGGAGGAGACACAGCCAATACAGCTGACCCCAGCTGACCAAAGGGATATTCCATACCATATGGTGTCATGCTCAGTATATAAAGCCTTAGGAAGAAGAAGGATGGGGGAGAATGTTTGGAATGAAGGTGTTTGTCTTCCCAAGTAACCATTACACTTGATGGAACCCTGCTTTCCTGGAGGTGGCTGAACACCTGCCTGCTGATGGGAAGCAGTGAATGAATCCCATGTTTTGCTTTGCTTGTGTGCTCACCTTTTGCTTTACTTATTGAACTGTCTTTATCTCAACTCATGAGTTTTCTCACTTTTATTCCACTGATTCTCTTGCTCATCCCACTCAGGGAGAGTGAGTGAGCTGTTGTGTGGGGCTAAGTTGCCAGCTGGGGTTAAACCGTGATGATGTTGATCTTATAGATCCATAGATTTCATAAACTGCTGCTATTACAATGCTGTTTTTTTTAACTGTTTGGTGGCAAGCATAGGTCACTTTACATTAAACATATCGTGTCTTAAACTGAGAATCTAGAAGAAGGTGATTTTTAACTGCTTACAGCTGTGCCATCTTGTATTATTACTTTGGCGAAACTAGTTCCCTGTTTGTATTTCTGTTTTAGCATGGATAGCTCATTATAAGAATATTTTCAAAGGTACACACTAGAACAAGTCTGTAGACAGAGGACAATCAGCTCACTCTGTGATGTATATTGAACTATGAACTTTAGTGAATAATAACATATTTTTGTCTATTCCCCAAAGCTGAAATTAAATCCCAAGTTATGTTTCACATCAGCAAATACTTGTGTTTTCTAAAGGACTGGTGAAAAAATGACCCTACTCTTTTCATCTAGGGAGTAGTTCTGTAAAGGCTCAATGATAATCAGGAAAGGGTATTTCCAGTCTTCTGGCCTCCTCAATTTACAGCACTTGAGATCACTCTGAGCTTACTATATAAAAGCAGTAGGTATCACATACCAAACAAGGCTGAGCTTGGTCCCTGATTCTACTAAATAAATAGGCTAGGGCATAAGGTACAAGTAGTGTGTCATAGCTTGTATGCATCCTACTCCTCCCTTTCCCCTTGAATAGAGGATTGTGTACAACTGCCAGCAGGAAATGGTCCTTGATCTGCACCCGAGCTCCAACAAAAACTGAACGTTGTTTTGCAGACTAGTAGGTGGCCCAGCTGAAAAAAATGCAAAGGATCACTCTGGAAATCTATATGGATGACCACATGCCAGCACAGGTGGAAATGAAGATATTTTGATCACTGTTTCTGGTTTGCGTTGAGAGCTGCAGAAAAAGGATGTCTTAATGGGACACAACCTAGAGTGGTTACACCCTGTGGAGCAGGAGTAGCTGTTGTTGTGTCGGTGATCTCCAGCCAGGAGGGGATGTGCTGGGGCAGGCTAAGGCAAGGGTGGTCATTGCTGATGTACCTTGGATGAGGTGGATGGATCAGCACAATGGTATGCATAAGCCTATCTCCATCCTGCTTTACATATGCCCTCAGCTGTTCCTACATTTACAGCAGTGGAAAAGTCACAGAACTACATCCAGATTTTCTCAATTAGTCTTGAGTCCTTGTGCTGCTCAGAAAAATAAACTATGCTTAAGGTTGGGTGTTTTCCCATTGCCCTTTATCACCACTACCTGTTCATTTTGTTCCATATTGGTTAGTCTCAGGTGGTTGCAGGCATATACTACAATATCTGTGATCTCGCTTGGTCAGATGGCATTTCAATCATACTTCTGCAATGCACGCTCACATTTTTACTAATTAGGAATTCACGCACAATATCAGTTTTAAATTCACAAATTCTATGAGCATTCCTTCTAATAAACTTGTTCGGCAAATTCTTATAGGAAAATGAAGAAAAACATGGTATTGCTTTCGTTGCATTAATCCACAATATTCCAACTACCAAAATAATTTGGTATATAGGTTGCATATGCATTACATATACACACAAAGGAAACTCTACATATAACATTTTGGTCAAATATTGCTTTCAGAGATGAAACATATTGGTATTTCTAATATTACCTTAACACTGAATATTTACTTTCTGTTCTGAAAGAACATATAACGGGATTGTTAGCTACCCGTTTTGTACAAATGTTCTCTTCTGTGTGATGATTAAGCTGGAAAACATAACAATCCAAATCCATGGGGACTCCTAATAAGGTTGCTTCAGCCTGATTGTCCACAAAGAAGCAGCAGCCTTAGTGTTTGTCATTTGTTTATCCTGAGCTACTACTATAGCTCTCATTTAAGAGGTTTTAAATTATTAGTGTAACCAGCTTATGCTGACTACACTTTTTTGAGGATTTAGCAGTGTGATGATACTTGTAATTTGTATCTTAGTAGAACAAGAGGAACTAAGTTTTTTGTTACATTCCTATTGAATGGAGTTTAGTCTCCTTGTCATTGCGTTTTATACAGTTTTATTTTCTCATCAAAGCCTGTTCTTTATCTCATTCTATTTTCTTGCCAAATTCAATCAATTAAAAGAATATAAATGAGTAAGTTACGCTCTTTTTATCTGTAGTAAGCTCTACAAGCTAAATTTACCAGTGATGAAAATGCTATAATTCAAGATCCTTCTTCCTGAGAATGAGTCTAGACCATGTCTAAAATAGAGAAAAATATCAATATTAATTAACCACTTAGCCAAGAAGAATTATGGGGAAGCTTTTTACAATTTCTTCAAATCAGATTGCAATGTGTGAATAAGAAATAACTGACTGGAACAGCATAAAACTGGAACCCGAAACATGTAAAAACACTATGTGAATGCAACGTCTTTCTACACAGCTGCGAGGCCAAACATCTTAACCTGTCATATAGATGTTATTTTTGTTACCAATTATGGAAGAAAATATGAAGTTGCCTTCACGAACAGAGTCCACTCTCCTTGTTTGCAGTAATTTGCACCAGTTTCTAAATAGAAAGTTAAAAGAACAGTTGAGGGTAAAACGCTGAAGCAGCACTAGATATGAGGCTTTCTACTGGATAGCAATAATGGGTCAGAACCAGCTAATCTAAAATCTTTTGTCTGGATTATTTCAGACAAAATTTCTCACATTCGGGTTCTTGAGAAAACACTGCAAATATGGATAGAATAGATCTGGGAAATGGATTTCATGTATTTTGTTATTTATTTACCTTTTCTCCCAATTTTTACTTTTAGTCTCAAATATTTTCTTGTCTAGGTGACTAACGAGGTAACACCAAGAACCTTGAGTCAAAGTCAAGTTTTCTGTTGGATATGATCTAGTCTAGATTTTTCTTGTTTTTTTCTCTGACCAATTTCTATCAGTGATTGCAATTTTAATGAGGTGACATCTGAAGTTTTCTCTGATTTTTACTATAATTCATTATTAAAAACTGCATGCCTGATAGAAAAAATAAATAAATAAAATATATTAATGTTGCATCCAGCCTACTCACAAACCATGAATTTGTGTCTTCTTCGCATCTGTCATTTGCCCTATGCAGCCAAGCAAGACATGAAAAATTTGAGGTCCTGACACTCCTGATCTGACTGTACCAAGTTGAAAGACAGCAAAGATTTTGGAGAGTCACTATAATATTGATCCTATGAAAATTTCCACTAAAATTCACAGGCAGCAATTTTATGCAACATATTGAATTTCTTTCTAATGTGTTAACATAGCCCTACACATAGTGGTGTGTCATATCTCAGAGGAAGGAACAATTAGTGAATTACTGCAAAAAGGGCTTTAAGCAACATGTAAAGTCACAGGTAGGAGAAAGAGCAGCTACAGGCAACTCATCAATTGTTGCACTGACATAAGTTATACCAATTTCCTCAAGCACAGAAACTGGTGAGAACTTTCCCTCTGCTTGCTTCTTCTACAGAGATTCCTTCCATTTGTAAGACAATTGAAGAAAAAAAGGATGTGGAGTTTGCTATCATCTAACCCATGGATCTTCTAATACTATGCTACACCCATGTGGCTCTGGGACTTGTGCTCAAATACCGATATATATACTGCTCTGATTGCTTTCTAGTCATCTTCATTCTTGTGCAAGTGGAATCCCATGAGTTTTCCCTCCTTATGTGTTGAATGATAACCTATGTACCCTCCCAGAAACTCAGCACATCTCTTTGAATCTGTCCAGTAAACATTTACTTTGGGCTTATGGGTGATGTTAAAAGCACACATCTGAAATTATCTTCAGACCTCAGTGTTAGGAAAGCATAAGGCATTATGTCCCCACCTCATCCTGTTTACGTGCACAAGCAAACTGTACATATCTTTGTCTTACTAAAATGTGCCACATCTGAAATATTAGGAAGATCTTAAGGTTTCAGATGACTGAGGCCTGTGTTTCAATCACGTGTTCCCTGACAGATGCTTGGTCTTTTTGCTGCCAGCTGAACTACTGGTGTCATCTCTCTGGACTTCTGTAAGGCCTTTGACATAGAGTGCCACAACATTCTTCTCTCTAACTTGGAGAGATATGGATTTGAAAGACGGACGATTTGGTGGATAAGGAAGTGACTGGATGGTCACATCCAGACAGTAGTGGTCAAAGGCTCTATGTCTGGATGGAGATCAGTGACAAGTGGTGTCCCTCGGGGTCTGTATTGGGACAAGTAGTGCTTAAGAACTTCATCAATGACATAGACAGTGGAATTGAGTGAGCCCTCAGAAAAATTGCAGATGACACCAAGCTGAGTGATACAGTTAACACCGTGAGAGACAGAATGCCACCCAGAGGCACCTTGACAAGCTAGAGAAGTGGTTGCATGCGAACCTTACGAGGTTCAACAAGGCCAAGTGCAAGGTCCTTCACCTGGGTCAGGGCAATCTCCAATATCAATACAGGCTGGGGGACGAAGGGATTGAGAGAAGCCCTGCTGAGAAGGACTTGGGGGTACTGCTGCATGAAAAGCTGAACATGAGCTGACAATGTGTACTCACAGTCCAGAAAGCCAACCATATCTTGGGCTGCATCACAAGAAGTGTGGCCAGCAGGTCAAGGGAGGTGATTTAGCCCCTCTACTCTGCTCTGGTGAGACCTCATCTGGAGTATTGTGCCCATCTCTGGATCCCTCACTACAAGAAAGACACAGACTTGTTGGAGTGCATCCAGATGAATGCACAAAAATGATTAGGGGACTGGAACACCTCTCTTATGAGGACGGGCTAAGAGAGTTGGGGTTGTTCAGCCTGGAAAAGGTAAAGCTCCAGGGAGACATTTTTATGGCCTTCCAGTGCTTACAGGGGGCTTAAAAAATGGGGAAAAACCTTTTAATAGGGCCTGTAGCACTAGGAAATGGGGAAATTATAAAACTAAAAGATGGAGATTCATACTAGATATAGGGAAGAGCTCTTTTACAATGAAGGTGGTGAAACACTCAAACAGGGTGCCCAGAGAGGTGGTAGATGTCCCATCCATGGAAACATTCAAGGTGAGGCTGGATGGAGCTCTGAGCAACCTGGTCTAGTGGAAGATGTCCTTGGTCACTGCATGGGGGTTGGTCTAGATGATCTCTAAAGGTCCTTTCCAACTTAAACCATTCTGTGATTCTATGATTCTATGACTGATTTCATGATTCTATGATTCTAGGAACTCACTTAAAAGTGAGATTCTTTCCATATGTTCATTTTCCAGAATGGAAAATACAGACATGTGGCTTGAAAGTATCTACTTTGCAGCTAAATAACAGCATTATTTTTTTCCCTATTGGAAATTACTTATCAAAAGACATTGTGTTGCCTTCTGCTGTCTCCTGAAGCAGCTTTGCTGTTGGAATACACCAACATATACCTATAGCAGGCATTTCAAGAATCCAGTCTCGCTGTGCAGCAACAGTTTTAACATGGAGGGCATAAGCAGTGCTCAAATTATTCCATTTATTTCACTACTGCATATCTGCCTTCTCTCACACATTTTCCCAACAACACCGATGCTGAAAAGCTGGGACTGAATAAAATGCTAGTGGGAAAAATTCAATTTAATTAACTGTCTGTTAAAAGTATGAGATGAGGTGAAGTACAACTAAAATTTCAGATTGTGATTCTGACCTAAATCTGTGGCTAATAAATAATTTGGAGCAAATAACTCAAATATAGTCTAATTCTTTTGGCTTTTGGCTCTTGGCTCATAGTATGTGCTATATTTTATTTTCATTCCAGATTTAGAGCCACTGTAATGACTGGAATCTGGAAGATTTCTTCATACTTGTCACTACTACAAGGCAATTTCACACCTTCCTGACTCTCTAAGACATGTAATACTTGGAACTGTTAATTGACCAAATCATCAGTAAGAGGGAGAGAAAAAGGGGAACATGAAGTATAATTCTGTCCATAAGTTTGACTTGGAAATGTAGGGATGGTCATTATACAACAGATACTCAGAGGGAACAAAGCTTAAGCTCTTTTCCATTTCAGTAAACTATTTTAAACTGCTTAGATTAAGCAATAAATATACAAGCATTCTGTTGAAGATTACACATACACTAGGGAAGCTGGTTGGGCCAGACGCTGACCTTAATTTGAAGATGAGCCTTTCTTCTCTCATCTGAATACTTGGTTAAGAAAAGTCAGGCATGGCTGTGAAGTACGTTGCCTGTAAAAATCCCAGGCCTTTTCCTGGATTTGCAAAATGTTGGCTTCCATCTTTGTTCCTGGGGCTGGTGAAAGCTGAGGGTGCCCAGTCTTAGGCAGATATATATGCTAGATCACAGAAGCAAGATCTTAATGATGCACATATTAAAAAAAAGACAGTATTAAAAAAAAAGACAGAATTTACTGTCTCAAATATGAAACAGGTTACAAAAATAAAAAATCTAATTCTTAGCTGGTGTCACCTGATGGTTAACCCAGATACTTTATGGTGTATGGTGCTAAGTTAATGGGAATTATTTGCTCTACCTTATGGGATTATGATTGACCCAGTGTATTCTTTGATTAACTTTTGCATTTGTAAAACTCACCAAGAGTCAGGAAAATCTGCCTGTCCTGTTAGTAGACAGATTGTTAAAATTGTTGGTGGATTTACTTCATATCACAACCTCCAGTATGGTTTTCATTTTTCAAGGGAGTGGAGGAAATACTTATCTTAAATCTGACTTTCTTTCCAGAATGCCAGAAGATCCCCTTCCCATTCACAGACAGATGAAGTGAATCCTTTCCAGTGAAGTCTATGGAAAACAAGGGAATCACGCAGCAAAAGGGACACTTTGTTGAATGGACAGCTTGGGGCTATTTCTGTTGAATCTGACAGTTCTTTGTCTTATCACTACTGTAAAACAGAAAAATGGCTGTTTTTCACTCTGTTTAAAAGCAAACATAAATCCTAATTGTTGTCCTTTTCACAATAATTTTCCCCTCCCTCACTTGATGGAAATAATAAAAATGGAGAGACCAACACTGAGATTAACTTCTTCCTAGCAACAAAGTTGAAAATTAGAGTTATTTTTCAATTTACATGTAGTACCAGAACTTTAGGTGAATGAAGATGAGGAGAAAGAAAACAAATAGAACAGCCAGCCAAAATCAACTCCCAGTTCTTCTCTTAAAACATGTCTTTGAATCCTTCTTTTGATTTTTGCTGAATTGTTAGGAACTACACAGGGCTGCAAATATCTGAGCATGAGTGGTCTCATTAACAACAGTGTTTACACAAAAAAAGTTCCTTTTCTATTGTTTTATGGGTGATCCATGGTATGTTCCCTTTTAAAAATGTCTGAAACTACCTAGGATTTGGAGAAAAAAGAGAAAGTGGAAAATTAATATCACAGATCTAGTTTGAATAAAATTTGCATTTTACCTTTGGCTCCTGAGATGAATCACAGTGATTTGCATTCTTCCCCGCCCTTCCTCCCAAAAGTGTAAAACAATACGTCAAAACTTAAAAATATGTCTCTGATTACTTTAAATGACACTCAATACCACCTTCTCTTGTCATAACAAACCAGGCTTATACTTCAATGGGGGCTACATGGTAATTTTGACTAGAACAGTGGAATTATGATGAGTTATTTTTAACTTTGGTTCCAGCTCTTTGAGTTTTACTCTGACTGGCTTGATTGTATTGACGGGATAACTGAAAGCAAAACTTGGCTGAAGCAACTGTTTTAAGGGAAAGCTAGCCAAGGGAGCTGATAAAACTCTCTTACAGGCCCTGTTAAAGTTACAGAAGGCTCAGGTCAGGCATGTTCTGAAACAGCTCAAGTTCATTGTAAGGAAAATAGGTGAGAGCTGAGGTTAGGTAGAGTTGAGCTTAAAAGCAGTTATGTACCTCACACTTGATTGCTGGAAAACTCTAGTCACAAAAATATGTTTAATCTAATAGGATTGTTGGCACCCTTATATATCCAGCAGTAGTGTGGGAGATGCACAAGGTGGAAGAGTCTAAAAAAGAGAAGCAAAAGATGAAAGAATATACATAAGGAAAAGAAACAGAATCAGAGTAAACTGGAAAATGAACAGAGCAAAGATAACACCAAGACAGGAATACAGGTAGTATGGTTTCTATTATCTCCACCCTTTAACCTGTATGAAACTAATTTCGTACTTAAACATACTTGTCAGAGTTTATGACAAAAATGATCGTTTAAAGTTGTAAAGCAATCATTCTTCATTCAATCTCTTTTACATGGACAGGTTATTTCAAAACACAATGAGGACCTGTAATTGTACAGATAATGAAAATATCTGATCTTTTTTTTCTTCTTTGTCTATTTTGGAATTATCAGCCTGTTGTACTTTCCACTGCATCACAGACGTACCTTACTTAAAAAATCTCTTCAGAAAATCTAAATCCTTTCAGAGGGGAACAACCCTCTGTTTCCCTCCTGGAGAATCCTGGAATAGTGTGGTGTTAAACCTGACTGTGTCTCTTTCCTCTTACTGTGATAGAAACGTTATAATAAAAGCAATGAATGAGAAAACCAACATACCAGAAAGAAAATCAGAAGAAAAGAGGGAAACATTGTGTCCGCTGGGGTCAAAACACTTAGACAGTTCTGCCCTTCAGGGTTGGATTAAGAAGTAAAATGCATCCATGTGTTGCTAGCCATTTAAAACAGCTCATCTGAAGCTTAAATATAATCAGGCAAATAAAATTGTTTATAGTTAATTATTCTGTTTTTATTGGCTTCTCTGGCTGGAGATTAACAAGAGAAAAATATTTCTGAGTTGGCTTAATATAATTACTTGATGGAACACGGTTTCAGGGTCTAAAGATTAGAAGATTAACACAAGTAATTTTATGCTTATAATTAGTTTTGGGTTACAGTCTGTCTCTGATATAGAAACTGAAGTGGTTTTGCTTCATATTCTAGATCAGCTTGATGTGAATTCGAGTAGATTTTATGAAAGGGTTGGCTATCAGATTCAGATGTACCTATGATCTTGCATAGCTGTCAATCCTTTTAGCATCTCTTTAATTTACAGTCTATGTCTTTTATTATGTCAACATATCATCCCTGCCAGGTAAGAGTAATATAGGGTTAACTAATAATACACAAAAGTATTTTTTAAAATAATAATGCAGTGCATGAAAATTCAGCACTGTGTTGGTAGATTATATATTCACAGTGCACCAAGTGAATAATTCATAATTGTCTTTGACAACCCAATGAAAGTAAATGTTTTAAATTGGCAGTCAGGAACACGTCTGTGTTTCTGGATAAAATAAATAAGAATCAAAATAGACAACACATTTCAATGTTAACATCCATCAAAATGGGTGGTTTTTTTTCTAGAATAATTGAAATATTGAATTATAACAGGCAGCTACTTAATTTCTGAACACTTTTTGAGGAACTATGCAACCATCACCAGTTCTATGATATACTCTAAGCACTGTACACAACAAACAGACAAATAAGTCCGACAGCTCATTGCATTTTAGGTTTTGTAAATGTCTTCACAGGCTCACGTACACCAGATTCAGTACTTCTATTTGCTTTGGGGCAATTACTTAGAATTGCTATGCCTAAAACCTTAATAAAATCATTACACTAAATGGAGGAAATAAAATAAGTCTCTACAGTCAAACAGGTGAGTGTGGATGAGTGACAGACTGAGAAAGAGAAAATAATAAATTTTCTAGAGGATTAGGACAGGCCAATAAGGAAATAATTGCTCTTAGGAGTTCTTTTAGGCCAAGGGTAGAGAAAATATCATGTGCAAACCCTATATACAAAGCTGATATGACTGAAAAAGATGCAAATATATGATCAGGAAAACTACCCATTTCACTTATTCTGACAAAACAAAAAAACAGTTTGTGCTGTATAGCCAGTAGGAGAGTATTAGGCATTTTAGGATATGATTCATACTGAGTTGATGCAGACACAAAGAAAAGGTCAGATGAATTCCAATCTATAAATATGTATTTCTTAATTCATTAAATCACTTACTTTCTGCCAAACATCCAAAGCTTTCCCCTTACATTGCCCACTGCTGTCTTCTTCAAACATGGAAGCCAATGGCATTTATTAACCAGAACCATATTTGGGATCTTAGAGCAAAATGAAGAAGCTTTTCTTAAGGAATTGCAACATAAGACTCAAAAAATAATTTCATTTGTAGAATCACAGATTCCCATAATGACCGAGGGATGAAGGCACCTCGGGAGATCCTCTGGTCCAATGGGTTCATGAGAGCAGATTGCCTAGGGCCATGTCCAGTTAATTTTTAAATATTTCCAAGAACTGAGACCCTACAACCTTCCTGGCAACCTGTTCCAGTGTTTGATCATCCTCACAGTAAGAAAATTCTTTCTTACCTTTACATAGAATTTGCTGTGTTGCAGTTTGTGCAACACATGGATAAGCCTTCTCTTCTCTTCTCTTCTCTTCTCTTCTCTTCTCTTCTCTTCTCTTCTCTTCTCTTCTCTTCTCTTCTCTTCTCTTCTCTTCTCTTCTCTTCTCTTCTCTTCTCTTCTCTTCTCTTCTCTTCTCTTCTCTTCTCTTCTCTTCTCTTCTCTTCTCTTCTCTTCTTCTCCAAGCTGAGCAGTCCCAGCTCTCTCAGCCTGTTGCCATATGACAGGTCCAGTTTGTTGATGATCTTTATTGCCCTGCACTAGACGTCCTCTAGTATGTCTGTGCCTGTCTCATAGCCATGAGTCCAGAACTGGACCCATAATTCAAGATGTGTCTCATGAGTGCTGAGCAGAGGGGAAGTACTATCAACCTTGACCTGCTGGCAACACTGCCTAATGAGTCCTCTTCTGTCAAACTTCTTTTCAGCTGGTTAGTCCCCAGATTATACTGATGCCTGGGTTTATTTCTTCCAAGGGGGCAGGACTTGACATTTCCCTTTTTTAAGCTTCATAATATTCCTGTCATCCAATTTCTCCAGCTTGTTGAGGTCCTTCTGATTGACTGTGCAGTCATCTGGTGTATCAGCCACTCCTCCTTGTTCTATGTTGTCAGTCCTCCTCACTTTCCACGTATCTAGTCTGTACTTAATCAGCTTGTCTGTGAGGATGATATGGAAGACAGTGTCAAAAGCATTATCGAAGTAAAGACAAACAGCATCCACTGCTTTCGCTTCATCTGCCAAGTATGTGTATCAAGTATGATTTCCCCTTCATAAGTCCATGTTGACTGTGCCAAATCACCTTATTGTCCTTCATGTATTTGGTAAGGCTTTACAGAAGGATTTTCTCCACCTCCTTCTTAGGGACTGAGGTGTGGCTGACCAGCCTGTATTCTCCCAGGTATTCCGTCTTCTTGAAAATAGGAATGTAATTTCCTTCCTTTCAGTCCTCACAAACCTCACGCAATCACCATGACATTTCAAAGGTAATTGAGACTGACCTTGTATTGACACTGGCCAGCTCCCTCTGCAGTTGTGGGTGCATCCCATCAGGTCCCACAGACTTGTGTCTGTCTATTCTGTTCAAATGTTCCCTAAACTTATCCTGCTCTACTGAGGGCAAATCTTTGCCTTTGGTCTCAGAGGCCTGGGACTGCTGAAAGCCACAGGCAAAGAAGATATTCAGTCTTTTCTGTGTCTTTTGTCACCAGGTCACCAGGTCTCCTGAGCCATTCAGCAGCAGGCCAACATTTTCCTTGGCATATCTTTTTCTACTTATGTATCCTTCTTGTTGCTCTCCACATCCCTCACCAGATTCAACTCCACATAGGTTTGGCCTTCTTAACTATGTTCCTGAACCCTCTGACAGCGCCTCTATGCTTCTCCTGGGTCACCTCTCCCAGCTTTTGTCTCTTGCACACTTACCCTTTACATCTGGGCATTGCTAGGTCTTCCTTGTTCATATACGTAGGGCTCTTGTCACCTTTGCTTGACTTCCTGCACACTGGGGTGGAACCTTCTTGGAAAATGTCATATTTCTGTGTCAGTTTTGGAGTTCAGCATACCAACATTTTGCTCTACTTTGGTGGCTCAAGCCTTAGACTTAATGAGCCTACTTTATTTGTGACCTTAATTTTACTAGTGCATTGTTCCATCCCTAATTAGCTAAATAAAATTGTAATACTTTAGCTTGGTAATTAGCCTTCTTAAATGAATATTTGCTTGCTCATCTATTTTAATAAAATCAATGAAGGCTATGCAGATTTGGTTTGCTGTAACAAATTATAATATGGTTCAAGAACTATGGGGGCATGGCTAGCTTCAAAGATATAATTTCTAAACCACTCAGATCATTTGCAAATGAGTATTTAAATCTTTTTTGATTATTACGCTTAGACTAAGCTATGTGAGTTAAGAAGATTTCGCTTGACTTCACTGACATGCAACAATAATGACTCAGGCCAAAACTTGCCACAGAACTGTAATGAAGGTAATCTATGAGATGGCAGAGCACCCTGCTGTCTGTTCTTTCTGTACATTAGGAAGAATCACCTCTACTTCTGTATGGCAATGGGGATCACACTCACCACTGAGACTTGCCAGAAGATCACTGTGGTTGTAAACTATTTTTCTTCACTATGACATTGAGACTTTTTGGAAAGTATGGGTGAGAAAACTATGGAATATACACATTTGTATTGGTAAGACTAAGTTTGTCAGGCACTCTTCAACTAATTTTTAATCTTCTAGTGTATCATACAGCAATAAACTAATTATTTGGAAAGTGAGATTAGGAAGTGTAACGAAGAACTCCTGACCATCACATAGTCCACTGCGTACTTAGCACCATGGCTTGTGTAAGCATACACCTAAATATCCTAATGGAAAGCTTGTCATGGTGGCTACTGCTCACAAAGCATTGTCAGTGGGATTTTCAAAATGATTTAGCAATCTCAGAAATTATACCAGTATACTATGCTTTGGGAAATTCTTTCCCACATACTATAGTGCAGCTGATCAGGGTACGTTATCTACATTCTCGTCAAGATGTCACAAAATAAATAAATACCTCAGTCTTGGCTTAATCAAATAATAAATGCTCAGAATATATTCTGGGAGCAGATAAATGGAGAAAAAAAATCAAGGGAAGAAATCACCTTCATTTATAAGCATTTACTACTTCCTTTCATGAAGTAGTAAAATAACTGCCTTAACTCAGGTTAGGACACTAATCTGGCATAAAATCCCAGGATGGACTCTGACGTTTCTGTGCATAGCTTACTGCATATCTAATAATGCACAATTTTAATGAATGCTGCTTTGGGTGTTGAATACAGTAACACAATTTCAGTAAAACCCACTAAATATCTTAATCATAAATGAAACTATAAGAAGTTGGAGCAGCTGTATTGAATGACTCCGGGAGCCATTTTCTGAAGCTGAATTGATGGGTGACATTTAGTTTACACACTGGGTAATATAAAAGGTAACGTAATTTTTAAATACAATTGCTAATAAAGAGAATAATTAATGTATTATAAATAGGTTAACAAGCCATTCTAGTGATATTTAACATATACACACTTAAAAGCAGTTAATAATCAGATATTCACATTTAACGATATTGCTGTTTAGTGGTGTTTCACTGCCAGATACTGAAATTATGTCTCCAAATAATGTTACCAACTGTAATCACTACAGTGCTAACAATTAATATTTGAGATTGTCCATGATGGCAAGAAAAAGGCACACATTAATCACTTGCATTAATGTGAAGTTACCACATAAGGAATGTATTTTTTGTATATGGATGTTATGAGTGTTGGAGTTTAGCTTAGTAAATTGGTAGCTGTCAGGGGATTTAAAAAAAAATTATTAAAATGATTAATTTTAAAGCTAGTCTTATAACGTCAGAATTTTCAGAGAGGAATGTCAAAGGAAAAGGATTTATATAATCAGTTATTTTGCTGAAACACCTTCAACCTCTGAAACTTCACAGTGAATAAGAATGAACCAAAAGCCAATACATATAATTATTCATCATGTGCGTGGAGTCATTGATATTGAAATAATGACTAAAGATAAATAAGACTTTTTTCTAAATTGTATTTTTTCAAAGCATTGTAAAGATTTCATATCACTAGAGAAAGTATTTCTGAGTACCTCTGTTCTGTGGGCAAAATATCCTCTGAATAAGGCTTTGGACAGATGCCCTCTTCCTGTGGGCACCTGTGACTGTGGAAGAGGCACAGGTAGTAACAGGACTCCTTGCCTTGACATCCTGTCAGCTTAATAATTTTGACAGTGGTTTCTGCATCTTTGTCAGACAAAATGCACCAGATTATCTCAAAAATGTTTAAAGAGCAGATCTTTGCTACCTAGCTCATTTTGAAGAGGACAAGGGTAGTGTCAGATGTGTGGCTCTAAAGAGCCATGTGACAGGAATGGGACAGAAGTAAGTCAGGGAGTCCCTAAGGAGTTTTCTTCTATTTCATCACCATGACCGAGTCCAGAAATAAACATCTGTCTGCAGTCCAGTCGTGCAATACGGCCTTTGAGAAGTGGAGTGGATCTGCTCTGGGTATAAGGGAACTCCAGCCTCGAAAAAACATAGTGGACTGACCCTTTCTTCACCACTTGCACCTGATGTGCAGAATGAGAAAGGAAAAAGGATATTTAAGGAGTGTAAAACAGATAGTGCAGCAACCTTGTAGCAGTGGTGCCAACTGATCTGAACAGCAGGAAGGTTGAGTAGTTTTCATGTACACCTATTTTCCTCTCTCTACTTCCTCCTGCAATCTTTCACCTTCAGAGAAAGAATATCAGTGCTGAAGGTCAGAAATTCCTATCACAGCGATTTGCAGTATTTTTGTGCAGGATGAATTTTCCTGTGTCCTGGAAACAGACATCCTTAAGATTCTGGCTTGCCTGCTCTTATTTGTCATTGCCTTTCCCTTGAGTTCTGAGTTCATGAGTTACTTGCTTTTGAGAATTAAGATTCTGGGTGTGATCTTCTGTCTTTCATACAGAATTCTTTCACCATGGAGTGCCTTTATGCTGCCAGCTTGGATCAATACACGGTGTAACCAGAGCTGTTAAACGTTTTATGTGAGAGTGCTTAGAAAAATGAGTTGTATCTAAAAGAAGTTTGCCTCACCTGTACCCCTAAGAATCATCAAGCCAAGTGAGAGAGATAATGAGGATCATTGATTGTTATTTAATGTCAACAACAAAATATAGCAACAAAATATGCTCTGACAGGTGAAGCATGAATGTGAATCTTTTTTTGCAATTTGCATGGCTTTTCTGACATATGAGCAAAGCACAGCTACAATTTCTTAGTATTACTTAAACTGTTATTGTATTTTCCAACCTGGTATCAGCAGTATGATGGAAGAAGGCAGGCCAAGACTAATTCCTGAATAATATCATGCTACATTGCTGTAAGCACATTCTAGATCAAGCAGTTAGCATGAAACAGCCTGTAACTGTGTATGCGTATTCAAAGTCCACTTAAATCAATGGGAAGGAACTCAATAATGTCAAGGTTCCTGGAAGAGAGATGATGTCTACAGAAGTGCTTTAGTCCCACTTACTTCTAGCAAAGACTAGGGAGTGCTTTAGGAGATTTTACACAGTTCTTAAAGATTCCTTTTCTTCCCTTGATTTCAAACACACTTTGGCCTTAGAAGCTTTCATCTCATTTTAAAATAAGATTTTCTAACATCACTTGCTTTTCACTCTGTAGTTGATGTTGATGCACTGCTAATTTTCTCTCTCATATCCTTTTGTTTTTCTTTTCATGTAAATGCTTACATTTTGATGTTTTTGGCACAATATGATTGCAATAACCTAACAAAGTGGCCTATAAATCTCTCACTTTAAATAACATGACTTTTACGAGGTTTATTTGATATTTTAGAATCCTTGAATCACAGAAGTGTTGGGCTGGGAAGGGATCTCAGGAAGTCCTAGTCCAACTACTTGCTCAACACTGAAGTTAGCTCAGGATTTTCTACAGTCAGATCTCAGAAACCTCCAAGAAGAGACATCCCATCACATTTGTGGGTATAATTTCTAGTGCTTAATTACTCTAAAAGGAAAAGTTTTCCCTTCATGTCCTTTCCTTGTATAGCCCCTCATAGGAAAAGAATAAGTGGTTGGACAAATAAGATGATGAAATTAATACAACAAACATAGTGGGTGGCTGTCCTACAAATATTTGCAAGAATAGGAAGATAACTTCAGTAGGTTGGATTAAAAACAAAACAAAACAAAACAAAACAAAAAAACCATGAGCATAACCTTATGCACTTGTGCCTATCTGCATTGATTCTCCATTTTCTATTGCATCTGGAACCTTTGCACTTTATTCCTCTCCGAACACTAATTTTCACATGCCATGTGTTCACCAGCAAAGCTTTTATTGATTCTTTGTATTTTATTCTAAGTGGCCTCAAGGTTTCTCCCCACTTACATTTAAAATAACTTTTGTATTGATCCCTAAAATCCACCTGTGCCAGCATATTTTCAGACCACTAGAAACAAATATTGAGTTGACCAGTCTTTGTGCCATAATTTCTGATTATTATGTGAATCTCTTTTTGGGTATTCTTATCTTTGTGTCTGTCAATTCTCTTTTGTCTTAAGTTTGAGTTAGAAGCTTTTAGGGTGGTGGGGTTCTTCTCTTTAAATTTCTAGGCATTACGGAAAATAAGTCTCTGGACAATGACTGGGTTCTTTAAAGGTTAAATAGCACAGAAATGTTCTGGAGAGTTAATTGTATATATTAGTGTAAAAATTAACTTTTTAAACACAAATGAAAAGTTTCATAAATCTAATCCATGAAAGTGTCAATGCATAAATATTTTAAAAAATATTTGCAACCAGAAAAATAATGCCTTGTTCTTGCACCTAAAAGATTAGATTTTTTTTTTTTACTATCATTAATTTTACAGTGTGAAAGTATAGCTTACTGATTATAAGAATTCTTTAAGATTAGCTTTGGAGTTATAAGGAAATGTTATTTGGAAGAAGCAGAGGATGGCACTGTTGGATTGCAATTATGAGGCAATATAGTCTGCAAATCTTGAATTACAACATTGCACAACCTTACAGAAATGATATCAGAAGTCTTACAAGAAGCACGAGCAGGAAAAAGGTTTACACTGGGTTTTTGATGATCAAAATTTTACTTGAAGTCTGGCAGTCAGGTAGGAAAAATGGTTCTCTCTCTCTTTTTTTTTTTTTTTTTTTAAATGAGATGTGACTGTAAAGTGGAGTAACGGAGAGAAGGTAGGTGAAGAAAAACAAAAACATTAAGTAAGTAATATATTTTTGGAAATAAATTACTAGTATAACTGTGAAAGGCCTTTCTGGCACTAAGTCCTTAGCTCTGAAATATCTGAGGTACTGAGTATTTGCAAAGACACTGGCTCTCTAATGTAGGCATTACAGTATCCACAGGCTGTTTGGATGAATTCTTCTACAAAGGTTGTGATTCAAATAGGAACAGAGGATAGACTTGCAAATAGGTAAAGCACTTCAGAAAAAATGGACCTTCTTCTCGGAGACATGCCTCTTCTGTATTTGTATAGGATGTTGCTAGCCTGTTCCTCCAGCTTTCACAGAAAAACCTTTATCTCAAAAAGATATTTAATGTAGTGAGAGGGAGAAGAATCACATTCCAGGAATGTTATTATAAGTGTTTAAAAATGTCGTGGAATTAAATAATTGTTTTGTTATGCAAGATGCCATCAGCTGTGCAAGCCTCCAAATTTTTCATAAATGAAAGCAGTGTTCAACTTATTCATTACCCTGTCATCCTAGTTAAGCTTATGAAATCGAAACACAATGGAACCGTTTGGTTAAATAAATGAATTTTCGCCTCTAACATGACTGCCACAGTGGTCTTACCCACCGGTCCGTGGAGGACAGTCCTTTTTTTTGTGTGTAGTGGATACATGCAAGCCATCTTGCAGTTCAACAAGATTTGTTTTCCAGGATTGCTTATGCTGCCAAGTATATTGAGATAAACTTGGAGCAACATGCTAGACTGCCAGTATAATTTGCAAGTAACTATCTGTTAAAAAATGAAATTGTCAAAAATAAAATAAAAGAGAAGTGGAATTTAGTCGAGACCATGACTTTCATTCTGAGAAACTGGCATGATCATTTTACTGCAACTAGCTTGGCACTCAAAACCAAACCAGTCCAAACTACTCGTATAATTTTGCATTATAACTACAAACCCCAATTAAATTCCATGTTTACTTGGGAGTTTTACAAATCCACATGTTCTTTTTGCTAAATTTCAGTTCAGTTTCACTGCAATGAAAACTTAGATCAAGTGAATTCTAGATGGTTTTAGTGTTCATAAGAAATCATGTTACCGAGTGCTGAAAATACCCATGATTTCTGTATGTCAACACTGTATCATTGTTACCTTACTTATTTTTCTGTTTTGGCAAATATTTCTTTTTTCTTTAGTTCAATAATTGGAATAAAATGAAATAGGATTTTTACATTCAGAATACAATCTTTTTCATAGTAGTAATCTCAGTCATTCCCACTTTTATCAGCTCCTTGTGAATAATGAATGTCGTGGTTTGCCCTGAAAGCTATTTTGTCAGCAGTTGTGATTTTTGTCTTTCCACAGTGGGAAAGACTGCTGTGATTGAGTTTTGAGGACTGTGGTTTTTTGGCAAATGAAAGTGATTTTACTTTTCACTGGGAATAACTCCTGTAAGAAGGATTTAAATTTTAGGAATCCTTTCTAAATTCTCCTTGGCAAGTGTGCTTTAGTGTTAAAAAACTATTTTAAACTCTTTTGAGTTCTCTATAGTCACATGATATATTGCCTGAAGGTATCTCAGGGATACCTTGCAACTAACTATTTGCATTAGCATTACCGTGGTGACATTTCTGGTTTCTCATGATTTTCGATTTTCTGAAGTACTTGTAGTGTAAGAACTGTCAAATCAACTACAATCAAACATAAAAACAAACATCAAATTACTGTGGAAAATACGAAGTGTTTGAGAAGCTGAGCCACAGCAGTAAGATTGCTCAAACTTTTCCATGTGCGTTCCAACGTTTAAACTTTATACACCCGTCATCTTTCCAGCAGAATCCTAGCAGATAAAATCAGCATAACAAAAATAGATTCTGGGTTTATGGTGTCTGGAAGATGTTGCCCACAGAAGGCTGTGGCAGCAGATAAGTAGTTTGTTATAAGAGTAGACAAATTCTTGGACTACTTTTCCATAAACAGATACAGATGGCATATACCTTTAGCATCTCTAATACAAGTGTTGCTGAGGAGAAGGGATCCCAGGAAAAGGCCAGGTTTGAGGGTTTTCTTTAATCAAAATCTTGTCTGCCACTATCCTAGGCAGAAACTTAGGCTTCGATGGATGCTTGTTCAGACACAATAGGGCATTATGTTCTTGCAGACTGAGAAGCAGGGCAAACTTGGATTTTCACACCATTAATTGCTTCAGTGAACTATTGGATGTGTTGATTTTAGCATTCAGAGTTTGTGTAGCCTTATAATGAAGCTGTAAGAATATTCAAGATTGCTCTCAAATCTTGCTTTAAGAATATTCATCATCCTCTTAAAGAAATGTTTTTAAATAACAAAATACTTCAGACATATTTTTTTTTTTAAATGAAGGTTTTCCTTGCTTTGTTTTAATTTTTTAGTTGAGTGACACAAAGCATTTGCCTTAATAAATAGTAGACACACTAGGACAAGTTTGTGCAGTTGCTTATTTGTAGGTCCTAAATTTCTTCAGGTTAAATGGGTGAGCACTAGTTTTTTACTATTTTTAAAGTGTTTCAGGAAAAACCTGTCTTTTTCAGACTGTTTGTAGTAATTTAAATTCATTACAGTCATTACTTTTCTAGATTGCTACTTTTAAGATCAGAAGTGTTATGTCAGAAATGTAAAATTAGATGTTCTTGAAGTAACATCCTACAGTCAACACACTTTTTGATCATATTAAAAGAAACTTCTGGGAGGTATAATAGGCTAAAAGAATTGGAGTCTCTTAATTTGTGGCATTGAGTTCATTCACATCTTGCATTTGAAATTTGAAAGCAGAGAAGGTCAGGAGTTCAATGCCAGAATGAAATATTCAGGATGAAATCCCAATTTTACTCTGGCCAGTGACAAAGCTTTTATTAATTTCTGTGGAGTTCTCCTACTAAATGCACCGTCTGTACAGTATACATACTTGCTTTACTATAAATACATAATATGTGTGTATACCATGTATTAAGTAATGTCTGACAAAAGAAAACTTCAGAAAACTTCAGAAAAAAAATGAAAAATTAATTTCAAAAGTTCGAAACAACTTCAGTTGGCACTTAACATTTTAAAACCTTTCTCTTGCTTTCTGGCCTTTCTGAAAAAACGGAGAAAAGATGTGCAATGCTGGTGTAGAAATGGGAGTGATGCGGAGCTTTCCACATGCACACAGAGAGCAGTGACAGTCAAGTCATGGACTTTCTTATGACTGGAGATAGTAAAATACTTCTAAAATAGCAATTGAGAGCTTTGTTTATATATATATATATTTTTTTTTCTTTTTTCCGTTTTCCACCCATTTCTACCTCAACTACCACAAGGTTACCTTGTACCTGCTCCTCGCATCTTTCTATAATAGCTTTTGTACCCTGATTTTGAAAATATGTACAGGCACTCACAGTAGTACTTCTGGGTAATTGGTCAATGTAAAAGGCCATCATGGTTTATGGGGCAGCAAATTCATTTTAGAGATAATTAAAGACTATTTTTATCCCATACCATTATTTTTCTTGCTCAAATACTTCACAGCAATAGAGTGGTCCAGGCACTGTTAATGATTTGTATAGTTGTCACCAAAGCAAAAGGAGAGTTATTTTTCTTAAACTATCTGTCTAGTGTTATTTATACAGTAGCACAGTAAGCAATTACTGTATTTTAAAGAGCTCATGTAAGAATAGTTAGACTAACAATAATGTGACAGGCAGTCCTGAATGCCTGCAGGGATTAATATTTTTAATCTTATTTAAATTGCTATATTTTCTCAGGTGCAGCTTGCACCTCAGATAACTCTAGTCCCTGTAAAAATCTTGTCCCTGTGATAGATCCTCAGAAAACTGAGGACATGAGGTCATTTCAACAGTGAGGCATGAGGAAAACAAGCAGGCCGTGGGGGACTGAGAAGGGAAGCTATTGGAAAAAAGATCATTTTCCTCTTCAGATATACCTGCACACATATAATCTGTACTGTTATTGAGTCACAGGTTAGGATTTCTTGATTCCATTCCATTTGTGTTGTTGTTGTTGTTTTGTTATGATAGATGAACCAAAAGTTATGCACAGGAATTCCTGGTAAAACATCCAAAGATAACCCTCATAAAACGTTCAGTGTAGTACGGTTGAACACCTACAGTATGAAATAGTTTCTGAAAAAGTAGATTAAAGTTGCCCAACCCACCTGATCAAGTGACCAAAGTTCTCGTAGATTCTGAAAAAAGCTGAAAAGAGCACACCAAGAAATTTGGCATTTTGATTGCTGTTCCTTTTTAAAGGAACTGACCAAAATTTATACTGTGACTTCAGAATACTTTACTTATTAATAGAGCTGGATAGGATTTTTCTATCAATATTAATTCTTCTTTAAAGATAAATTCAGATTTTGTTTTCTTAAAGTAAAATATTAAATATCTGTTTTTTCTAAACCTGTTTGAAAATTATCATTAGAAAACCCAAATGAAATGTTCTGTTCCTAGACAAATTCAATCCAAATCAAAGCAATCTCCATCATGGGAAATGTTATGGTGGTTATTCTTGCTTTACATTTGCTCAGTCTGTTTCTTTATATAATTTCTTCTTTTTAGCATCTTAAGAACATTTACCTGGCTGTATGTAACATGAGAAAAACAAACAAACAAGCAAAAAAGAAAGAGGTATTACCATTTTCCTCCAATCTGATTTTAACTCATTACATTTCTCGAATAGAGAGGACTTAAAAGAAGAATGAGATTTGTCTTGAAATTTTTTTTTTTTTTTTTCTGGCAGCTCTTTGGGTCTTAACACTTTATATGATGATGAGAAAGAGGCAAAAATACTCTCCTGGCTGCTTGGTGTTTCTTCCAACCAAGAATTTCTCAGAAACAACATTTTAATGAATTATGTCTCCTAGCTTCCTACAAATAGATATTTTCAGTGGCTTTCCTAAAAGAAACTATTTTTCCTAGTGTTCTGCTGGGTCTTTCCTCATCAAAATGACAAAGTAATTTACTGGACAAACAGTACGTACTACTTGTTGTTAGAAATGCTGTTCATCAGAATTTTCTGTCCATGCAGATGCTTTACTGCAGCTTTAATAAAATACCTGGTTACAGCAGTATTAAATCTGTATTCTGTTGGCATGACTTTGCATTCTTTGCCAAGGGCACTTCAGCTCATTGGTATGAAGACAAAGCAGGTAGGTAATTCTGCGTTCACCAAGTTGCCTTTGATCTGCTGGCAAGAATGTGGAGTTTGTACATAGACAATCTCTGTTTAATGTATGAGAGTGTGGGACAGACTTTTGCAGTCTTGGATAACAATGTATTTTCCACTAGATTGCATTCTGTCTCCATGCCATTTACTTGAGATAGAAAGTATACACCTGTTTCTTTGTGAGCTGTCCAGCTTTCTCTTATAACTTTAACTTATTAGATGAACATGATTGACTATCTTCAAGCCTTGCTGGCACTGAATAAACTGGTGGATGTTGGAGTCATTTTTCTCCTAAAAATGGAAAAATCTAAATTATTCCCCTTTATTGAATGTATAAAATTGCCAATGAGGTAACCCAATTTGTTTTGCAGTATTAAATATTATTACTTTTACAAAACCATCCCATGATATTGTTCTTGATAAACTAAGCATGTAACAAATTAAGTAGAACAAATTTATTTGAATATTTTTTATGGACCTCACTAATTAACTTTGGAACTTCGGAACTGTTTTTGGCATGGTAACTGACCTGAATAAATTATATTATTCATTTCTTAACATGTCCATCCAAGTTTGATCTGAGATTTATTAAAATGAATGTAATAATATCTGTAATGGTCAGGGGTTTCCTAACAGATCATAGCATATTCAGCTGTTTAACACTTAAAAGCAATTATTAAAGAGGAACAGGTGTTGCATCATGGCATTTTGTGATTGTGTGTGTATTTTAAGAGTTACACTCTTACATATTTAGATATATTTATGTAAAACCATATAGATATATTTTTCTGTAGTGTATAGTGTGTGTATACAGTGTATACTTGGTCTTATAATTACTGCTGGAAGGTCTCTCAACATGATTTGTTGCTAAAGCCCTGAAAAACAGCATAGCTGTTTCTAATGTCCGTCACCAGTACTACTGACACCTGAAAGCTATATGTTTGGTTGCAAATCCTGAAAATAATGCGTATTTGTGGAACAACAGGTCTTTATAGTGATGATGACAGATATCAAATAAAGAATGTTCAGTTCAGCTTCAAACTCCACAGAGCCATAGCTGGCAGAGGAAGGATGGAAACTGTGAAAACCAATCAGCTCTTTTTTGCTTACTGGAAAGTCAGTGAGTCCTTCAGCTTTCCCATATAACTATTAGTTTTCAAGTCCTAGTGAGCTGTTGGTGTCATGCAAGGTGTGAAGCCTGTCACAGGTGGATTTATAGTGGGCAGGTTCCTGTGGAAAGCTGCTTTTATGGAAACAGAAGAATTCAATAACTTAAAGGAGGGTGTATTTGCTGGTCCATTGGCTTTGCTGTCACCTGAAGGGTGAGACTCCTCTCTTGTACCCAGGCAAGACATGAACCACAATTTGGGTCATGTAGGAAAGCTAAGCTTGTATGTAGACTGCAATAAGGTTTTCCTTGTAGGAGGAAAGGGACACATCAGGTCTGTTTACCCAGTGTGTGCTTTACCTAGGTAGCCCCCAATGCTGCTGACACTTCAGTACACTCTACCACATTCTCAAAGGCTTACTTAACCAAGCAGAAATGAGACAGGTGGACAGTAAGTGTGAGTAGCGTATTTCAGACATAATATACTGGTTTTGACAGATAATTATGTCAGACCTTTTTCTGGGCTGTGGTGTAGGTCTAATATGTCCCTGGACTCAGAAATATAACCTATAAACAGTTATGAACAAACAAAAACAGATGATAAAATCAAGATTTTGAAAGAGTTAAGTGGTGAGGATTTAATTAAGTGATTTAGAAACTAAACATTATGTTTAGCTGGCTGAATGCCTTGAAAGGATCAGTAGTTAGCCAGAGGAAAACAGGCCACCCAGAAAAAATAAACAGATAAATTCCCTGAAATCTTTAAGTGAGATTACTGTGGTTGCATAAATATATGCTGTTCATTTTGTAACCATTTGCTGAAATAGTATGATAAGAAATGGAGAAATTTGGTGTGACCCAAAACCTTCATTCTTTTCGTAATCATTGTTGTGAGGAATTCTCTGTGAAATTTCTTGTCTCCTAGGAAAAGATTATAGCCTGCAGAAAGATTAGGGATGAAATGGATGAGATACCTGTGGGTACTTGGAAATGCCTTTGGAACTCAGGAAAAGCCAAGAAGATTTTATTTTGGAAGCTGTGGGCTACATATCTGAAGAAGTGAGATGAAGCCAATGGAGTGTACTCTGAGCTTCCCTGCACACTGAGAGAGAAAATAACAGCAGACTCTTCCCTGTGATGGAAATCTGGCATGTCACTGCAACACTTTATTCTTGCTGGAATAACAGGCATGATAGCGATGCTGCCTCAGCAGTATGGATATGTATGCAGAGCTTAAGGCTTGAGCTTGGGAAATATACTGAGATAACGGATCTTCCCAGAACAAGACAGGAGAATATGGATGGAAACCCCTTTCTTGTCAACATCTATTTCTGACATTTCTCTCCAGTTTCTGATACTGTGGCTAAAATCAACTCCATAAATGTCAGTGGAATCCAGCTGGATTCCTAGCAGTGTAACTAAGATTAGAATTAAGAGATGTTTTCTATATCTATAGCTATCAGTACCTATATATCTGAAGCTTGATGGCATTTCCTAGATAAATCTGTCTCTAAATTTATTTGTAATGGGACTATGTACCTAGAATCACAACTTCTTAAAGAATCCAATGAATTGTGGTGAGTCTGAGCTGCAGTTTATTTGGCTCATTCTGTTCACTAGTGATGGTGTTTAGTCAATGGCTAAGCAAAGCTGCCTCCTCAGGTGCTGTAAATCAGCCCAGCTCCACTGATGTTAATAGATCTTTGCCAATTTACATCAGATAGGAGCATCTCTTTCTCTTTCTTTCCCAAATTTATGAGGATTATGGAGATGAGCTGTAGCCCTAGTGGAAAATGCATCATTTATATACGCTAGGTCTCATGCATAGTGTGATTACTGTGCTCTCCAAATCTTTACAGACATTTTATGATATATGTGATGACTAAGTAGTGGAAGTCAACAGAAAGAGGAGTAGGCATGGCATATGGAATTTGTTTTTTGGTACTTTTCCTTTATGTACATATATATATATATATTTTTTTTTTCCCTTCCCAGCCTAAAGATGAGTGTTAAAATTATACTTAAAAATTATTTGATTGAGTTATTTGTATTCTAACACATCTTTACACCTGGGTTTCCTTCTTTTCTGCTAACATTTGCATTGTCAAGCTACTTGTATCATTTTGGAGGTCTGAACATTCTCTCCTCATGGTTTATACATATGCTGCCTACCAAGGACTGAGGAACTAAAGGCAATTGCTGAGCCTACATTTCACACAAAGCTGCTGACCGCGTTCTGTAAAAATTTTATGTCTGTGAACTAGAGTAAAAATAAAGTAAAAACTAATACTAAGAAAACCAGAGCCCTGTAAATCTAGAAAGCAACATTTTTTGTGGCTTTAGTAAACTCCAAAGATGACTTCTCCAAATAAATTCAGTATCTCTTATTTATATCTCTATGCTTTAGTATCAGAGAAATCAAATTCATGAAAAAGAGACAAGGAACGAAAATAGCAAATAAATACACGTTTAATTTAAAAGGCCACTTGATTACCAATGCCTAATTCTCTCCTTTCCCTCTGTGGCTTAAAAATAGAAAATAAGCACTGTGGAAAAAATAATAAAAACCATGGGGTCTGTATCAGATTTATCTTTTCCGCCTAGGTATCTTTGAATTACTTCCTCTTGATTTGCTATAGAGATTGAAATTTATAATAGTTATATTTACTTCCCTGTTTGCACATCATCACTGGGGATGTCAACTGTGGAAGTAGTACCTGCCATCTGACTACTAACACAGAATCAAATTTCAGATTTTGCTATCAAACTTTCTATAAGGCTGATGGCACAGATACATTTCCAGAGATTTGTGATCATAAGGATATCACTTTTTAGAAGGATGTGGAGGTCTTGAAGGACTTATGGTACCAGTACTTGCCCTAAGAAGAGTGACAGACTGTGCCTTTGCCCTCTGGGAGTCTTTGGCATATCCTTTTAGCACACCACTGATGGTCATAGCAGGGATGCAAAGCGGGCACAGGTATCCTAAATACCTGGGTGGTGGAGTGAGTGCCAAGTGTGACTAAATATGATGAGCACGAATACTTTTAAATAGCTGGTTATAGCAAAACAATGCTATATCAAACATCAGGAAATGACATGGGATGAGATGAGAAGCTGGAGTAGTGCCAGAGTCAATGCTGCTGTCCAGGGATGGCAAGACCCTCTCGGCATGCAAGCCCTGATACAGCTATACACTGGCCCATGGCTCTCTATGGGACAAATAGATGCTAGAAAAAGGAATATTAATATTAAAGTGAATAACATATTTGTCTTTTGGCAGCATTTAGCCTCAGCTAAAATCCGGAACCACAGTGCTGTGTACTTTACCAATACATATAGAGACAGTCCACCCCTGAAGACCTTGTAATACAAACAGACAGCCCAGTCAAACAGTAGGAGGAAGAACTCCTCCTGAGTTGTACACACTAGATTATATTGCTTGTTAATTATATTAAATTCTATTCTGGGGTTTGGCAATGGAAAACCACTTGCTTTGTTTCACCCAAGGTTCACCCCTCCTTCTGGAAATCATTTCATCCCACAATGGTAGACAGACGTTAATACGCTAAGTTGTTGAGCAGCTCTGGTAACTCTGTGGGAGGAGAGCAGGACTCTGGTTGTTCATTAATAACAGATACACGTCTGACTTTTTAATGACCTCAATGTTACTGTCTACTCTTCCCTATATACATGCCTCCTATCTGATCTTCACTGCCATTAATTCCAGTTAGAACTCATGGTAAAGGTAGTTCATATCACTGTAGATATATGCATTTTTCTATTCAATTTTTAGCTCAGTTTCCTGTATGATTCCTACATGACCACGTCAGTCTCTCCGTTAACTCCACTCACCAAGTCTGAAATGCAGTTGACAATTTCAAGAAAATTAATCAGAAGAAAAGAAGTTTTGAAAGACATTCAAAGGCTGTTATTTTTATGAAAATAGGTGGTGAAATAGAAATTCAGTACATACCTGTCCTCAATGAAGGGAAGGTTAATCTTATTAGACACACAGAATTAGCATAAGAAGCTGCTATAATGAATGCTTGAGAAAGGATCCAGGAACAGATGATTTCAAATGCAAAAATAGATGACATCAAATGCAACAGAAAGTGAGGCCGTCATTATAAATTAAGTTTTATTTTGATGCTCACAGAACTGTTTGTCCTAACTCTAGAAAAAAAAGGATAACCAAAATGATGAAAGTTCATCTATGTGCAGCACATGTTCACTTGCTAGTCTCTGGTTTAGTAACTAGGCTATTTGCTTATGTATCATTATTAATGCTTCTCTGAATACATTTATGGCTCAAGATTTGCTCTCCAAAACCCAAGACTTTATTGGAAAATTTAACATATAATCATAGAATCATTTTGGTTGGAAAAGACCTTCAAGATCATAAAATCCAACTGTTGACCTAATACTGACACTAAACCATGTCCCTAAGAAACTCATCTGTATGTCTTTTAAATACCTCCAGGGATGGTGATTCAACCATTTCCCTGGGCAGCCTGTTCCAATACCTGACAAGCCTTTCAGTGAATAATTTTTTCCTAATATCTAATCTAAACCTCCCCTGGTGTAACTTGAAGCCATTTCCTCTTTTTCTATTGCTTGTTACTTGGGAGAAGAGACCAACACCCTCCATACTACAACCTCCTTTCAGGTAGTTGTAGAGAGCAACAAGGTCTCCCCTCAGCCTCCTTTTTCCAGGCTAAACAGCCCCAGTTCCCTCAGCTGCTCCTCATCAGATTTATGCTCCAGACCCTTCACCAGCTTTGTTGCCCTTCTCTGAACTCTCTCCAGCACCTCAAAGTCTTGTAGTGAGGGGTCCAAAATGGAGCACAGTATTTGAGATGCAGCCTCACCAGTGCTAAATAGAGGGGGACAATCACTTACCTAGTCCTGCTGGGCATACTACTTCTGATACAAGTCAGGATGCTGCTGGCATTCTTGTCCACCTAGACACATTGGTAGCTCATGTTCAGCCAGCTGTCGACCAACACCACGAGGCTTTTTTCCACCAGCCACTCTTCTCCCAACCTGTAGCATTGCATGGGGTTGTTGTGGCCCAAGCGCAGTACCTGGCGCTTGGCCTTGTTGACCATCAAACAGGTAGACTGCCAGTGGAAGCAAAGCCCTTCTGAGCTTTCCTGTGTACAGAGCAAATACAGTATAATGGCAAGCATGGATTCATTCTTTGGGCCAGTGCTCTTCACTGAGGCGTAGCAGAGAAGGCTGGTATGAGACAGGTGAATGTGCCCATCAGAGTCTGAGGGTTTTGCAGGCTTTCAGATTACATGAGATCACAAACCCTGTGCATAGTACATGCCAGTAATGTGTTCAATTTTGATACCTATGTATTAAAACCACAAAGCAGTTGCTTTTTTGTGGCAGTAGTAACCAGAAACAATGGAGTGCCATATGTCAGCTTAATTTAAGAAATTATATTATGGTTTATCCCCAGTCTAGGGTGAGGTAAGTGACATAGAAAGCAAAATGTCAAAGGAGTTTTGGCAGATGCTTTAGAGTCCTAAAGAACTGCTTTGTAAAACACTTTAAGAGGAGAATGTAGTGGAGGGCATATTATTTTGACAGGACGGGGATGAGTGCTTATTTCTCTCCTGCTGAGCTTATTGTCCTTACTTACCAGCTGTTCCTGAGTATGTCTCTATAGGAAATATGCATATGATATGTATACATACACACAAGCGTGCACACACACACACACACACACACACGCACACACATATATGGATATTATAGAACTGCTTGCACCAGTTATAAATGTTGACTGGAATTTTTAAAGCTGAGTCCTAATACGGTGTTTCTTAATTTACAGGTAAAAAATTCTGATGTTCAGAATAATTCTAAGCCCTGCATGATGCCACTTCAAACTCTACAAATTGCTCTATAACCTCTGTCATTAAAAAGGTGCAGGGCAATTGAAAACAATTTTGGCTGTTGTTGCTATTTATTCAGAGATTAATAGAAGCTAGGATACTACTGGAGCAGAACCCGTGGTACAAGGTGCTGTATAGAGACAGGACAGAAAGATTTCTGTTTTGTACACATCCACTATACTTGATATACATTTTTCTTCCCTCTTTGCACCTTACTCACAGGTGAATGTGGGTCTGGCTTTTGTCTTACAGGGAAGCGAAGACTGTCTTCTATCTCCTGAGGCCTGAGGCTCAATAAAAAACAGATAGCCTCATGGATCTAGAAGACCCAATCACACTAACATAAATATAAACTTATCAGTTCTGCTAATTAAATTCTTCATGGTAACAAAGATGCCCCCAATGCAGATGAAAATTCTTATTCTACGTATATATGTGTTTCTGAAAAGGCATAAATGTTCTAGCAAAGTTTTTCCGAGAAAATAATATGGTTCATGGTTGCCTTCCTCGCATAGTACGTATTTTCTTTTTTCCTCTTATTTTGGATATTGACCTTATCTCCCTCTTCCCATTTTGTTATATGCTGTTAGAGAATCAGAATTTATTTCACCTGTACGTTCACTGTAACAGATTATTTCTTTCTCTATTTTATGATGTCCTTGTTTACTTCTGTGGCAATGTTCTAATAATACATATATAATAAACACTTATAATAAATTTGAAATAGGTAAGTACTGCTGGGCACTAACTAGGGCATATAAAACAATGTTTCTGTGCAGGTGTCCACAACAACGTGCATGCAATAAGACAGACAAAATTTAGGACGGCTGCCAGCTGCCTCTGTGGCTAGACATTTTTCTGTAACACCGTATTTCTCAAACTGTCACACCCCTAAGAAAGAATGATTCAGGCAGAAAAAACCTTCCACTCTCACACTAGCATACTGGTGAATTTGCTGGAAAGTTGCAGCATCTCTGCTGGTTGGAGGTGTTGGAATATAAAACCATTAAAAATGCTTTTATCTTTTTACAATAGAACTGCTGTGACTGACCTTTCCCTGACCAGCTCTGGAGCTCAAAAAGATTAAGTTTGAAATGTGAAATTTGGCATGAAAATACCATGGACCTCACTGAGGACTAAGTGGATGGCCTAATAATAATGGAAATCAGCTTTGATTTGACTGTGTTAAGGTGTTAATGGTATCAGAAAAATAATCTTTCAAGGCAAAAATTATTTTAAAGCTGTGGACTATGTACCTGCAGATAACTGATTACACATACTGTCCTAATATTTTAGTTTTGTAGTAAATTGATCAGAGCCCAGGGTGGAAACTGGATTTAGGCATGGATCCAACAGGACTGTATTGGATTTTCAGTTCAGTTCAGTTCAGTTCAATTCAGTTCAGTTCCTGCCCTCATGTTATTCTTCAGCTGGAATATAAGATCTCATTTTTAAGCACTGTATTTTCTCCTAGTCACCTGTTCCAAATTAGCCCTCTGAAGCTGCAGCTGGCCTGAGAGTAACAAAGGCTTCTGCCTACATCGGCAGAGAGCCTGAGATGGGCAACTGCCCCATGTGTGCCTCGCTGTGGGATGCTCTAAAGTGAGTGCCGCTCGTACTGTCAGAGCTCAGCACAACATGGAACTAAGCAAGAGAAGCATGGGACTAAGCAGGAGGAGGAGGAGAAGGGTACTGGTCTCTGTTTTTGAGGGACCAGAGGAGATGACTTTTTCCACACTCCCGTTGTCTTGGAGAGAGAAGTCCTTGCAACCACTTGTTGAAATAAAAAGTGCTTCACTTCATTGCCTTTCTACTAGTCCAACTAATGGGATGAGGGAAGGTGATAAGAGTTTTACTTCAATGTATAAATATAAATTTCGCTTTGAGATTTTGGTGCCACCTCAGCAGAATTTCCCAGATGTGCCAAACATGTAGTTCACAGAAATAAGACGTTAGTCATTATGGCTGATTGAAGAGCTAAGATCCTGTATTTTTTTAAGAAACAGAATAATTTGGTATCAGGACAATCGTAACATATTTTTTTAAATGTAAACACCATGTACTGTTTTCAAGAGTCTGAAAGTAATATGCTGAGTCTTAGAGAGGGAATTTCCTGGAAGTTCAAAGCAAAACACTCTGTTAAAGATAAATATGCCTATACCTTGGCTAAATAGAATAGAATTAGATAAATATAAGTCTTCTGTATCTGTTATGCATGTGCCTACCTACAATACCATATCAAAATAACTTTGCATTGAATACGATGTGAAAGAACTGTTTTGAAATATAAAGGTTTTCAAAGTTTTCCACAGAGAAAAAGCACCTCTACCTCTTCCTCTTCCTCTTCCTCTTCCTCTTCCTCTTCCTCTTCCTCTTCCTCTTCCTCTTCCTCTTCCTCTTCCTCTTCCTCTTCCTCTTCCTCTTCCTCTTCCTCTTCCTCTTCCTCTTCCTCTTCCTCTTCCTCTTCCTCTTCCTCTTCCTTTTTTTTTGAAATGAGATATCAAACTGCATTACTACAGGTTAAATATTTAATAAAAACGTATTTATGATACCAAAGGAATATCTACTGCACTGAATTAGTGACTTTCCTCATATTCAGCAGCCCTATAATCACTGCAGTTAAACAGTTCTCTTGACTTGTTCAATTAGTTTTTCCCAGTGGATCGTCGTATTTTTGTGGCTTCCTAATTAAACAGAAAAAGCTTTTGCTTGCATTAATCTAAAGGGTGTATTGCTATAAACTAACAAGGAAATCGTGCATATGGAGTTTACAGAATTGGGCCATCTTTTGCTGAGGAAACAAATGAAGTTCAGTTAACAACTCTGGTCATCTCTGAAACAATCCTCAGGCGATACACAAAATCTGAAGGTTTCGATAGAAAATATTTCGTATTTTTCTCTCTTGCTTATGTAAACAGATAAAACAAGGAGCAGCAGAAAAAATCAACAGGGATTGAACAATGGAAACCAGCCCATACTTGTCATCGTAGCACAAGATGGGATGGTCCAGAAATAACATATTTATTTATTTATATTTAATGTCTTCTTAGTGAAATAACAAGAATTTTTTCACTGTGAGTGCATTGGTAAGAAAATAAATGAAAAATTGTTCCCATACTGGGTTGAAATTTAATTTTTCCTGCACTGTCTCAGGAATTCTTCTAGTGCTCTGTCAGTAGTTTCATAGGTTTTCATTTTCTGATATACAAAGACTGATGGAGTCCCTGAAGGGGAAAAAGGAATAGAGACAGCTAATTTGATCTGATTCTATGGCGAACTTTGGAAGTCTTTGCAGCACTCATCTTGTTTGCGCAAAATGTATGAGTATGGAGTGAGTTATTATAGTTCACGGCCTGAGCTGAAACAGTTACTCCAAAAGAAAAAGAGCTTTTCTTGTTAGCTTCCACACTACATCTTCTCCACTGAGAGGAACCAATTTGAGAGTGTAAACAGAATTGTGTCTTCACTGTTTGTGTTCATTTTTTCCACATCAACAAACACTGAAATCTTATTTAATGAGGTTTTATTAGGGTGTTGGGATTTTTTTTTTTCTGTAGTTAATCACAGCTAAATTTCAAGCACAATTTCAAGTCATTTTTTTTGCTTCATGACTTTACAATCCTTGTTTTCTCCAACTATACCTGGTAGGTATAACCTGCTAGAAGTATACTGGACTTCCCCTCTCCCAGTAGTAAATAAAAATAACGAAGAAAAATATACTTGTGCTCCCCACTCTTCAGTATTTATTCCCTATCGCTAACTACTAAGAGCTGAATGCACTGATTCCATCAGCCTCGTTCACAGCCTGTGAAGGGCAAAACTAGATAATCCACAAAATGTGCATGAATGAGTAAAAAAACCCATTTCTTAAGGAACAGAAATTAATTTCAGGTAGATTCAGGATATTTTAATGCCTGTCGTCTGAACTTTTAATGAGCATTTTGAACTTGCTCATCTGAGTTTGTTGTCTGCACAAGCCTTAAGAAGGCTGTCTATGCAAAATATGTGTGTATGTCTTGTAGGAAGCACAGTACTCGTAAGAACTTCGTTTAGACATTAGAATTGAATTATGTTCCCTGAAGGCATAACAAACAATATCTCTTTAAGTTCTCCAGAAGCAGAGGGAGCTTGGATCAAGACAGATTAGATTTCCCTATTCCCATTAACTTATGCAACGTCCCCTATACCTTTACTTCAATTACCCCTAATCAGAATGTCTCTTCATTTGAATAAGGTGTTGCTTACCAATTATAAAAAAAGTAAAAATCACCTCTTAGTTATACTATCCTACCTGTGATCTTGGGAAAAAAATGAAGTTTATTTTCCGACCTTGGTTATGAAACAGCCAATTGGATACTTTGATTTTTGGGAAATATGGTGACTAAGAGTAATGCAATCCTCTGTCAAGTTTTTGGAACAGATATAGAACACTGAAAGCCTGAAGTGTATGTTTATTCTAAGTAATTTCTATGATGACATCAATTGATATGACATATTTAAACCCAACTTGAAACAAAAAAAGGAACAAACCAATTTTTTTTTCTAATTATGAACAGAAAAAAGATGTTGCTTTACATGCCTGACATTATCAGAGCGAATATGATTTGTTATTGTATAACTAATGTGAATAGAACACATCATGACTAGTAGACTAGTAGAAAAGAACATTGGGTTAGAAAAACAACAAAAGAAATCTGAGATGACTGCAGCCCACAAGAAATTGCGTATGGAATCTCTGCACTTTCAAAATTTGAAGAATCACAAGACAAAGGTAATACAAAAATAAGGAGGTGAATTGTATGAGCTGGAATGACAGAGGCCAGAATGATACCTGCAATGACTAGGGGAACGAAGATTGTGGAAATGGCTTACGTGAAAACTATGTAATGTTGAGATAAGAATAAAAACATGGAGACATGGGACATGGAGTTCTACTTATATATTTGTTATCCGGTATATTTTAAAAACATCATTGAAGTTAGAAAGAAAGTCTCCTGATTTGCCACACAGTCATTGTTTATTACTCTCTAAAAGGTCAAAGTGACAAAGAAAGGAGTTAATGTGGGCTTTTTTGTGGTTTCTGTCAAGTGAGAGTTCCAAACCACTACAGAAAAAGGACACTTGGTATATGTTTAAGATAAGCTGCTCAGGCCATGGAGGTAAATGAGCTGCAATAGGATGGAAGTATAACGGTGTCTACATTAGCTAGTAGTGCAGATCAACAGGACTGTATCTGCAAAGAAGCAGATGGCACTAAGGATCTCGCGTTCACATCTAAGAACTTAGAAGGATTATTATTTCACGTGATATCTAGACTGATCTCACAGATTCAATGCCTGGGAGTGGTTTAGAGAGCATTAGAGGCACACCTGGAGTGCATCTTCCATTTTAATTGATCCAAAAGACTGCAGTTTGCAACCTGGAGACTGCTCTGAAACATGAAACAAAGCGTATTTGGAGGGTTGGTCACAAGATTTGCTTCAAAAGCTGAGTTAGAACTGAACTAAAATGCTGATGCAGATGTACCAAATACGTATGTATCTCCTCTGAGAAACAGAGCAAAAATTAGTTTGCACTGAGATCTGTCCTGTTTTTTTCTAGCAATCAGCAATCACCTTCCATAAGCAGAACATCTATTGATACAGGACTTCATAGTTTTTGTCAATGAATGATACGGTATTTACTTAGCAGCTGAGATCTTTGTACCTTTGAGAAACTAACCTTTACACTGCAGGTCTAAAAAGTTGAAAAGATGATAAAGAGAGAAGAAAGGATGGCTGAAAAGACTCAAAATTTTGAAATTCTGAAGATTTATATAAGGCACACTTCTTATTTTATATCTGTCCGCTTCTTATTTTATGTTTCAAAGATAGACTCTGCATGAGATATTCAGGTCTCTTAATTTCTTTTCTTTTCTTGATATATAAATGCTGTTGAAAGTATTCAAATCATATGATAACGTGTGTGCATGTTCCTCAAATTTTCAATAACATGTAAATGTATAAAATACAGAATGAATTTTATAGTAAGTGCAAGTGTAAAATATGGGTAACTCAATTCCATTCATATGTCTCTAGACTCACAGAAACTCAGGAGGAATATATTTTAGCCCCATTTAAGTACATGTGCATTAATAGGGTTAACTTTATTTAGATAATTTCCATGTTTGGTAACACTGTGCACTTTCAGAAAACTTTGCGTTTCAAAATGTAAAAATGTGTTTCTTCTCACATTTCTAACAGATAGAAGAAATTATTTTAGCTATTTCATGCTAGCATTATATCATATCAATCATATATCATATCAATCATATATCATATCATATCATATCAATAATATAGTGTATTACATTACATTACATTACATTACGTTACGTTACGTTATATTATGTTATATTATATTATATTATATTATATTATTACATCACATTACATTACATTATGCTTTATACAGGAAAATAAAAAGATAAAAACTAATATAACAGGAAGAGACATAACTTTTGTCTAGGAACAACCATGACTTGGAAGGATCTACTGCACTGTCCAGTGCTCAAACAGTGAGAAAACACCTTCTTAATTCTAATATAGTTCAGCATCTGATCTTTACTGCTGCTAGGCTCATGATGATAGTGAAAGCAGTATTAGCATTACCTACAATATGTTTTTCAGTATGTATTTAGTAGTGTGTAATAGCTCAGGTGTCTGCAATGTCTGAGGACACTACTACATGAATAGAAAAACTGACTTTTTAGAGAATAAATAAAAAGTGTTCCACTTTTATTTTTTTTTCCTTCAAGGTACTTTAACTTTTAAAATAATTCTGTGCAAAGTGAACTACTAAAATTAGGGTGTGTCTCAAGATGAACCATGGAAATGGAAAAGTCTCTATTGGAGGAAATAAATGTTGGAGGACTGTTATGCACACGAATATAGGAGACATATTTCTGTGAAATCTAAAATGCTTACTATAATTCTATCTGAGTATTGTAAGCTACTGGATAGCAGCTGAAAAATGTATAGTCGAAGTACACAGTTTAAGAATTTTTGGTGTATCTTTTTCTACTTTTCATCATTTTCCATCCGTGTCATAAACACTACAAGAAGAATTTGTGTCCTGTTCCTCTACAGAAGTTATGATTTTGAGAGTTCTTTGCAAACATGGAGATGTAAAATCTGTAAAGATGAAATTACAGAAAGCAGAAGATCGAAAGCATTTGTTTTTCCTTGAAAGATTATAGCAGAGATAAACTTCTCTACAGAGATAACAGAGATAAACAGAACAGAGGTTTACTAAAACAAAACAGTTGTCTAAATACTAGCATGATATACTGCAATCATTGGCAATGTTAAATTGTCCAGAAAAGTACTGGCATTATGCAACCGCCATAGAACAACTCTAGGTTTGTCTTGGTTTCTACTATCCTACTATCTACTATTCTACTGTTTGACAAAGCCCAGAACCTAAAAAAACTAAAAGCAGACAATTAAAAGAAACCTACTATGCAATACGTAGATTTTGCATTATGAAATAATTTGCATATATATACTGTCCTCCTAATAGGTCAGTATAAAACCCCAAGAAGACCCTTCTCTCCTTTTACCAGTCTTACGGTTTCATATAAGTGGGTTCTCTCATAAGATATGCTCCAAGCTTCAGGCCTACCATGGAGCTGGTCCATTAACAAGTAGTTTGTTGTTAAATATTTCATTGTTATGAGCTTATACTTAAACCTAAAGAGCAATCTGTAGAAGAATGGAGTGTTAAAGATTTTATTACCCATAAAACAACATGAAAGTAACTTTCAGAAAGCTGCAGAAGGATTCTGGAAAAGGATGACTTTGTTTGCATTTTATTACTTCTTGGTGAATATTTTCTGTTTACTGTCTCCCTACAGTAATGCACAAGATGACTGTTAAGTCTAATGTGCAAATAAATTGATTGGAAACTCTGAAGCTTGTTAGGCAACTGTCCCCATTACTTTTGGGGTGGTGCCTCTATAAAGGTAAGCAGAGCATTACTGAAAAAATCTAGTTTGTGAACCTCGACTCAACCTTGGGTTGTTTATTACTCAAGGAATAAAATTTTGCACCGGCAAAATAACCCACAATGACTTTTATGCACTTTTATCCAGAAATCAACACAGCTCTCTTTTTACATTCATCTGCTTCAACTTTTTATGTTGGACTCAAAGAGCAAATCTATCAAACTACTAAATAATAGATATTAATAGCTATGTTATCTGCAATGAGAAGTAAACCACTCAGATAGATACAGAGTTCCAAGAATAAAAGGACAAGATTCTACCTTTGTTTGTACTGTATACTGTAATTTTTGAGATTTTGTCTTTGGCAATAGGTATTTTCTAACATTGCAAATACACGAAATCTTTTTCACTTGAGTGGATACTGCAGAAGTACGTCCAAACAATTATATTTAAAATGGCAGTATAATTTCACAAGAACTGAAGCCCTTGGCAGAATTGAAGAGCAGCAACTAACTCAGGGCTTAAATACACTTCACAGTCATTGTACTGTGGTTAAAATCACCAGGTAGTGATGTAAGCAGTACTTTCCCTTCATTACATGAAAACTGAATTTATTGTTGAGGCATATGCACTCATTTTTTTTCCCCATGTCATTCACACATTAGATACAGAGCTACAGTCACAGTCACAGGAACATGATATAATCTGCCCTTCTAGCAATTAGTGCACTCCATCAACCCTTTCTTACGTTTCTGAGGTCTGGACACGGTAACATTATTGCCTACCAATTTTCTGAATGGTGAGCTCAACTGACGAAAATACTAAAAGGATTTAAACAATAGTTGAAGATGAAGAATGTTGACAAGATGTTCAAAAAGGAGGCATGGACCATGGCAGTACTTCAGAAAGAGGTCTGTTGATGTCATCTAAGAACTAAGAAAATGGAAACTGGCTAAAAAAATCCCGTAACTAAAATGGGAAATGAATGGGCTAAAGCTTACATATTATAAATTAGACATAATTTTATTTTTTGTAAAAGTGAGCTCAGGACTAATGTGGAAAAGGATTATGTTTCATTTGAAATGTGATTCTTTTTGCTTTTCTGTCTCTGTTCTCTATCTCTGTAAGCTTTTTGACTGACAGTGAGACTAATAGACTCTTAAACTAGTTTGGGTTGGAAGCGATCTTAAAGACGATCTTGTTCCAATCCTCCTGCCATAGGCAGTGACACCTTCCACTAGACCAGGTTGCTCAAAGCCTCATCCAACCTAACCTCGAACATGTCCAAGGATGGGGCATCCACAGCTTCTCTGGACAGCCTGGTCCAGTGCTTCATCACCCTCATGGTGAAGAATTTCTTCCTTATATCCAATCCAAATCTACCTGCTTTCAATTTAAAGCCATTACCCCTTGTCCTGTTCCTACATGCCCTTGTAAAAAGTCCCTCTCTCACTTTCTTGTAGGTCCCCTTTATGTACTGAAAGGCTGTTATAAGGTCTTCCTGGAGCCTTCTTTTCTGCAGGCTGAAAAACCTGAACTCTCTCAGCTTGTGCTCACAGGAGAGGTACCCCAGCCCTCTCATCATCTTCATGGCCCTCCTCTGGCCTTGTGTTAACAGATCCATGTCTTTCTTATGTTGGGTGCTCCAGAGCTGAATGCAGTACTCTAGGTGGGCCCTCATGAGAGCAGAGTAGAGGGGGAGAATCACCTCCCTTGACATACTGGTCACACTTCTTTTGATGCAGCCCAGGATACAGTTGGCTTTCTGGGCTAGGAGTGCTCATTACTGGCTCATGTTGAGCTTCTTGTCAACCAAGACTCACATGTCCTTCTCCTCAGGGCTGCTCTCAATCTATTCTCTGCCCAGCCTGCATCCATGCTTGGGATTGCTCTGACCCCTGTGCAGGAGCTACACTTGATATTACTGAACTTCACGAGGTTTGCACAGGTGTCGTGGTTGAGATGGACAAACAACATAGACCAAGTTCTTCCAGATGCAATTAGTAGATGCCATTTATTGCCACAAGTGCATTTTTATACTGTTTTGCTAATTCATGTGTCTCTTCACTGTTGGTTACAAGTTACAGCAGTAACATCTCATTGGCTAATTTTGCTGTCATCAGTGTTACTCTTCTACTCCCTTCTCTCTAATGGGTACACCTTAATATCTCCGGATACTCCTTTATTCCCACCTTTCTCATGGGTAGGCCTTAATATCTTCAAGGCTAAATTCTGTTCCCATGCCCTCCATCAGGGAATCCATGGACCCACTGTAGTCTCCCACACACAGGCCCACCTCTCCAGCCTGTCAAGGTCCCTCTGGATGGCACTCCTTCCCTACAGTGTGTTGACCACACACCACAGCTTGGTGTCATTGGCAAACTTGCTGAGGGTGCATTCGATCCCACTGTCCATGTTGCTGACGAAGATGTTAAATGGCACCGGTCCCAATACCAACCCATGAGAAATGCCACCCATCACTGGTCTCCACTTGGACATTGAGCCATCGACTGAAACTGTTTGAGTGAGACCATCCAGCCAATTACTTATCCACTGAGTGGTCCATCTGTTGAATCCGTGTTGCTACAATTTATAGACAAGGATGTCATATGGGACAGCGCCAAATGCTTTGCACAAGTCCAGGTAGGTGACGTCAGTTGCTCTTCCATTGCCCACCAACATTGTAATCCTGTCATAGAAGGCCATCAAATGATTTGCCCTTAGTAAATCCATGTTGGCTGTCACCAATCATCTCCTTATTTTTCACATGCCTTAGCATAGTTTCCAGGAGGATCTGATCCATGATTTTGCCAGGTACAAAGGTGAGACTGAATGGCCTGTAGTTCCCCAGGTCTTTCTTTTCCTCCCTTTTAGAAAATGAGGGTTATGGTTCATTTTTTTTCCGGCCATTGGCAACTTCACCAGATTGTCATGACTTTTCAAATATGATGGATAGTGGCTTAGCAGCTTCATCCACTGGTTCTCTGCGGACCCTCAGACACTTTTGATCAGTTCCCATGGACTTGTGCACCTCCAGGTTCCTTAGATAGCCTCAAATCTGATCTTATCCTACAGTGGGTGGTTCTTCATTCTCCGAGTCCCTGACTTTGCCTTCTGCAACTTGAGTGGTGTGGTTGGAGCACTTGCGGTGAAGACTGAGGCAAAAAAGTCATTGAGTACCTCAGCCTTCTCCATATCTTGGGTAACCACGTCTCCTGTTTCATTATGGAGACAGCCCACATTTTCCCTAGTCTCTCTTTTACCACTCACATTGCTATAGAAGCTTTTCTTATTGCCCTTGACATCCTTGGCCAGATTTAGTTCTCTCAGGACTCTAGTTTTTCTAACCTGATCCCTGGCTGCTCCAACAATTTCTCCGTGTTTCTCCCAGGCTACCTGTCCTTGCTTTCACTCTCTATAGGCTTCCTTTTTGTGTTTGAGTTTGTTCAGGAGCTCCTTGTTCATCTATGCAGGCCTACTGGTGTTTTTGCCTGACTTGCTTTGTTGGAATTCATCACTCCTGAGCTTGGAGGAGGTGATCATTGAATATTAACCATCTTTGTTAATCCTTCTTCCCTCCAGAGCTTTATCCCATGGTTCTCTACCAAACAGATCCCTGAAGAGGCCAAAGCCTTCTCTCCTGTAGGCCAGGATAGTGAGCTTGCTCAGTGCCCTCTTTGCTGCCCTAGGGATCTTGAACTCTACCATTTCATGGTCCCTGCAACCAAGGCTGCCCTTGGGCTTCACATTCCCCAAAAGCCCCTTGCTGTTGGTGAGAACAAGGTCCAGCATAACACCTTTCCTCATTGGCTTCTCTGTCACTTGGAGAAGAAAAATAACATCAATACCTTCCACGAACCTCTTGGATTGCTTCTGCCCTCTGTATTGTCCCTCCAGCAGATATCAAGGTGGTTGAAGTCCTCATGAGGACCAGGGTTTTTGAATGTGAGGCTGCTCCTATCTGTCTATAGAAGGTCTTATCTGCTCTGTCTTCCTGGTTGGGTGGCCTGTAGCAGACCTCCACTATAACGTCACCTGTCCCTGCCCTCCCTTTAATCCTCAGTCAGCTCCTCATCCATCCCTATGCAGAGCTCCATGCATTCCAGCTGGTCATTGACATAGAGGGACACATGCCCCTTCCACCTTTTCTCCCCCTTAAGGAGCCGGTATCCTTCCATTCCAACACTCCAGTCACAGGAGCCATCCCACCACATCTCCATGATGCCTATAAGATCATAGCCCTGCAGGTGTGTGCACTTCTCTAACTCCTCTTGTTTATTCCCCATGCTATGTGCGTTTGCATAGAGGCGTTTAAGTTGGGTGCCTGATGAAGCTGACTTAGTGGCTAGAGTGGCTGAAATTCCTTTGTGATGCTGTTTAGGTGCTCTCCTGCTGACCTGAGATGTTTCTCCAGGCTCTTGGCATCTATTGCTGTCACTGGCATCAAACTGGCCGGAGTGGGAGGGATTGAGGTTCCCCTCCACTGGTAACTTGAGTTTGAAGCCCTCTTCACCAGCTTGGCAAGTCTATGACTGAAGATGCTTTTCCCCTTCTCTGACAGTAGCTCTGTATAACATCAATATGATGAGATGAAACTATCCATCCAGCTCTGTCCAGTCTGAAATTGTACCTCAGCTATAAGCACTGCCACAAAGAGTTATAACCATGTCAAATCCTTGCCAGAAGCTTACTTATAATTACACAGGTCTATGCATTAGCATGGACCAGTGCATAGACTTTCTCATCACTGGGTTGTGTGCACCATAAACTCTTAAATTGCTTGTTTTGCTGATAGCTGCAGCTGTGGAGAACATTTTTTTCTGATATATAAGGTTTTAGAGGATTTTATTAGCATGTTGAAACAAAACCAAAGCTGGTGTGAATAGCTTTGATTTGAAACCAGGACCTGAGGGTAGAAAGACTTCAGTGTCCTGCCAAATATATGTATTCAGATCAGGCTTGTCACGTGGTGACCATATGCATGAAGGAGGCTTTATGTGTAGGTAAGAAGGTGCCAACACTGGAAAGACGGTATGCCCTTTAAGAAGGAAAGAAAAGCTATCCATTGAGATTCTGTCTCCCATGTTAAAGAGCAGTACACTTGAGTTGTGACTTGTTTGATTTTAGCAAGTTGAGGAGCGACTGTTTTAATCACTGATGTGAGGTACAAAATGCTTACAGCTTGTTATGTTCTGCTACAGTTGTGTACAAGGTATACTCACTAGCAAACACTTCTAAAGTCCTTGTGTTTGTCTTCTGTGGTCACCTCGATTCCTTAAAACTAAAGTTCTTGTAATGGAAAGGAGAGACTGACAACCCTGTGACATGCAATTCTCAGACTTGGGAAGAAGGTCAGGATCCAGAGCAAAGGCTGTTGCTACAGACTTGTCAGCTCAAAGTATCTTTGTGACTGAATGTTTTCCTGTCTTCCACCTGAGAACTGTCAGAAAGGGCTGCACTTTTGCCAACTTTTATTTTCTAATGTCTTAAAATTCATGTCAAAATCAGGAATATTCCTGCCAGTTTCTTACAGATCACTTCAAATTTCAACAGGTCTAACCTTCTTTATGATGAAGCAAGCTCCCTACAGAGTAAGAGACTGAAACTGAATGTAATGAGTCCGGAAAAAGTTGTTTATGGCTGCCCTGAAAATGTGCACCTTTTTAATGTAATCATCTTGTTTAATCACCTTTGCTTGCTTTTTTTCTTGATATATATATATTTCTAATTTTTGTCATGTATTTTCTAATCTTGCAATCAAACCCACGAAACATAGTTAACTTTGTTGTATGTGACAAATTCATGTTAATATTTTGGAACCTATGGGCCTAATATTTCCATTGAGATGAATATAGTGTGTCCTCTCTAGAAAGAGATATATGTGTAAAATCTGGAAAAAGAGATTCTGTGACTCTTACTGTACAGATCAAATTCTAACTTTCACATTTGATACTAAAATATACCTTAGAGAGTGCCCTTTTCTAATTTGTAGAAAAAAAATTCAGTGTATTTATCTCAAGCTTAGCTACTTCAGTGAAGGAATAGGTTTATTGATTTGTGACAACACTAAGTACTAAACTGATATACCCCCAATCAACCACTGCAAACCTCTGGGAGGTTGCCAATGAAAACCACGTCTTTGCTTGTGGGGAGGATGACTGAATGTCGCTGCCACACCAGTGAATATGTGCTAAGTAGAGCTACCAAAGCATAATACTAAAGACATTCCATCCTGTTGGCGTTCAGCATCTGGCTATACCATCAGAAAAGTTTAGTATTCTGCATACATGTGCAGGCACAGTGGAATTTTTCTAAGTTACATGAGAAATCTGACTCATTTATCACTTGTTCTTAAATGTGAATGAGAAAAAAACATTGGAAGGATGACTTAGGTTTTGACCAGCAACTAAGTGCTTATAGTTACATTAACCTGCTATGAATTCCACCTGCTGCTCTTTGTCATACAAAGGCTGATCAGTGAAAGCCTCAATGTATAATTCCTCTACAAGGCTGAATATCTTTGAGAGATTCAGACAGATAAGTGAGACCATGGTGGTCTTCCCAAGGCCTGCTGTCTGTCAGTGGCCCCTTCTTGGTAAGCAGTAGAGAAAGGAGGCTGAATACTCATTCTCTTTTTGTCCTGGGAACCAGAGAATCCTTGTTCCAGAGTGATCCTAAGTGGTAGTGTGGCATTGCAGAGCTCAGAAGCACAGGAATCTATATGACTTCTGTGCAGGGAAGCACAGAGAAAAGGAGTCCAAAATGACATCCAAATGGGCTCTCCTGGTTAGAATTAGAGGTTGAGATAGAAAGATAACAGTAAATAGTAAGGCAGAACATAGATAAATACAGGCAAGGAACATTGAAAGAAAAGTGGACAAAAAGGACAGTTAACTGCAAATAAAGGATTGATCAGTCTGTGACAGGTTTTAGAGCATATAAAATAAGGAATGCAAAAAAGGAATGTAGAGAAAATAACTGCTTGTTCCATTGACGAATGATGAGAAACCACAAAGACAAAAAAAAATCTTACTCTTTACAGACTAGTAATAGATCAGAATCCTTATTATATAATCCTTTAGATTTCATAAAGTAATGTGACTACAGAAAATATGACTACTACAGTCTGCACTTGTCATATATAAAATCTTGCAATCCTACATAAATAAAACTGAAGGAGCAGAGGAACCAACAACAGAGTTGTGTCAATTATGAAAGAAGAATATACAAAGGGATGTGAATGTATCCCAGGTATTTAAGTGTGACTGTATCCCAGACAAAAACAGACAGCTTGCAAAGTCTGCAATTTATCACTATGTTGGTATGGAGAAAGCAGCAGAGAAAACACAATGGTAGTGACATTAGAAGTCTCCTCTGATGAGAAAAAGCAGGGCAAGCTGGTGTGGGAACATAGGACCTGCCATAGCAAATTAAATTAGTAAATAATTTGTTCTGTTATTCTGTCTTTGACAGGGTGCAGCACTGCTTCAGAGAATAAAGAAAAATATTCAAATGCATACAATTCTGGAATGAGCATCTCGTTGGTGAAGTTTTTTCTCTATCTCTATTGATCAGAAGTTGGTTTGTTGCCCAGAGATTTAATCTTATGACAGCACTCCAGGAAACACTTCTAAATATAACAGCAAATACTGAACTTTACTCACATCCATATTTTTAATTATAAGTGTGTACAGAAATGCCCATCAAAATTAAAACAGTTAGAGACCTGAAAGGAGAGATTGTACCTCAGGCATAAAAATTTTTTATTATGCCTTTAAGGCGGGCTGAGTAGTTGTGGTAACACTCCGTGTTCTTCAGTCTGTTGATTTACACGTGGAAGTTCTATGTTGGACCAGAAATATCCACAGTTTCATTAGCCATGTAAAATAAACAAATCTTCCTCTTTGACACCTGGTTGCTGAAGAACAAAGAGTTTCAGAAGTGGAATTCTAAAAAACACTCCAAACCCTTAAGCGAGTCTTAATGATTTGCTGTAATTGCCAGAGTTAAGAACACATTGACTATTTACATGGCTGCCCTGCCATTAGCTCTCCAGTTTTTTTATTCTGAGCCTTAGGGATTTTACACTTACTTACTTCCCCAAAAGATTTAAGTGGGTATTTTCAAGCTCTGGTGGCTGTGTCCAAGCTGTCAGTCATCTGAAATTCACTTGCTTGCCATTCCTAGTCCTCTTCCATCCTATACATAAGATGGTTTTATATTTGCTATGTTCTCAGCCAGGCAGACAGAACAGGCAAATTGAACACTTTTTTTTTTTTGGGGGGNTGGGGGTGGGGGTGTGGTGGGTGTAGAGTTTGTTTGTTTCTTTGTGGGTTTTTTTTTGTTTGTTTGTTGTCTGGGGTTTTTTTTAAGTCCTATGTGCCTTGACTTCTCAACACAGAACAATTCAGAGATCCTAAGCAGGTGCTGAAGGAGCTGCTGGTGGCATCAGTATGTCTGGGTTGGCACAGTGGTGTCCTCACCTAATCAGCTACCCTGAGATCAAGGGCTAGGTATCCTTGGACCAGCACTTCAGTAAAGCAGACTTCTTTATTCCAGGACCTGTATAGGGAGTGGATATTGTCCCTGCCTGGGCTAAGGAGCCATCACCTTGGCAGTTCAGAAAAAATAGGGCCTCAAATACTCTGGAAGTGTAATCAGCATCAAACCAGCATACTCTGGCACAGAATATGATTGGAAAGTGCAAACCCACGAATGTATATCCTCCTATTGCTCTTGACTTACTTAAATATACGCATTAATCCTGCAGTAGATCTCAAATAGTGTATTAGGCACAAATGTAAACATCATCCTAGTAGACTGTGTGACCATCAAGAAGTTAATGAATACTAAGAAGGAAAATGGCAATGTAGAAAGGATTTTGTTTCCTACACTACCTGAATCATGGTAGGCTCGAGATGTTTTTTGTCAACAAATGTAGGTGATTATACTTACAAAGATCTTTGCATTTGCCCTGTAGAGAAGCCACAGTGGATTTAGGAGAATTTGTTAGAGATCATGTTATCGGGGTTGGTACTTGAGGATTTCTTAAGAAAATCTTCATGTTTTCACTAAATCAATAAAAGTTCGTGAGATTCGTGCAAAGAAGAAAGGTCTGAACAGCATGTTTTTTCTTTAAACCATGCAGTAGGCCATGGAAAAATATAAACAGAAAACAGCAAATGTGGGAAAAAGACTCTTCTAATGCTGTCTGCCCATTCCAGTATCCATCTGCTAAAAACAGATGTCAAATGAAGATCATAAAACCCAAAGTATACAGAGACATGCCTTCAGTACTCCCGTAAACACACAATCATCAGTAAAGAAATCTTCTGAACCAACAAGTATATTTAAACCATGATGTTTAATAACCTTTATTGCAACTGAGAGTATGTGTATTTTACCTACTCTGTTTCTTGGCTTCTACTGTCTTGTATGTTGAGTGGAAACCTGCTTTCTCTGTTAGGTTTAAATTCACTTACTATTAATTTTATTAGGCACCCTTGCTTTTATTAGGAAGAACGCTGAGTACTTCTTTCTTTGCCTTCTGCGTATTTTGATGATTTTATAGATCTTTAACATATTGTCTTTTATACCATCTGTTTCCAGACTGAAGAATTTGTGTCAAAAAAGCTTCTTCTCAAGCATAAGATGTTTAGCACTTCTGATTTACTATATTATTCTTCTTTATATCTTTTCTAATTTCACTACATTTTTTTTTGGTAAAAAGATCAGAGAAGGAGACTCCACAACCTCTCTGGGCAGCCTCTTCCAGTGCTCTGTCACCCTCAAACTAAAGAAGTTCCTCCTCATATTCAGGTGGAACTTCCTATGTTTCAGACTATGCCTGTGGCCTCTCATCCTATTGTTGGGCACCACTGAAAAGAGTCTGGTCCTATCCTCTTGACACCCACTCTTGAGATATTTACAAGTGTTGATAAGGTCCTTTCTCAGCCTTCTCTTCTCCAGGCTGAACAGACCCAGCTCTTTCAGTCTTTCCTCATAAAAAAGATGCTCCAGACCCCTCATCGTCTTTGTAGCCCACCACTGGACTCCCTCCAGTAATTCCTTGTCCTTCTTAAACTGGAGAGCCCAGAACTGGACACCATCCTCCAGATGTGGCCTCACCAGGGCAGAGTAGAGGGGGAGGAGAACCTCCCTCAACCTGCTGGCCACGCTCTTCCTAATGCACCCAAGGATACCATTGGCCTTCTTGGCCACAAGGGCACATTCCTTGCTCTTGATTAACCTGTTGTCCACCAGGACTCTCCGGTCCCTCTCTGCAATGCTGCTTTCCAGCAGGTTAACCTCTAACCTGAACTGGTGCATGGGGTTATTCCTCTCTTAGGTGCAGGACCCTACATTTGCCTTTGTTGAATTTCTTTAGGTTCTTCTCTGCCCAGTGGTCCAGCCTGTCCAGGAGTCACTGAATGGCAGCACAGCATTGTGATGCCTCAGCCATGCCTCAAAGTTTTGTGTCATCAGCAAATTTGCTGAGGGTGCACTCAGTCTCTTCATCCAGGTCATTGACGAAGAGAATGTTGAACAAGACTGGACCTAGTACTGACTCCTGGGGAATCCCACTAACCACAGGCCTCCAACTAGACCCTGCACCATTGACCACGACCCTCTGAGCTCTGCCATCCAGCCACTTCTTGATCCATCTCACCGTGCACTCATCCAGCCCGCACGTCCTTAGCTTGCCTACAAGGATGTTGTGAGAGACAGTGTCAAAAGTCTTGCTGAAATCAAGATCTTGTTTCTAGATTCTCTTTCTAAATCATGACAGATATCTTAGAGCTTATTGCCATGAAATGATAGTTAAGCTTTGTTTTCTCTTGTGTGCACAATTAAGCCCCCCAGCATAAAAGAACATGTTTCTCTCTGTAGAAGCTTTTTGTGGAAGTCTTTTTGGTGGCTCAACCCATGAGTAGCCCATGCAGTACTGTAGCATCTGTTGAGGGCTGTGAAAGCCACAGAGTCACTGTGATAGACTGCAAATTAGAGAAACTCCTGAGGGAGAGCTTCTTTTATGGTGAAGATTACTGTAAATATTAAGATGCATGTTTCATGGAATCTCTACATTATGAAGACTATATTAATGTAAAAAAAAATTCCATTAAAGGCAATTTTACCCAGCAGAGAAAGCACAAATAGCTTCTCCTACTTTTACTCACTTTTTATCTCTCATCACTGAATACAGCACAGGGAAGCATGTGAAAGTGGAAGACTTGTCATGCAGGTGTGTTTTTTGCTTATATTAAATTTTATACAGGAAGTTCCCTAGTTTAAATTTCTGATAGTTCAGGTTCTTTCTTTTTTTATGTTAATCATGGATTACAACCAGAGCATGTGTCACAGTTCAGAGCTCTCTCATCTCCCAACAAATTGCGAAAGCTACGCATCATGCTTGGTTATTCTTGAGGAGAAATTGGTGAAACTACACATAAGTTCACTCTTTCATGATAATCCCTCACAAGGAAGAATATAGCTATATGCTAGGATATTTTGTGTCACAGTCAAATTTCTTTTCCCTTTCCCAGTTAAACATTGGTTTATAGCCTTTTCATTATATATAATCGATTTTGTCTATATGTTAACTTTTAGAGGAACCTACAAAAGCGTGTTTGAAAATCAGTTTTGTCTATAATTGTGGGGAAACTTGCATCCTACTTTTTAAATCACTTGCATAGATGAATAATAAATATTTACACTTAAATTTCTGATGATATATAAAAAAAAATTCTTCTGCAAAATTTAGGAAAAAAATAAGCAAAGTTTCAATAACTCTCTTCTCCCCAATCCACTTTTCTCTCTCACCATCCCTCTTCTCCCACTATCCCCCCTTCCTCTGCAAAATTGTTTAGTGGGACATCGTTTGCATAAACCCATCTGCTGGACAAAGTAATCGTAGAAAAGCTGTCTGCTGTAAGAAAAAGATATTTCATCTCAGAAGACCCAGCCATGGGCAGACAAATAATCATTCTGTCCAAAAAAAATGCAGGAAAAATGTATTTTACTTTCATGTTGCTTTCAAGTTGGAAAATGTGTTGGAAACCCAAATATTGTTTTTCAAAAGCAAAATATTTAAAACCACATTCCTAGAATGATATAGCTTTCTTCTTTAATTCTCTTTTCCTGAAAGAAGTTGAAGAAAAGAAGAATGGAAGGAGTTAAAAAAAAAAAAAAAGGAAGAATATCATTAATGACAGTTTCCTAGACAAATATTATTTTTTTCAGGGAAGTAATATTTTGGGTTTATGAATCTACTCAGAGAATTAGAAAATATTTGTAAAACATGTAGATTTTGTTGAGATACTACTTTTCAATGTTTTTATAATAATTGAACCCTATAAAAACAGGCTAACTGGTTAATCAGCTGAACTTTTAGTGAATTTCTCTACCTCAGTGTTCAACATTTACCTCTGCAGAGAAATAGCAGTGAAACAAGTAAACGACCTTATCAGTACTACTATTGTTTAATTGTCCAGAAAAGCTGTGGATATCCTGTCCCTGGAAGTGTTCAAGGTCAGGCTGGATGGGGCTTTGAGCAACCTGGTCTAGTAGAAGGTGTCCCTGCCCATGGCAGGAGAGGTTGGAAATACATGATCTTTAAGATTCCGTCCAGCCCAAACCATTCTATGTTCCTGTTATTCTTCCAGCTTCCACTGCAGCTGTACTACCAGTCCCTAGAGTGCTAGTGTCTATATAAATAATACATTCCTTCACTGACAACCTTTCAACTGTAGCTTTTTGTGAATGGAGCATATGTAGAGCATATATTTTTTATTATAATTTTGTTATCTTATTATCCTTTTTATTAGTATGCTTTCATCTTATGCTCTTCCTGGAACATTTTCAGATGTTTTAAAGTATTTGATTTGCTACTCTGTTATCCTCTTTGTTTTCCTAGCTCTATGGAGTGAAACTTAACCTCAGCATCAGTGTAATTCACATCAGGCTTTCAAACACATCCCAGCTTCATAAAACAAGAATTAACGAAAATCAATATTATTCTAGGAACCAGCAAACAGACCAGAATTCATATTAGAATTTAGATTGGGGACAGAGTATGACTGTGGAGGGGAAAAAATCTCAGAATAATGTCTTATGGGGAAAAAAAATGCTGCAGGAGTTTATTATGTCTTACCCATGGTCCCCCAACTGATCTTCTGAGCATATGGGGATTGTTGGCAAATCACTTCAGAAGCAGTGGAAGCAACCACCATGAAGGAACTTGGGAAGATGTCAAGGGGCACTATATGAATGCAGAGAGCAAAGCTAAATGGAGTAAAGGTGCAGGGAGCTACAGATGTGGTTAAAGTCATACTGTTCACAGCAAAATTCATTTTAGCCATATCTAAGGCTATAGTAATACTAGGACTTCTGTAGGTTTTCAGATATATTCAGTTGATACAAAAGGAATTGCAGTTTTTGCATTGATTAAATTTGCTGTCATCAAAGCTGATCCTCTTACAACTACATGAGATGTTGCCGAAGAACTCAACTTCAGCCTTTCTATGGTCATTCAGCATTGGAGGCAAATTAGAAAGGTGAAAAAACTTGGTAAGTGGTTGCTTCATGAGCTGACCGAAAATCAAAAAAATTGTTGCTTTGAGTTGCTGTCTTCTCTTATTCTATGCAAAAACAACGAACCATTTCTCAATCAGATTGTGACATGCGGTGAAATGCGGATTTTATATGGCAACTGGCTAAGACCAGCTTAGTAGCTGGACTAAGAACCTCCAAAGCACTTCCC
>VWYH01011290.1:7985-71021 GCA_013399365.1 Pampusana beccarii | reverse complement strand
CGCCAACCCCAAACATAACCCTACCCCTAGCCCATGACCTTTGCCCTCTGACCCGACCTTTGACACCTGACCTCTGGCCTTTGATGTCTGACCCTTGACACCTGAGCATTGACCGTTGACCCACTGACCTCCGACCTCTGACCCTCACTCCCCTGCCTGATCCCAACAAGCCTAATAATCCGAATAAATTAAGATACAGTTCTGTCACCCTCACTGAGAAGTAGTTTCTTCTCAAAATTTAAGTGGATCCTCTTGTGTTCCAGCTTGAAGCCATTATCTCTTGTCTTACTCTTGGTTGTCACCGAGAAGAGCCTGGCTCTATCCTCGTGACACTCACATTTTATATATTTATAAACATTAATGAGGTCACCCCTCAGTCTCCTCCAAATTAAAGATAACCTAAACCTTATGGTGGCACACCCTAAACCTAACCCTATACCTAACTCTAATCCTATTTGAATCCCNACTAACTCTAAGCAAACCCTAACCTTAACCGTAACCCAAAACCCTAACCCTAACCGTAACCCCTAACCCTAACCCTGACCCTAACCCTAACCTAACCCTAAACCCAAACCCTAACCTAACCATAACCCTAGCCCTAAACCTAACCCTAACCCTAAACCTAACCATGATCCTAACCCTAACCCTAAACTCTAACCCTAACCTTAAACCTAACCGTATTTCTAACCCTGACCCTAAAGCCTAACCCTAACCCTAATTTAACCCTAACCCTAATCTTAAACCCTATACCTAACCCTAACCCTGACCCGAACCCTAACCCTAACACTAACCCTAAGCCTAACCCTAATCCTAACGTCGGGGCGCACCGGAGTGAGGGCCGCGCAATTCAGGCATATTTTCCCCCAAAATACAGCTGCCGGACCCGCCTCTCTGGGGCGGCTCTCTGAGATGGAGCGGAACCGGCCGGGCCGGGCCGAGCCGAGCACTCATCGCGGCCTCGCGGTCTTAGCGAAAAACCGCTCCGGGCTCGAACAGTGTGCGCACGTGGCCGCCGAGAACGCCGCGTACGCTTTGCAGCATTCATTTGTGCGCATGCGTGGCGATAGTAAAGGGAGCATGTGCATTGGGAATGCCTCAAAGCCGTTCGTCCCGCCCCTTCTGTTCCCTCTCGACAACCTGATTGGGCGGCTACTCACCTCAATTTCCATTCTCTCCGCCCATCATCACCTCTCCCCTTTTCTCCCGCGCTGCGCTCCGCTCCGCCCCTCACGTTTTCTCACGCTACCTGATTGGCCCGCTCTGCATCGCCATTGCCATTCTCTCCGCCCACTCCCCGCCCCCTGGAACCCCGACGCGATTTGCATATCGGCGCGGCTTTTTCTTCTATTTAATTTCTATTTCCATTTCTAGTTCATTTCTATTTCTATTTCTTTTTCCCGGCGGCCCGTTTGAGGCCTAGAGTGCTCCATTTGCGTATATAAATGCATATATAAATATATATATAAACTATATATTAAAAACATACAGAAATATATAAATACATATATCTATATAAATATACATTTATACACATAGAAATATATAAAGACCTCTATCTATATAAATATATGTATAAATATATATATTGCTTGACTGGGCAATGCATAAAGGCATATACAGGTACTGATGAGCACTGGGAGACTGAATACTGTAAGAGAGATTCCAAGGCCTTTTTTTGTTGTTTGCAAACTGGAGCAAGAGTCTAATAAGGGTCCCTCCCTACACTCTTCTCCCTTAACTCTAGTGAAAAGAAGTAGGCAGCTTTTTTATCTTTTTTCTGCCCAGGACTAGCAAAAAGCTAGTAAACTCAAACTTGGGCCCCCGCTGGGCAAGCTGTGTTCCCCTTATCAACTAATTACTTCAGGATGTCCACTTTTTAATAGATTTATGTTCCGGAGTGTGCTGCTATGTTCTGGTCCAACCTCTCCGGTCTTCCTCACTGTGGCTTACAAAAACATCTGAGGGAGAGCAGGCAAGGAAGGCACATCTCTGTTGCTTGGCTTTAAAGATTCTCCTGAATGAATTCCAGACAGACACTGAATACCTCCGTGAATGTATAGTGAGATTTTTTTTTTTTTAAAAATGCTGCTGTTTTATTTTTTTTATACAAACTAAAACACCAGAGGTCATTGAATCCTATATTAAATACATAAATTAAAAAATAACCATTCATAAAACTTTACATACAATAAGGATTCTCTTCTACACATTAATACATATAGTACAGATACATGTCCAGTGTTTATCAAAGGGTCATTATGCCAAGTCATTTACAATTCTGTTCCGGAATAGACACACAAAAAAAACTGAGAACAAAAAGTACATATAAAAACACACAGGTGCTGATGCGGGCAGGGGAAAGGAAAAAACCCTTTGAATCATCAGCAACTGTGTGGCTGTTTATTGAACCTTGCCCTAGTAAGAAGGAGACCCTAGCCTATTCAGTCCTCATGGGATGCCATGGAACGGAAAGCTCTGGGGGTTCTGAGGATGTTTCCTACTGAGATGAGAACAGGGAGGTGGAAAATGAAGCACATCTACAAAAAAGACTACATGATCCTCCAGGCACATCAACAAGAGAGGACAGAGCTGTGAGCCACACTGATAACACTGCAAGAAGCCATAATTCCTTCCCAACTGCCTAAATTCATCTCACCTAGCTGGGCCTTCATCTGAAATGCTTAAATTGAAAGAATAGTCTTCAAAATCTCCTGGCTTGGTCAGTGGAGACAAAGCAGCAAGTCAGGTTTTGGTCAAACTGACTTGCACTACAGTATGTGGCTCATCCACTGCTTCGGTGGTGTAGATACCTTGGAGTGTTGGCACCCCTGCTACAGCCTGGGACGGATGGATGGGAGGAATCCAGGGCTATATATGCTGTCTTCAAAGGCTGCAATAAATTGATTCTTGTTTTGTTGGGTGGCTTTGGGGAGGGGAGGCTGGCTGGAGTGACTAATTTGTAGGAGGATTCTCAATATTTTGCCTCAATGAATGTGAGAACAGCAGAAAGCCCTAGATAAACTTCAGGACAGAGAAGAGGGAAGACCCCAGAAAAACAGATCAAAAAACTATGTGCCCATAAGATGTAAAACTAAACCACAAGGCATGTACTCATTACGGCAGCTAAACAAGTCTAGATTCAGTTCCCCATACCTAGATTGGAAGTATACTTTCATAAGCTATAGCATCCATTTACTATATACAATAGGGGATTGATATATGCATATATATGTATATATATGTATATATACTATATATAGATGTGTATATATATACACAAACATCAAACTCATTTTGATCTAGCTCACAGCAAAAGGTTTGTATTACTTATATCAGCAAGTGTATTTTAAGCATGGTTTATGTTATGCTGCAAGGAGTAAAGCAGCTGTTGTTCAGCTCTCTGGAGGGAATACAGCAATATTTTAAAAATTTGCAGACCAAGATAGGCTGTGGATTGTCTACCACTCCCCACCCCACCCTGAGCCCTTGGAAATGGAGCACCTGCATGCAAATGTGTATGTAAGATGGGGGAAGCCAGGCAAAAAAGATAAATAAGATGTGCATAACATGGCTCAGAGGACCTAAACGATGAAGTCTGCCACAAGACCGGTCAGCTATGTTGTGAAACTAGTATTTCTATCTGTGCCACAAACCTTCCCCACGACTGCCCGAAACGAACGTTTCTAGCCCTCCATATTATTGTAACCAAGGCAGAGGTGGAAGTCATTGCACTATCACAGAAAATAGATGCTGCTCATTCTTCTGCAAGAAGAGCTTAATGTTTTAATTGCTGGCCCTGCTGCTTGGGAAAATAGTTTCCAGTCTGTATTTACCTGCAGGACACTGTAGCCAAGTGGTTTGAAATGAACTGGTGCTCCAACAGGAGAAAAGAGTGAGAGGGGGAAGAAGGAACAAGCAGAGAGGAAATCCCTCTTTTTGTAGCTAACAAGATACTGTAAAGTCGCTTAGTGATCTAAAGGTGTCACAGGTGTGAGACAAGTCTCTCAAGGGGCCTGACTCCAGAGCTTCAGGACTGAAATGCTAGCAGCACTCTTGGAAATCACGTGTAGGTTTAAGGAAACCTTATCCAGGTATTCTTCTGTGGGGGAAAAATAATTTGAACAAAGAGCATGCAACGTACCTGTATTCATTTAACACACCTGCCTAGAAGACTGTTTTTCAAAAAATGAAGTAACAAACACACAGCCGGTGCAGAATTCAGTAAATCCCATGACTGAAACAGACTGCTTCAAGAACATGTGGTCATTATGTAGTTTAAATTAATTTTAAGGAGCAGGGGAAAAAAATCACTAGCTATTAGCTTCTAATCTTTGATAAAAAGCTTAAACCAACCTCAGGGCATCCAAGAAATGAGGATGTTAGGAGTCTTTGTGGAGAAACAGAGCCCAGCATTGCAATCCAGTTGGGTGAAGGGACATGGATGACTAAAAGCTATTATGGCCAAACAATACCAGTGAGGGGCAAGCATCCTTGATACTAAAGTAACTTCATCCCTGCTATGGCTGAGGAACTGCTTTTGACCTGCTGAGTTGCTGTGGCAAGTTACTTCACTGCTTTGTGCCTCAGTTGCTTCATCTGTGAAAGCAAACAAGCAAACAAGGGAGAGACTCTCTGCAAAGCACTTCTAAAGCTTCTGATGGGCAGAATCTGTGTAAGATGTTGATACATGTGAGACCTGTTCTGAGGGCTTAAGTCATGCACAGGCTTGTCTGTTGGCCCTTAGTTTTCTATTTTGTTATACAGACATCCATTTCTCCCAGTTAAAATTAAGGCTCCATCGTGGAAGACACAGCTCAAACAAGGAGCCTTGCCACAGGAACCTGAAGTCTAAACAGGCATGACTCCATGTCCAGGGAAATGGAAACAGAGGCACAGAGAAGCGTATTGTCAGGCCTAGCTCATGCAGCAGGAGTGAGAAAAGGGAAGACAGGTGCAGCTGGCTGCTTTGCTCCCAGCCAGCACAGGGCCTGTGCCACATCTGCTGCAGGTGTGACGCTCCTCAGGGTTTGTTTCTTACTGACCACAAGGACCATGGACCTCGTATGCCTCAGGGAGACCCCAGGACTGGGTTCCAGGCTTTGTGATTAAAGACGTAAGTAATGCTTTGAAATGCAAATTACTACTTAACTGTAGAAAAATCTAAACAGACTAGCAATATTCTTCTTACTTGTAATAAGGATGTATTCACACAGCTTTTCCTTGGTTTTGGTTTGTGTGTCGTTGATCAGTAAGCCAGCTAACAAAATCAGTTTGATAAGCCAAACCAAAACAGTGATCCTCAGTATATTGTTCAAATACTAAACCCAAGTATGGTCATAGTTATCTCAATAGCAGTCTCTGAACAGTATGAAAAGCATCTGACAATAGACAGGCTGTTCTTCAAGGAGGGAGTACGAAGAGAGATAAGGCTACAACTCTGTCAGAAATCCTCCTTATGCCAGACACCCTCTTCTTCATTTCCTTTGTTGAGCAAGGTGGTGCTTTGTTACGATCTCAAGCGCAAAACATGGTGCCCTGTCCTGCCTATCCTCCAATAAGCCAGAATGCATTTTTCTTCCCCCCACAGTGCAGCTGTCATTTGTTCCTGAGGTTAAAACCAAAGAGGGAGAGGAGTGCCTGCAGTGCAAAAGCCAGACAGTTCGAAGTGAACACTTTGTCGTCAGCATCTCTCCACAGCTCGTGTTTCTCCTGCTCTGTCCTGTTAACTTTTGATCCATTCGTGGGATGACAGCATCACAACTAAACGATCACCCTGCACAGCAGGGATAGATTTTTCTGTTGTAACTTTGGTTCCATGCCCAAGACACACTGACTCGATCAGCTGAAAGTGGTTCCATCCCTTTAAGTTCTTCCTAAGCGATACAGGTTCACAGTTTTTCTTCCCCTTTTGTAATTTCAACATACAGAATTTCATTAGATGCAGCATATATCATAGCTTTAGACAGAAACTGTCAAGTAACAAATTCTGAGTGATGGCTTTAAAATACAAGGTGGTCGCAGTGTTGGCTACAAGTTGTTCATGTTTATACTTTTTAAAATAGATGTAAACAATGTTCTCTTCATTGGTGCGGTGGAAGCATTTGCCTTTATAAGGACTTATCTGTGCGGTCGGCCACTCTAAAAATAATAATAAAATAAATTAAACAACAACAACAACAACAAAACATCTTTATCAGGTAAGCGATAAGTTCCTCTACCTACCTATCCCTGCTGACAAGATGCAGTCAATCAGAAAGCTGAAAAGGTCTGTTCTTACAGTTATCAGTGTAAAACTTTTCTGTCTGTATGAAAGGCATTTGTGAAAATTCTGGATATTTCACCAAGCCTGTCCCTACAAAGTACAGCCCTCTAGTTCATAAAATTCCCCAGGCGCATCTTCAGGAGAAATAGTTGTGCACCAGTTTCAATAATTCTTGAACCAAAGCTGCCTAAAATTCACCAGTGACAGGAGACAGGACAGCAGGTGATACACTTGTGGTGTCAGGGCAACCCCAGAACTTCGGCTAATGCAGAACTGAGGCGAACACAGATTGTTCCTGTTCTGAGGAAGCCTCCTCTACCTATGGAAAATAATAGTAGGTCTCAGGTTTGAAACCAGGGCAAAAGGGCATATTTGGTCTTTGTTCTCTCAGCACTCAAGCCTACATGGTAAAATTCACTGAGTGCAAAATCCAGGTAGAAGACCAGAATTCCTTATGGGATCACAAATTAGTGAACATATATATTCACAAACACAGAAAAAAATGTGGATGCGAAAACCTCACATATACAGGAATTAGAGAGCTGCTGGTGTGGATACTATGTATTGCTCCACATGGTTTCATTCCTGCTTGTCCTTCCTTATCTGAAAAGTACAGCACTGAGTGCTGTGCTCACTCAGAGGGAGAAAGGGACCAGGCAGTACAATCTGTGGTTGCATCATGGTTTGCTCTCAGACAGTTAAAAGATCAGTAAAGGACAAACTGCAGCGATGCATGTACAAAACCAAAGACCTTTCATCATCAAATGCCTCCCTAAGTACATTTGAAAGATACATTATGCACTTTCTTGTTTGCTTTATCAAGAGTCTGTTTGAAGTCTCTTATGATAAAGTTAACAAAGTTAACTTGCACCCAGTGGAATCAAAGCAATTTTGCAAAGATCTCCCTGATGATATATACCTCAGTACTTCCAAGAATGAGAAATGCTGATGGCACACTTCCCACACCACGCTCAGCCTTGCTGAGTTACTTCCAATGTCAAAGTCACCTGGGTAGGCAGGTGATTTTTAAAGTGAATGGGAAACCCAAATCAAAGTTATTCTCTCTGATTCCACATATTGCAGCTTCAGAAAATATGACCTTGCTAAAATCCCTCTCAATCTTGCCAACACCATTCCCAAATTGCTTCTGTCTCTACATTTCCTTTCAGGTATTGAGGGGTGAGGATCCTGTGGAGGGAGATGAAGGCGGTGAAGACTAGGACCAGGCAGGGGATGAGGAACTAACAGCTGCTTACCATTGCCTTGTTTTTGAGGAATTGCTACAAGACTTCATGCTTTGCATTTATCGAGTGACTTGCCTTAGTAAAACACTACAGATATGACGCTTGCTGTGACGCTGGGCCTGCTGCAGCCATCTTTACAATTCAGTGGAGTTCACAGCAATGCAGATCGTCTGGAAAAGTACCGAGTTTATCTATCACCCCACACATCTCGCCCCTAAGATTCCTCCATTTCCATAGCCAGTATCCCGTTTTCTACATCTCTGTATCTCCACCGCTTTCCTGACTTCCTCTGCTGTTTAGCTCACATTAATTCATCCTCTTGTTCCCTACCTGACATTCATAGCCAAATATGCAAAAGCAGGATGTGAAAACGGCAAAAGAATCATTCATCTCCTGGGTGGTCCTAGGACTGGCACAACACACCAGCATTTCAGCTCTCTGTGGTGCTTCTGGTCCTCTCTATGGGGAGTAGAAACACAAGTCATTTGAACTAGACCCTCGTGTGCTCCCAATCCCAGTCTCTACAGAGCAACAGTGAATCCAGTGAGCGAAACTCTTCTCATGTTGGCCCTGTAGTTAGAGCAGCCTTCTGGGCTCAGTGAAGTTACACCCAAGGGTTTTACACCTGCTAAAGCTTAGACAACTAGCAGAAAACCTACTGAAGGAGACTGGGCCAGGGGGTGGGAGAGTGAAGTCTGGACATGTTCCTAAGGGAACTGTGTAAAACACTTGCAATGAAATCAGCCTCAATGCTGCTTTGGCTCTCTTGCTATGACAGCCCTGCCAGTCCTAAAGAGGGCAAAAAACTGCTTAAGTTTCTTTTGACTGTCAGTCCTACCCAGTAAGTGCACCAGCGAGGAGTGCATCAAATTCGTGCAGAGCTTGTGCTAGATGTGACCCAGCAGCCACATGCAGGTGGAAGAGCGACTGCATGTGAATAATAATAAATCTGCTAGAATTTTAGGGGGAATGTAGAATTCTGACTCTAAACACCTCATTAAGTTTTCTAACCAGCCAATACCTGCCCTCAAATTAGGCCAGAAGTGCATAGGTGTTATCAGCAAGTGTAGAGGTTTTGTTGTAATTTTTTATTGTCCTGATTCTTCTCCTTTTACATGTGTGGTTCTCCTCTTCCTGCTTTGAGAAGAGGGAAGGAATTACTCCTGTGAAACAAAAAATTCAGTCTGCCTTTGAATACTTTGCAGAGTTAATTGTGAGGCTGTTAAAACAGCAATCTGAAAGTCACCACAGAATCCATGCACACAGATACAATCTGAACCGTTTTTTTCTTAGCATGCAGACACTGACGGGGCACTTCAGATTATGTTCACAGGCTCCAAGACAAAGGGTTAGCTGCTGAATTTTAATGTCAGAATAATAGGGGGGTTTTACTATATTTTGAGAAATGCTTATCTCAAAAGATAACCTGCAATTCCTGAAAAGCCAAGTGACTTATCCATGCTGTGTCTAATTCTCAGTCCACCTTCCTTTCTCTTCCACACTGGCATGCCAAAACTACTCCTACAGCATCAGGAAACATACACTGACGCTGTTGTTCCAGGATTAAGGATTTCCTATTCTAAGTTCAATTACAGGTGGATTAAATTTTTCATGTAAATCATATTTTCATTTTCTAACAAAAAATGTCATATATATAAACAAACATTATTTTTATGCATTTTTGTGGATCTTTTTGGCATTTATAGAATCATTTGGGTTGGAAGACACCCTCAGGATCATCAAGTCCAACCATAAGATTTGCACCGACCACTGAGGGTTTTTTAAACTTCTGAAAAAAATTCTTTTCAAAATTAAAAATAATTAAAAAAACCCAGAAAGACAACGTTTCCTGGTGAGTGCTAATATTAACGAAAGTTCTAATTTTTATTTCTCAGGATGCATGCTCTACCGCAAAGACTTTCCTGAATGCTCCATCTTAAAAGAGACGGGATTAGGAAAAACTGTTCAGTAATGTCATGAATACATTTTTAATCAGGGTGACCTAAACTGAGCAAGGAATATCTTTCGAGGCACCTTTTCAAAGAAAACAGAAACGCCCTGGTTTCTTATTTTTCTTCCACCATAGCTAATACTAGCATTGGTAAAACTAGGATGCATGAGCTTCTCACTAATTTCTGTAGCTGAACCAGAAGAGGCAAATACTCAATAGAAAACCAATTTCATACCCTTACAGGTGGAAAATAGAGGTGCAAACTGTATATACAGAGAATTATGAACGTCTTATCGCCCTGTTTTTTTCTCATATGCTTTACAAGGACTTTATTGTAGCTCTAATAGAAACTGAAAAAAGGACAACAGTATAGGCAAATGGGAAAAACTCATGCAGACAGGTTCTTGCAACTGTCACTGTCAGTTCCTGTGAGTTTTCAAGGTGCACCTCAAATCCAAGATTTTTTTTTTCCTCTCCCTCTAGGTTCGCTGCTTTTTCTGGACTCGTGATTCTGTGGTACAGCAAAAGACACAGTCATACAAAATTATTTGCTACTACTGTGTACTTTGAAAATTTTGGCTTCTGAAAATTAGCTGACACATAATTTGGCTGTTTCAGAAGACATTCTGATTTTTTCCCCATTATGAATGAACAAGAAACTTTAAAATAAAATTTTCACCAGTCATGGCCACTCAAAATATCTCACAGCTGCTGTGCTGTGTCATCATTCCCAGAAATCCTGCAGCAGGAACATTAGTGAGTATGCAGCCATAACTTAATCTGTTTAATGTTCATTGGGTCAAGGCAGCATGTTTTAAATAGCGGCAACTCTATAATGATATTTGCCGTTGTTTATGAGAGCCTTGATCACTGATCTGTCCACATTCCTCTGATTCTTTCCTGTAGTTCACTCCCCATTCAGCCCAACCTCCATGTATATTGCTGCCTCAGTCCATGAAAATCTTCCTTTTGTGGTCCGGCCAGCTAAGGAGGCAGTGGATTCCAGCTGATGTGGCTAATTACACAGAATCACAGAATGTTAGGGATTGGAAGGGACCTCAAAAGATCATCTAGTCCAATCCCCCTGCCGAAGCAGGACACCTAGGTGAGGTTACACAGGAAGGCGTCCAGGCGGGTTTTGAATGTCTCCAGAGAAGGAGACTCCACAACCTCCCTGGGCAGCCTGTTCCAGTGTTCCGTCACCCTCACTGAGAAGAAGTTTCTTCTCAAATTTAAGCGGAACCTCTTGTGTTCCAGCTTGAACCCATTACCCCTTGTCCTATCATTGTTTGCCACCGAGAAGAGCCTGGCTCCATCCTCGTGACACTCCCCCTTTATATATTTATAAACACTAATAAGGTCACCCCTCAGTCTCCTCTTCTCCAAACTAAAGAGACCCAGCTCCCTCAGTCTTTCCTCATAAGGGAGATGCTCCACTCCCTTAATCATCTTAGTTGCCCTACGCTGGACTCCCTCCAGCAGTTCCCTGTCCTTCTTGAACTGAGGGGCCCAGAACTGGACACAATATTCCAGATGTAATTCTGAGAGTTGTCTTTGCATCAGCACAAAACTGCAAAAGAACTCCTTCATCTAGCTGAAATGAAGCACAAAGGAGGGGGCTTCACCTAGAGGGAAAATGAAAACTCACCAAAATGGACCCATGCCACTTAATTATAATCAATACCTTGAATTGCACCTGGAAACAAAGACCGAGCTAGTGCAAATGGTGAAATGGCATGGCAAAACATCTTTCACACACAACTGTATTCTCAGCTTGCCTCAAGTACAGGGCAGAAGAATGTATTCATTGACATAACTCAAGCCAGATCCAAAAGATACAGCGAGAAATTTAATGGTATGGGTCTGTCCCCATTTTATGTCCTTGGTCTTTAACAAAACATTATCTAGGCTATGTTCTACTTCTGTTATCCTGGATCAGATGAAAGATCCTTCTAGCCCAGCATCCTGGTTCTGAAAGTGGCTAGGCACAGAGGCCATGCACATTATAGTTCCCTGATTTATTTCCCCATCTTCACGTTGTGTTCTGGACCCTGAACTTCCAACTGCTAAGCATGCTGTGGCAAAGACTTTTCTATATCCTACTTCATTAACTTTTTTTTTTTTTTTTTTTTTTTACTTTAAACTTATTACATGATAATTGCTTGTACTGGAGGAGACAATGAATTATTGCAATCTATCCACCCATTCTATGACAATTTTTATAGACCTCTTCCATACTCCATTTTAACAGTGTCTCACTTCCTGAGCCAGAAAAATCCTTCCATTTCTCTCAGCAGCTGATCATTCTTCCTTGCCCTTCTTTGTATGTCTTCTACTTCTAGGCACTGAGCTCTGCCTGTTACAACCTCCTGATCTGTTTCCTGAGCGTCAGTTCAGAGCCCGCCATAGTGTGTATATGGTTGAGATTTATAACAGTTTTCCATCTGCATCGCTTTGCAAACATCAGCATTGAATTTCACCTGCAATTCTCTTGGCTATTTGATGCTGTGAAATTCTTGTTAGCTTTTAGCTTTAAAATTCTGAATAGCATAGCATCACCAGCAAGCTTTGGCAATTCACTTACGAGTACATTGTGTTAGACTGATTGCAACTCCCTGTGTCAATTCAGCAGCGTGACTCTCCATTGTGAACTATTACAAATTCACAATGACCTGATGAATTCTCTGACTCCAGACAGACAAGAACACACAAGGATGAGATCCCCACTCTGTGCAAGAAGTACTGGATTTGAGGAAATAAAAAAAATAGTCTTACCTTTCCAAGAGGCACACTGACATCAAGGCCAAAGAATAAAGGCAAGAGAGAAGAACAAGAATAGAAATAGAAACTGCAGAAGAAAAGAGAAGATTGTGTAAAAACTAAAGGTCATGGCATTTAAGAGTCAGGATTATTTTTGCACTCTGTAGGACAACTAGAATAACTAGGCATCCAGAAAACACTGCAATTCCCTAGTTAATTCTGTAAGCACCATACCACATTCCAGGCTTAGAAAACAGACCCAGTTAATTTTGGTGATGAATTACAACTGGTACCATATTGAAAGCCTGAGGTATAACTGTCACTATGAACCACCATGGTTTGACTGAAGTCACAAAGTTGGATATCAAAAATAGCATGGGTAATATTTTTAAGTGTGTTAAAAAACAGTGCCTGCAATCCATGCTGGAAATATCCTGGGAGTATGTATATATGCATATATACACATACACACACACTTGCGTAATATCAAACTCTAACCATTAAATGTTTAATAACAAATTTTTTTATTTCTTACTTTAATAATGAATGTGTTGTCTTTTCAGATGTGAATTTTTGTGGGTCAAAAGCTCTTTTGAAAATTCACACTAAAGGTCTCCTATTCAAGGTCTCCTTTTGATCATGCCATAAGTTTGGCTTTGCTTTTTTATTTTCATCACAGACTATCATCTGTTATTTTTCCAAGTTATATATATTAGAAAGAAAGACACTGATTCTTTGTATCACAAAAATATTGGCAGAAAAGTGGAAAGAATTGTGTGTATCGAGTTTTACATTATGCCCACTTTAGGGACATACATATAAATTGAAAGGACTGATTAGCACTACTGTCATTGTACTAATATAACCATTATTTCATATTATAGTTCACACACATAGGTTGATATTTACTAATACAAGTACATTGACAAGGCTACCACTGGAGATGCATCTTACACCAGTCTGGCCTTTATAGAAAATATATTATGGGTACCAGTATGCTGTCCCCATGCCATGATCTTTTTTCATCAATCCTATCTAACCTGTCTACAAGTCGCAAAACTCGGTGTGACAGGGTTGGCCTTATTCACCAAAAAAAATGCAGTGTATATTTTTAGAGAGGGAGAGGGTGTATATATAATAGATATATACACACATATAGCATATATAAAGAACATGCATGTATAGTTCTTTGACAGTTCAGTTTAAGGGGAAGATTCCAGTACCACATTTATATCGCATAGTCAATTACAAGCTTCAATAAAGAGGACAGCATCAGAACCCTGGTCCCACCAGATAAGGACAATCTTCAAATCTTCACTTAGCTTCATTCTGTCCTTCCTGTGCGCTAGCCTCACCTGGCCTTTAACAGAAGTATTGCCTGTCTACCAACAGAGCATTTAACAGCCAAGTAAAGGCTTCATCATTTGGCTCAGTTTCATTCACCATAATCAAAAGTGTTCTGCATTTATTTCCTAAAATGAATGTTACAGAGGAGACTGTGAGTTTAAAGTCTGTACATACTGAAGCACAAATTGAAAAGAAAGCATAGTAGAACAACACCAACAGGCCCAGCTGATTCGGCTGAACAAGAAGTTCATGTAGTTCAAGAGAACTAGATCATTACTTTGAAAAAAGTTCATCGGTGTGTTTTAGAAGTGTAACAGAACCAACCTTTTCCTCCAGATCCTTAATTTGTCTCTTCTGGATGTCAGTTTTATCTTCTAAATCTCGGATCCTCTGGAAATCAGAAGAGAAAGCATCTAGACTAAATTATCAGTAAATGTGCTCCACTGAACAAGTAACTTAATGTTCCAAGTGCCCAAAGCTTGTAAATTAACAAATCAATTTCTTCAGCAGGGATAATCTTGTGTAGTACCATGACTCCATCCACTAACTCTGCCCAACCACAACTTTACTGTATGTACAATTGCTCAAAATATGCTACCACACATATTCTGTTTCATATTATCTATTTTATATTAATCCTGAGTTACACAGATGGAAAGTGTAAGATCATGGTTATACTCTTTAGAATTATATCATGGTTCATTACGATTTTTCACAGTTTTATGTGTTGAAAGATGATTAAAGTGTTGTTATTATTATTAGATCTGAAATGATAAATGTATACAACACTAAGAAAACATTGATTCTGTGGTGAGCGGGATATATGTAACATAGACAAGGTGTGGTTTTTTAGCAGAGCTAGGTACTTCTTGAAAAATTACGTAACATGAGTTAAGCTTTTGGCCCCTTGGGAAGAGAGATCCCACAGAATAGGTAACAGAATTACTAAGCATGAAAAATGAGGCCTTGAATCTTGGTATCTTCCCTCTATTTAGTCAGGGCATAAAAGCTGGCCAGCAAACAGCAGAGATCATAAGGGCAAACCAGCAGATACTTGGAGGCCCTGCCACCTAGAAGGCAGATGGCAACCTTGCGACAGTTTTCCTAATAGTCTCGAGATGAGATGACTAGCTTACAGCAGCTTTCAAACATGACCTCTTCTTTCCTTGCCTCTCAGCCTTTCACAATCCCATCTGCAACTGAGGCTGGCTAAGAGTTGTTCAAAGAAACCAGAACTGCTGAGGCAGCGCTAATCAGGGCAGCGGCCACGGCTGCAATCCAGCAGCTCCTCACGCTGCAAAGGCCTGGCAAGAAGTGAGGGTGGACCAGTCCCAAGTGTCCAATTCAGGATGGGTCAGGACTATGAAAACTAAGTCTTCCTGTCAACTAGAAACCCTAACCACCAGGCATCTGCTTTCTCTCTTATTCCCAAAAACATTTGAGTAAGTTTTGTTCCATTGTGCAGCTGTCACATTTATCAGCATGCTATGACTGTTTGCCATTTTGCTCTGGGGCCTCACAGCTTGCAGAGCAGCAAACATTGGTGGTCTCTGAATGTGAAATGCAGTACTATATCTTGGTAGTGAAACGTAACAACTGCTCACTTTGCGGGGAGACAGAGCAGAAGTTGCTGGAAAAACAGATAGCTCTCCTGTGTAGCACGAGCCAGAAGCATTCATACAGTCCCTCCAGTAACTAGGGATGACCATTTTTATTACAAAACTCCATGTGGACAGAATTCTGGCTGAAAACTTTGGTTCGGAATTTTAAGGCTCAAAATACACCAAAGCAATCCTCCACAAGCTAATATCACATGTGTTTGTTTACACAATTTAGGCAAGCTCCCTCATGACCAGGATCTTGCCTAAATTTGACCTCAGCTTATGTTCTTATACAGGAAAGCTGAGTAGATACACATGTGCATTGCTCCTTTTTCTTACCTGATGAGCCTGCTGGAGCAGCTCCATCCTCTCCTGAAGAATTTGGCAATCATATTCTCTGCTTTTCCTCAGCATCTGACGTCTTAGCTTTTCTACTGCTGTCCTCAGCTCTTCCTGCTGTTTTTCAGTGAGTAGTTCCCCAAACTTTATCACAGTTTCTTGCTGCAAAGCATTGTACAAGGTGGCTTCAAGCTCCTGGATCCTCTGGTTGATGCAATACCAAAAGCCAATTAGAGATGAAACATTGTTTGAAACACAGCGGGAACTGGGGGGTTGGTGGCAGATTCAGGTGTCTGCATGAGAGGTAGTCTCTGTGCTCAAGCGTGCAAAACTGTGAAAAACAGAACTCATAAAATGGTTCAGTGTATTGACAAAAGAATGTGGACTTTTAAGATATTTTAAGATTAATTTTCACTGAAATTCCTCACTTTGACTTTTTTTAAAAACAGTTACAGAGATGATTAGGAGTTGGATAGAATTTTCCTATTTTATGAGTGTAAAGATTAATGCTTCACCAACTCTAAAATTTTGACCCATTGTGCTAAAACACAGAAGAGGAAAGATTGAAGGTCACCGTCCGACTACTTTGCTCTTAATCCTGCTAATCGATGAGCATTCTCATTAACTCAACAAACCAAACATGATGAACTCACACAACGAATTATCAGACATACATATCAGAATTTGATACAGCAGTGTTTATAGCAGGATCTTTTGCTTTTTGTGGCATATTGTCTTCTTGCTATGGCATGTACAAAACAGCCAAGATACCAGACATGAGTCCCAGCTGGTTGCACTGACTCCAGTTGGACAAAACAACATTAATGAGCAATATTTTTCTTTAACTGACTAACGAGTTTCAGACTTCAGGAGATCTGCCTCTTTGTGACCTGAAACAGGTGTTGTGTTAAAGCTGTGCAGGTTGCATGGCAATGCATTAGAAGAATGGGAAAAAAAAATTAAAAATAAGTTACTAAGAAAAAAGCAAAAACCTCTTTTCCTAATCCAAGAGGAGTGTGTGTCCTGTCACAGTGCCAATATGTGCTGTGAAATTTCCTCTGTACATACCATGTATGCTTGGTCAAGAGCTTGCTTCCTGTAGTCTAATTCTTCCTCCAAATAACCTTTTATTTTGCAAAATTGTTCCTACAATGTAAGATCATTTGGAAAGAAAATTGAATTAGTTAGTCAAAATACTTTGGGAAGTTTTATTAAATCAACTACAGATATCTGACTCAGGCAGGACTAGTAAACTGGTCTTCAACTGACAATCTGCAGAGCTATTAGTATCTGACTCAGATAAAACAGAATAAAGGCAAAATAGCTAAGGATTGCTTTTGTACACTAATACATCTGATCTACATAGAACTAAATCCATCATCTCTCTGTTGACTTCAGTGATATCACTTGGCATTTCTGTAGGGTAATTTAGGGGTTTCTGTGTGATTTTTCTAAAGATACCTCCTCTGTCATCAGAGACAACACCTTTTGTGCTTCCTCTTGTTTTGGAAGAAGCGTGAAAGTGCAATAAAATAAACAGGAACTAAACAGGCACACACATTATTTGGAGGCAGCTGCCGTGCTTTAACTTCTCAGGCTACCTTAAGCTGAATTGACTCAAGTACAAAGCTACCATAAGAACAGAATGTAAACCACTACAACTATCCAACTTCCATTAACTAGAACTAGAGTAAGGTACTAACTTTACTGGTGCTATAGCAACTTCCATTCAGCTGTGAATGTTTTGCCTTTAGGATGGTATGGGCTTAAAACGTAATGAAAGAAAAGAGTGCAATAATTCATTAGTTTCGCACATACTGGTATTGAAGAAATGGGACACAAAACCTGGTGTTTAGACTGTGAATCTTATGAGACAAAGAGTGCAGTCACATCTCTGAAAAACACTGAGCAACCTTTGAGCTCTCTGTACTTATTAATAAACAGTCATCCTCATGGAAAGAGAGAAAGTTTTCAAACCTTCACTATTTCTGTTTCTATGTTACTCTGCTGTTGCATATGAACTGGACTAGCGACAATTTTATGGATTCACCAATAATCAGAGAAAGCCTGCATACTTAATTTGCCAAAAGTCCTTTTTCGTTATCTTTTGGCACATCAAGTAAATATGACACACTCAGTGTCTTGCCCCTAAAATGTGTGTTAAGGAAAGTTTGCTTACCATATCACTTTCCAGCTCCATCATCTTCTGATGCAGAGCAGCTTCAGCTCCCTCAATCTGCTGGATCCACTGGAGGGAAGACAACGAGACCTGTAACCTTCTGTGTTTTCTAGGCACACGGACAGTGGCAAGTGGGACATCTACAGCATCTTGTTAGTCTACTTTTAGTAACCTGTTGCTAGTTCTGGGCCCATCTTGAGGCTGTTCTCCTGTGGCAGGGGCAACCACAATGTCAGTAGCACTTGACAGAGAAGCAGCAAGAGGACCACCATTACCAGATCACTGGAAGATGGAAAAGCACACTTCTTTGGATGGACAGGGAACCCATTTCATTCCAGGGATAAGGGCCCGCGATGGAGCTCTAGCATCTCAAAAACAGCTTGGCTGGGTAGGCTACAATTCTCTTTGCATAGGAGGAATTGTTGAGTAGAATCCTTGGAAGCTCCTATGTTGCCAAAATTGTGTGCTGTATTTGAGCTATAGAAAGCCATTTTAACCAACTCTCACTTTCTTTTTAATTTCCTAAACAAGGAACTTAGACGCATACTTTCAGTGGAAATTTTGCGTACAGATCCCTTCAGAAGCTTTGGAAATCTCAAAACTAGAAATCCCATGCTATAAGTACTTATGGCTTAGAAGTCTGATGGTTTCTTATTCCATTTATAATTGTTTCATTTGACATGCTTTTTGTATCTGCAGTTGTTTCGACCTCATAGCTTGGGCCAGCGAAGTTTGACATTTTTGCTGCTTCAGTAAGGTATTTGGGACTGTGCTGGCACAGTTTACTTTATCTGGGGAATCACTTCCTAGACTAGAAAGTTCGACAATATTGACAGCAACAGAGCAGAAAATTTCCGATGTTAGATGAGGCCTTAGATAACACACAAGAAAAAGCAAGCACACAATTCACCTTTTCTGCCAAGGACAATACAGTGGAAGCTTGAATTATGGCTACTTGTTCTTCGTTTCTTAAATTCTGTGAAGAGGAAGAGGGAAGAAGAAAATTGGCAGCAATTTCCTGCATGAATAGAGACAATCAAGGCTACAGGCTACGTCTACAGTTTTAAGGGGATCCCTGTAGTACTGGGTATCCTATTTCCATTGAAACGTTCAAAGTCTGCTAATGTTTTAAAAAGAACACTGCTTTTGCCTTTCTCCATGATACAGACTAACTATATGGTTCAATTCCATTGCATCTTATGAGAAATGTAAACTAAAATTAGACCCATTTGTCTGTCTTCGTGCTAGTTTTACAAAGCTCGATTTCCATTAAAGCTTTTGTAAAAATAATGCTGATTTACACCAGCACATGAATAAACAATCATGATCCTTTATTTTTATTTCTTATACACTTTCTTAAAACATATCTAATGTTGACCAGAGATACAGGATGATCTCTTTTACACAGATGACGAGAGTGGGCAGGAGTGCCCACGTAGAAAGCCACAGGGGATTTGATAATTCTTGCCTATTTGTGAAACTGTTTGCAGAAGGATCCCAGTACTGATGAAGATGTGGCTGGCTCACATTGCCAAACAAATTAATGTGCTTTTCTGAATGACTGGAGTGCAGTCAGGCTGAGTTCCCAGTATCAGTAGACTTTGGACATTCTTCCCAGTCTGCTAAACCAGATCTTAAAGCTACTACCTCATTACTAGTTCTCTTACCATTTAAATCTCACAAATCCTTAATTTATGGAAGTAAATACTCCTTAAATGAATTCTTCTGATATTACATAATTTAACAAGTATCTTAGAAAACAGTCATGATAATTATAGAGTTCACTTACGCTACTGTACAAAGTGCAGTTTGTAAAGGGAAAATACCTCCCACTTTAACTTACCCCATTGTCACCTAGGATATCTAACTGCTTTATGAGGTCTGGGATGCTGACATCCTGCAAAGAAAGAATAAAGTAAAGGCATGGTATGCACATCTTATCACAGCTGCAATATTCACAACTCCTACAAACAATGTTGAAACCAACCACTTTGTTATATCCCACAGAGATGCATCTCACACTGATTTCAGTTGCCTTTGAGCCAGATTTTATCATTATGGCAAAAATTACGAGTCCAGTCGTGTCAGTCATCACACACTCTTGCATTTAGACTGCATTTAAATGCTAAAATTTAGTGGAGTTATTAGCAGTGATTAATGTAATGGGTTATATGGGCAACATCCACCACTGCTGTAGTTAGAAGTGCTACCTTATAAAACTGACCTACCTTAACCCCTTCCTTCATGCAGTAGATTTGTAGAGCACTCACACCATCTGAGAATGGATGAATCTGGAGATTAAATGGTGGAGACCGTCTCTCTCTTTCCTGAAAAATAAATTGAAAAAATGCCAGAGAACATATTAGAAGGAAGGAGATGCACACAGAACTCATTAAATGCCATAGCTACTGTTTATATCATCCTTCACAAAGCCAAGCTGTTCATTTTACAAGTCAAAGAAAGAAACATTTAGACCTAATCTGAAAAACAGTGTGCCAAATGGGATAGGGTCCTAAACCCGAGCTAAATATTTTACAAGATATTATTTATTTGAAGAATTATGTCAATTTGCAAATTGTTTATGGAAAGGCTGTCACCTGGCTAAAACTCAAGTGATTTGCTTAATTAAGTGTTGAACAGCTATATATTGTTGTAAATACTCCCTTTAGAAACAGGTATTTGACTTAACACTATTAGGATACTCAGATTACACATTTGCTCATCCTGGTATGTTGTATGTTCTAATACCTGTGGAAAGTAGTAAGTTAGAAAAAGTTGATTAACCTAGCTATTTATACACCTTCACTGCATAAAACCTACAAATATTTGTCCAGTTTTAAAGGACCAAACACAAAAACAAAAATTTGAAGATGTTATTTCTCATCCCATTCAGGTATTCATGGAAGCACAGAACTGAAGATCAAATTTCACATTCAAATAAATTTTTGGCTTATGAATATGTAATTCACTGGATCATCCAGTTCCATGTCATATAGAAACACAGCTGTCAGGGAAAACTGGAAAAGTTCTATAAATAGGGGACAAATCTGCCACAGCACTGATTCACGAGGGCCAGGAGAGCCTCTGTGTTACCTACAAGCTCTGAATGGCAAGTACATAATGCCTTGGACAGCAACCGAAAAGAACAACTGAGTAATAAACCAACTTATACTGGAGAAAAGACCAGGTGGAAGTTTTTGTCAGTGGACGCTCATAACAAGAATCTGTAACTAGGACTAGGGATAGTCTGGGAAGAGGGAGACCAAAGTCCAACCCAGTCCCCTGGCTGCCGCTGCTGGTATCGGCTTCTGGAGCTCCTCCACCAACCTCCAATATCATCTGAGGGACCTTTCTTACCTAACACAGGTCATGAGGAGAGCTGCTCAACAGGGACCGTGTCCAGCGCCTGCAAAAGTGACAGTGCTTGCAAGTGGGTAGATAGGCTGTTGCTATTCACTGTGCTAGAGCCTACAGCCTCCAGACACAAATTAGGACAGCTCCAGGCCAAGCACTATATACACACAGGCAGGCACTGTTGACTTTTCATACATGCCATCATTGGCAAAAACGATGATAAAGGCTGTAAGAGCAAGACCACATTTACCTGCATAAAATGTCTCTTATCCCCACCACAGTGGCAGGAAACTGTAGTACAGAGAGATTAAATCTAAACATGCCTCAGGAATCAACAGCACGGAAACCATTCCAAATCCTCGTCCAGGGAACCTCTGCTCCTCAGGCACCCTGGCTCTGTACCAAGCCACCCGGGGGTACTCGCAGCCCAGCAGCAGCACCGGCACCGCCGGCCCCGGCACAGTCCAGCCTGGCGACCCCACGGATCCACAGACATCCCCAGCAGAGCCCGAGCACCCCGTGGCTGTCACAGGCCTGGGATCAGCTCCCTCTGCCACAGGAGCTGACTGGCACATTTCTCCTCTGCAGACAGTGCTCTAACCACCCAGTACAGACTGGTGTGGGTAGGACAACCCCCCTCTCCTCTCACAGCCAAGTCCCCACAGACAAAAGAATTCAAGATTTGCTGGGTCAGGGGGGATGAGGTACGACCCTTCCACCACCATAGGTATGGTACTGGAAGACAACAGCCCTGGCTCTGATACTTTCTCTTACAACTGCTTATGCAATTTCATTGATCACTGCTGAATTAAACTTCAAGCATTTCCAGTCCTTCAAGCACAGGGCTAGAGAGGTGCACTTCCCACAGCAGCCCTCTCAAATAAAACTTGAACTCTTGTCTCATCACCCTTGCTGAAAGAGGGGAAACGAACAAAGCCAGTGTAGTTTAAAGATTAGCAGTAAGATTATCACAGGGGGAAACAGGGATTTGAAGACCCTGAAGAGGGAACTGTACCTGTATGTCTGACTTCTTAGAGGAACACTCTACTCTTCGGCTATTAGAGATAAAAGTACACTCAACATTTCTTTCTCTTCCAAGACCTGCTCAGGTTCATGAAAAACAACAAAAAGCAGACACACACACCCCCCCCACACACACACAAAAAAACCCCTAACAAAACCAAAACCCACCACACCCAAACCTGGATGCCTGTTCTCAGGAGCGATCTTAGCTGTGAACCAGGATGCAGCCCCAAGCAAAGCACAGGATGATGGGGTTTAAGCCTTGCTTATTTGGTCGATTTAAACATGATAAATTTCTGTTGATTTTAGTAGACTCCATGCCAGCAAGAAGAACAAAGCATGTTGACAACAGACGGCTCCAAAGCACTAGAAAAAAACATACCTGCAGGTGTAGTAACTAAGAGCCATGCTGACATTAATCAGCTAAACTTATCTATGCACTCTGGACACCTAGCTCAGAGAGATGTGAACCAGTCAAGCACAGAGCTTACTATTTCCAGGATATTAGAGCTGATATGCTTCAGCTTGCAATTAAAAGTGCTGGGCCTGATCTGCTACTCTGTTATAAGACTACAATGCTGGTGTAAACACTTGATTAGAGGTGGTGTCCAGTACAAGTGCACTAGTTAGTTTGGTACCAGCTCTATTGTAACGAGCTCATCCATCACCTCAAGCTCCAGGTTGCGGAACTCCAGCAGCTCATTCTGGTCTCGGGCATCCTGCAGCTCCTGTTGCAGACGGTTGTTTTCTGCTTCCAGTTTCTCTATCTAATAAAAATATGTAAATTCAGAATCTGTGTGACTGTTAAAAGAAACACCAAATATTCGGTGAGTAGTAATCGAGGTAGCATAGGCAGTGCAAAATCCCAATTCTAGAGATGATTCGCTGCTTGCTGTTTTACCGCAGTGAATCTTTAGTTTACAGGTGAACTTCTGCTCATCAACTTCCTAAACATCATAACATGCTTAGGCTGGAGGTTTTCCTAAAAGAATCCAATCCTTGTGAAGATCAGAGGGGAAGTTAACTCTACAGAAGTGTCAGATTAGCGATTAGATTCATCAGTGTTAGCTACCAAACACACTGCTGCCATGGTAAAGTACCGGAATAGATTGTCTGGAGAAGGATGTGGAGACATCACCTGCCCTGGAGAAGATGTTGGACTAGATCAGATTCTCAGTGTGTAGAACATGAAGCACAGATGGCATGCAGGGAGAGCTGTCTTTGTGGAGGCAGCTTTACCCAAGCAGCCAACCCACAAGCAAGAGTTTCTGTGAACTGCATGGCCAGCATCTCCTCACAAGTAGTTCTGTCAATTAGCAGATAAGATTTAAATACCACCCACTGGCCAATTCATAGAATCACATAGTAGTTTGGGTTGGAAGGGACCTTAAAGATCATCTAGTCCAACCTCCCCGCCATGGGCAGGGACACTTTCTACTACACCAGGTTGCTCAAAGCCCCGTCCAACTTGGCCTTGAACACTTCCAGGGTGGGGCACTCACAGCTCTCTGGGCAGCCTGTCCCAGGGCCTCACTACTCTCATGGTGAAGAATTTCTTCCTTATATCTGATCTAAATTTCTCCTCTTTCAGTTTAAAGCCATTACCCCTTGTCCTATCACTACAGGCCCTTGTAAAAAGTCCCTCTCCATCTTTCTCGTAGGTCCCCTTTAGGTACTGGGAGCTGCTCTTAGGTCTCCCCAGAGCCTTTTCTTCTCCAGGCTGCACAACCCGAACTCTCAGCCTGTCTCCATAGCAAAGGTGCTCCAGCCTCTGAGCATCTTCATGGCTTCCTCTGGACTCTCTCCAGCAAGTCCATGTCCCTCTTATCTTGTGGGCCGCAGAGTTGAGTGCAGCTATAATTGTCTATGCCTTGCTTCTTGTAGACAACTCCAGCAGTAGCTCCTCAGCCTGCTCTCTTCTGCAAGCCTCCAGCCAGTGCCAGGATGTGTATTTTGCAGTTGGGTTGTCTGAGTAGGGCCCAGAAAAGGACAGTGAGGAAACACAGTAAGACTGAGGTCAAATGAGTCCTCATGGCTCAATTTGTCTGGATAGGAAAAGATGGCACAGGGCTGGAGACTTATTAGGTGTGTTTATGGAAGTGGAGAAACATAGGCTACGAAACCTCATCTGGGGAGGTGAAAGATGGCAGGAGAGCTGATGCTGGGAATTACGGCCTCTTGTTGATGCAGTCATATATATGGCCACTCTTGTTACTCTTGGTGATACGCAAGCAATGTTGAGGTATCCTTATGTTCCATGATTAAAAATGTATACATACATGCAAATATAAGTATACACACACAAAGAAGTGATATTCTTAAATGTACCAAGGGACTGAGCAGTACCAGTGCCACTGGACCTAGAAATGACTTTAAGCCCTTAAAAATATACAGAATGCACAGGGACTAGGAGTATGAAAGGATCCTGGTGTTAGAGTGTAACTGCATTTCTACTGTTGTTTCACACCCAGAAGCTAAGACTGCATCCTGCCAGTGCAGCAGCAGAAGCCTCTTCAGTGCAATACTACTGGAATACAAAGGTCTGTGCCTCAGAGCCAGAAAGACGAGTAGAGCTTCCAGCTCTCAGGCTGGAACTCACCAGCAGAGTTGGTGCATCAGCAACTGCCAGCAGCAACAGTGCTTAAGCAGAACTGTAGAGAGTTTGTCCCTCCAACTGTTATGCTGTCCATATTAATCTATGCCGTTCTATCCTTATCCAACATATATAATCACCAGATTGCACATCCAAAAAGTGTATTGTAGACTACCCTTCAGCGTGAGCACACAAAACCTGGGAACATACCTTGTCTAAAAGCTCTTGGTTCCTCTTAATAAAAAGCTGTTTGTCTTCTACCCAGTGTGAGTCCTGTTGGATGAAACAGTCATATTACAGAATACTCAAACTCCATGAGGTTGGGCACACATTATTGAAAACTGGAGCCACAATATTCAGGCTTTAAAATCCTACTGGAATGAACTGTCATTTACAGAATAACAACATATTAGTCTACCAAGCCGTAGCGAGGCTTCTGACCTCAATAGGCTTGCCTGTTTACTGAACAGTGATATTCAGTCTCATGGAAGTCTATACTGAAATTGTAACTCTGTAAGCGGAGCACGTAAAATCCAAAATAGGAAAAGAAAATACACAAGAAGTGCTCACCTGCCCTTTCTGTGCCAAAGTTTTCTCCAGATCTTCTATTTTGGCTTTATATCTCTGGACTTCAGCTTGGAGCTGCTCCTGAGCCTGTTGAAGTCAAGCACAGTGTTAAACAGTAACACTAACAGCAATGTGACTAGTATTAAAAAAAAAAAACAAACACAGCAGAGTCTGGACTTATGCTGTTGCTTCCACTGACTAAGTAACCAGCAATTTTTCGTGCCACCCTTCAGACTGGCATACAAAATGGAACAGAGTAGTACACCAGCCCCTCCCCACCCAAGCCGAAGCAATACCAGGTATTGCATTGGAGTAGCAAAACAGAAGTTCAGGTATTCAGAGTGACAGGCTTTGCTCAAAGACCCTAGCAAGTGGCAGTCCCTGAACTGAAGAAAAGTGCTTAGTAGACGGGAGTGGCAAAAAGATAGTGGAAACAAGCAGTTTTAACTGCCTGGGGTATCTTCAAGAGCTGACTCAACAAAGCGCTAAACAATCTGGTGTGATCTTCCAGGTGACACCGCTTTGAGCAGGAGTTTGGGCTGGAGACTGCCTGAGGTCTGTTCCAGCCTGAATGGGTCTATGATTTTATTAGAGGGACAATATTTTTTGCCTCGGAAGGTTTACTGTAGTCTGCATCACATTCAAATTTGAATATTACTTGCATTTCCCTGTCAGAAACATTCAGGTGAATATTCCTAAAGTTGGTGCAACGTGTCTTTGTGAAAACCCACAGATCTCCATTTACCCTTGAAATCCAACCACTTCAGAGAAAACCCTTGTGATTCTGTGCTAGACTGCAGAACTGTTTTGGCATGCCTGCCTAACTGTAGAGTTTTCAAGTTCAGGTGGAGGACAGCCCCTTGGAAACGGAGTGATTGTGTCCACTCTCAATTGTCACTCTCTCTAAATGTACTCAGCAAGTGAGAGAAATGGACATCTCTCAGTTGTATAGATGTTTTATGTAACTCTGTTCCCTTGTATGTCACTTTGGGGGGGTTGCATACCCTGATAACAACAAAACGCTTTTACACAAATACTGACCTTGGCTTCTCTTTCAGCATCTATGATGCCTCCTGTCTGTTCCTGCAGTAGTGCATATGCTCTCTGCAAGGCCTGGTATTCCTTTGTCAGCTGCCGAAACCTCAGCTCTGATTCTTCCGCTGCTAAACCCTGAAGGATAAGAAAGGACATGTCTAAGCACCCAGACAGTAGAGCACTGCCACAGCAAAGAATGCAAGTGTGATTTGTTAAGCACAATAGTTGGTTTACAAGTCTTGATTCAAATGATTTTTTTTTAGTGAGCTTGCTGTGATATGAAGTAACAAGAATGTGGAATTTATACAGCATTTATGTATACAAGCTAAAATAAATGTGATAGCTTTATTTTCTTGAAGGTGGAGAGGAAAAAAAATCATTTCAGATTGCAATGAAGTCATAGCTGTAGACTTTATGGACTGGATTTTGAAGAACCACTTAACATTTCAGTATATCAGTAACTAAAATTGAGGCCAAACTCAATGAAGAACTTATCACTCAATATGCACTACAAAAACCTAAGTCTTTTTGAAAACCTGGCCACTTGCTTTGGAAGTCAGTGCCTCCTGAAAACCTGTCTTTGCCTATGGAAAGAGTCAGATCTTACCTCATCCAGATCATCATCTGGGGTTGCTGGCGTTCTGTCTGTTCTGTATGAGGCCACAGAGGATGTTTCAGAGTCCATGGAATCATCATCATAACCAAAAAATGTATCCACAACATGTCTCTAAAAAAGGGAAAACATGATTTATGAACCTCCTTGGAAAGAGGTAGCATGAGTTTCTGATGGAGAGGGAAAGGTTAGTTCAAAATCACATTGAGAGTCACTTAAAAAAGGCAAGATGCAAAAAAAGAGCAACAGGCTACCCCTGAAATTACCATCTCCAAATAAACCCAAAGGGAACCATGTTGAAGATTAGGTCTTGTGCTGGTGGAAAATGAGTTTGCTGATTAATTTTTCTGAGCACAGGATCTGTCTCAGTCTAAAAACTGGAAAACATAGTGAGAGCAGCAACGTGCTCAAGGAAAAGTCTTGGCCCTTGCAGGAAGACAGGAGAATTGTTAACCCCAAAGCTGTTTAGAACACACCTATCAACACACAGACTGATGTGCAAAGATAACACCATAAAGAGTTGGAAACGTGTGCATTTCCTTCTTCTCTCACAGACACTGCTGATATTTTTAATGTCCCAGTGCTTCTCTCACTGATATTGTTCTTGCAGTGAGTGAAAACTATACTAACACAAAACTAGCATGAAGGAACTTTTATCTGGCACATCTTTCCAGTACTACAGTAACTGCCGCATGTTGTAGGAGATTGCTCACTCTACACAGTTGGGTTTTATGTCTGACACCTCACTATCTCCAATCTCAGTAACTCAATTAAATCAAATTAAAACTGTGAGTCATGTCCTATGAACACAGACAAACTGATGGATGAACATTTAAGATGCACTTCTGGTTTGCAACATTTTTCACTTTTGCTGACAGGTTACAACCTTCTAAACCTAGAATGTGAATCACACTAAAAACAAGTACCAAAGATGCCAATAATCTTTTGCATATATTACCTTTTTTTGTTCATTATTTTTCCAAATGAAGACAATAGCCATATTCTCCCATGTTATAATCTCTGGTTTAGAAATAAAGTCAACTGATGAGAATACTTTTTAGTCCTTGTCTCCCAGTTATGTCTGCTGTGTATTGCTTCAAAACCCATATAGAAACAATGTGATGACACATCTAGGATGTACTGGTCTGAAATTCTCTGTGTGTAGGAGAGCATTGCATTACTTTCACACATGGCTGATGTACTAAGGGGTGTCCTTGAAGGATGAAGAGCAAGCAAGCCCTATTTCCTACACAGTATTTCTGCTTTCTAGAGGTGAGACATTGCTGTTGCGAAGTCATTCATAAACCAAACCACTAAAGCAGATTGTTATAATCCACAAAGCCCTATTTAATCAGATTGCTAAAGTATGTTTTCCTACAGAGCCTACTAGTATTTTTATATAAGCTGAAAATGATTTTTCCTCTTACCTTAATTGGCTTCGAGCTCCTTTTATGCTTTCTGCGACGGATGAGTTTCTCCCTGTCCTGGAAAAGAAGATTTAGAAGTTACTCTCTCTTCTTTTGTTTGCAGCTGTAGAAAGCCAAATCTACAGAAGAAATAAACCATTTGGCTTCCACTGACTTTCTGTTAGTACATTCAAACAGAAATCTGATTCCAGGTGGAAGGGAGGATTCATATCCAAATCTGTACATTCATCAGCTGAAAACCACTTGTAGGGAAGATGGGATATCTGAAAAAACCCTTGTTACACAGTTGCCTTAACAGGCTGTCAAACAATAGGTGCTGATGGATTTCCTGTAAAAACCACTGGGAGGCCTGTGGCAGGGGACTGGTTTGGGCTTTGTATGAGAGGTCATCTGCCTTCCCTGCAGGAGATGCTGCCTCTTTCTCAAAGCCATTAAATGATGGTAGTGTTGATCTCACCACTCTTAGCAATGGTGTCTTAGAAGAGGCAACAGCCTATTTTGGAGTCTCTTTATCCTTCCCCTCAACATCATAACGCAAAGTCAGGTGAAAAAGGGTTTGTCAGTGTTAAATGACAAAGGAACTAGTGAACGACTGTCTTGCAGCACACGCTCGTCCAGCACATATCTCACTGTGTGCCTGCCTCTTGTTGAGGAAACTTTTTAATAGTAGCTTAGTTATAACGATAAAAAGCCTGGCACAGCTCTGCCTTATGAACATGTAGATACCTTCTCAAGCTCCATGATTCTTAGTCTGCATTCATTTCTAGAGCTCAATTCACACATGAGTTATATTTTTGAGTCATAGGGTTTGATGCCCCACTAGAAATTCAGTTAAACTGCACCCATGCACATCTACGTCTACAAATTTGCAGGTGTTAAAAGTAAGATATTAACCCTCAGACCTCTAATTATAAGAAGAAATGCTATCAGTGGTGAACTGTACATAGGAATCATTCCTAATTTCCTGGTGCTCTGGACATACCCGTGTTAACTCATCGATTATGTTCTGTTGTTCTATGACCTGAAGCTTTAAGAATTCAGTTTCTTGTTCCTCATTAGCTTGATCCAGGTCATTGAGAGATCTTAATTTCTTTAGTGGAGGATGTGATGTCATTTTTTCTCTCTGTGGTAAGAAGAAACAGATAAAATAAGATCCAGCAACTAAAAGACAAAAATACCATCTTTCAGCTAAAAATTAGACATCATCTTCCATTTAAGCCCTTTAAATACGCTTCAGCTACCCCATTTTTGTAACTTCATTAATACCCATCAGCACTTCTTAACAATAAAGCAGCACAGCGAGGCTGGGTTCATCAACCAGAACAAAGCTTTATCTATTTACTTATCATATGGCAATACAGCGTCTACAGCAGCCCTTAATGGTCATATACCATAGCTCTTCCTTTGCCATGCACCAAGATGCCCCAACATGTGGCAAATATAGTTGAACTCTCTACCTGCCCAGTGAGTACACAAATAGGATCTACTCCCAGAATGCCATACTCTTACTGATTCTACGATTCTATGATAATTCTGACCCATGACACCTGCAATAAGTTTACTGTTGTTCTGGGCATGGATGAATTGCAGAGTCTTAAAATAGATTAACCTTGTAACACTAAAGCCTTTTTTCTATAAGACAAGAAAGGAAATCCAATCATTTCATCCTAACCAACAGGAAAGCTGCATGCATTGCAGAACAGTCAGCCTGCTCAAGATGAGGACAGTGGCTACCGCAGTCTTCTCAGCCTGCCAGCTTACATCTGGCAACCCAGAACTTCCACTTTCTTTTTTACTAATGCCAAAGCAACATCAGTACATGTGTAGAGACCGTATTCTGATTGATACTCAGTGCAATTCCGTTTGAAGGATATACAGACATAACTGCTTTGACCATACTTCATATAGCCCTGATACATGAAAGTTATAACCCTAGACAAATATATAACACCACCATTCTCCCTTTCCCATATCCACCTACCATGCATGTTTTATAGAAAGATCGTATGCGCTCAGTAGCAGAGCAGAACTTTGCCATCATCAGCTCTAACAAGAACATGTACATTCAAAGATGAACACCATGATGGCTGAAAATACTGCTCTTAACAGCTTCCTTTTTGAGTTCCAGATGCAAAACAGTACAGTGGGATATGACCCCATGATACAATTACTTTTTTTCTTTTTCTTTTTTTTTCTTTTTAAAAACAATTGAAACTCAATATTCTAATTTTTGGGATAGCATAAAAGACTGATTAAATATTCACTTAAATATAATGCGCATGTATGCATAATACACAATGCTATAGTATGCAAGACCTAATATACAGACCTAAGCATGGCTATATCTTATCAATAGTATTACACACTATACACTACACATTTTCTCTGTGTATATACATGCATACACTATGCAGATGTGGCCACCATAACAGACATAAATCATACAGTCATCCTCATTTTGCTCTTCAGTACCGACCATTTCTATATTTTCTTTAGTGACTGCTTTGAGTTTATCTTCCATGCGCTGCAAAGACTGCATAAGTTCATCATTTCTCTTCGTGAGGCACTTGTTCTTTTCCAGAAGAGGTTTACACTGTTTTTCAGCTTCTCGAACACGCTTCAACTGGATTAATAGGTGTAAATAATCAATAGTTGTAATTAATAGCAATTAATAGTTGTAAATAATCAAAATAAAAGCTATTTTTTCTCCCTCCTTTGTTAGAAGTATTTTTGTTACTTCCCTGTTGAACTACTGTCCCAGTAAAATGCCAAAGTGATCTACTCTAACTGATGCTTACAGCTCAGTAACTTACTTTATAAATCTCAAAGCATAATTCTGCATCTGTTTCCAAAAGATGGCTTCATCTATGGGAAAACTCAGAGATGACCCAACACACAGCTGATTGCAAAGCTGCTACAGAAGTCCAAAATGACCTATGCTTTATCTGCAAGAAACCCACTGATTTTCTTACTGAAAGACAGATTTGCATAGGTACCTACTCAGTCTGTATCACAGCAATAACAACATAGTTGTAAGTCTGTTTTTTAATGGCACACAGTAAAATACTCGTGCACATGCACTATCACCTTTGTTTTAATCAACAAATCACATAACATTTAAAAAAATCCCATAAGGTAGGAAGGTATCTTAGGGCAATGCTTAGAACTTCCAGTCTTGGTTCAACTTGAGTTTTAAACAAGATCTCTTCCTCCGAAAAATTAGTTCCATCCAGTAATACTGAGTGTTTTATAAATACATTTTCTTCTTCTAAGGGAGGACAAAGAAGGTGGCATGTAGCTGTAGAAAGACATCATATCTATGCCCAGGTGATCTGCCTAACAAAGGCACTGTCCCAGTTCTGCATTACTGTTTGTCACTCGGAGGCTCCTGCCCCTTACAGTTCTGCTGAGGAAAGGACTACGACAGTTTTCTGTAGCTGCTGAGGACAGTTACCCACATTTGCTCACATCATCGCAACAACTTACTAGGCTATTTAAACTAACTTAGTGATTCTGTCTGAAGCAGGTTAGCAAGCACCTAAAGATCCCTTCTGCTAACAGAAAAGAAGGAGCAGCTAGGAAAAGGGTGCATGTTTGATCAGCACAGTTGTGGGCAAAACAACCATTTGTCCTGCCCTAAGAATGAAGTTAGTTGTTGCTACTCCGAACATACCTCAAAGTGTATGGTACTTCCAGCAGTACTCAGGGTCACATTTAACAAAATGTGTTCATTGTGGTCACATTGTGCAAGATACAGCTTAGAAGCACTTTAATTTTTTTTCCTTGTGAAAAAACAGGCTGAATGTTTAATGACATGCAATAGCTAATCAAGCTGACTCATCAGACTCCAGGCTATTCAGTATCACAGAAATTTGGGGGTTGAGAGCTTGTCATAATGGAAGTGAAACACACGAACATATTTGTAATTTGAAATCTCCGTAAGACATTATTTTGCAAATATTACATTAAGAACATTGAGGAGATCCAAGCCAGCTAAACTGATACCAAAGGAGTGCATTAGGACTGCTAGATCAGGAATTAGGAAAAAAAAAAAAAATCAAGAGTTGAATTTCACCACCCTCTTCCTTAATCAAAGAAGTAGAAATATGGAGAGGTTAAAAAGCCAGGGTGCTGACTTCAACACACGGGTATCACCACCTAGGAGTAACTCAGATAAGGGGATCAACTCACCATTGTCCATTCTCCCTAGATCAAATACTTACCTATTCTCAACCTGGTCAAATACCAGACTACAGACATTATTCCATTTGCAAGGCAAGTCTCACCATACACTGTTGTACACTCAAGAGGCTGATGGAACATAAGCATTCATACAGAACCTACAAGTTTCTCTGCCTCAACTTCCATTGTGATTTTGTACTCATTTAACTTCAATGAAATTACTGTTTAGGATAAAAAAAAATCATCCTTGGCCTCCTGAGTGACTAGCCTGACAGACAAAATAAGGCTTATCCATCACTGGCTGTCATCTTTGGATCCTCCCCTCATTGCCCTTCCCTATGGCTCCTGACCTCCTCTGTCCAATAGTGCAAAGTTCACACACCAGTTCGTTTCGTTCATCAACAAGCAACGTGTTTCTGTCTTCCAGCTTCCGGATTGTGGCATTCAGCTCTGCCATCCTCTTCTGGTTTCTGCGCAAGTCCTGTTCATTGGCAACAATGCAATACAGTTAGTGATTCTTTTCAAAATACATGTTTGGGAAAAAAATCCTCAAAAAACACATACCACTCAACTTAAGCTGTCATCATAAAAAAATTATATTTATGGATTTTTACAGTATTGAACATGCTGGCAAATATGTATTGGGGTGGAAGAAAGTGTCTGGTTTGGGGGATACTTTAACTGAAAATTTTCAGCTGTTTAAAAAAGAGAAAACAATGAAACAGATGTCACTTTTTTTTATGATGGGGAAGAAAAGGCAAAAAGAAAAAAGACTGTAATTCTTATTGCCTTTTCCTAAACATTGCTTCTACTTGCCGAACCACCTTGTCAGGTGAAAAAGTGCAGACATTCCTTTCAGTATCAATTGCATTTACTTCCTTATTCCTCACTTGTATATGTGTAAATCTGTGTGTATATATGCACATTTGTTGTGTAAACCATGGACTTAGCCACAAAACCAGTGAGCTGCATGTTTTGTGAATGACAGCAAGGGCTGTATATGTGGAGAATAGGACAGAGAAAGAGTAAGATCTCCTAAAAGTCTCCTGGATTCCCCCTCCAAGCCTTTTCCCCTCCCATCTTCCCAATTCTGTCTGTTTTGAGGATGCAGGCTATTCAGATGGGTATGTTCATGGAACACTTCTTTCTAAAGGGCACTAAATATTTAAGATGTTTTATGTCTGTAAGAAGAGCAACTGAGGAAACGGCCTTACAAAGCTTTGGCCCACTAGCATTCTCTCTGAAGAATCTATGGACTTAACTACTCTGTAGTTAATAAGAATGGGAATGTTTTCCCAGGGCCTGAGAAAATATTAAGGCAAGAGAAACACAGCCATGTTTCTGTTTTGCAGAGATCAGTAAAATCTGCGTACAGGGCTGCTGCAGTGCTCCGAACCATCTCCAGCCCTTCCTGGGATCTCTCTCTTGGGACTGCTCATGTTACACTCTGCCTCCTTCACCAAGAAGAGCTGTTCATCCAGAGCTTCCTTCTGCAGCTGCAGCTTCTGCACATAGCCCGTCTGTGTCTCCAGTTCTTTCTCCAAGGAAAATATGATCCTGTCTTTAGCCTTGATCTCATCCATCTGAGTAAGAGAAACATACACTGTGTAAAGGCAACAGCATTTCAGCCTTCTCCAAGCCAGTAGTATATGATTTAATAGCAGTGTTCACCACTTAAATCTGCTATATCATACTGCACCAAGCTTGTAAAACAATACACTTTGAGGTTTCAGCTATAACTGTACACTGGCACAGTAGTAGATTCACCAGTGTTACACAGAGTGAAGCCCAGGAACTACGCATAGTGTAACGTGTTAATGGATGATTGGCTAAAGAGTTCAGGCTTTCATACTGTATTTTGGTCAGTTATTTATGCTAACAAAAAATAAGTACAAACTCCAACAAACCCCAAAAAGTTTAGACTAGCTCCTGCTTGTGTAAATGTTGCTACATTACCTGAGACAGTAGAGGTTATGTTCTGATTCTCACAAACAGAAGTATTGTGCAGACCCAGTATTTCTTAAAGCTAATTGCCATGTTATTAATCTTCTGCTGAGTACAAACTCAAGGCTATTCATTTTATTGTTACTTCATTTCTGCCTAATATCCCAGGACTATCCAACACAAAAAGAAGTGCCTCTTATTTGACCTCACGACAACTTTAAGAATGATTTTAGGTTAAAACTTCGGATAAGATCAGCCCATACAACATCAGCCTTGCAATCATAAAAATTGATACAAAGCTGCTAATATCATTGAGCTCAAGAAAATTTGGTGAAAAAGAATTTGCAAATCATTCTGCCAAAATAAAAGTACTATTATGTGGGAATAATACGAATCATGCCCTGAAAACAAAAATGTTGTCTATGTTAAATTTTGTCTACAGCTGCCAAAGATACTTTCTGGTCTTGCAGCTTTCTGCAAAGTATTTTTCAAATGAGTAGGGTTAGATTCTGATCTCCACTAACTAGATGTCACTCTGAAAGCAATATAATGGATTTGAAAACCACTTGTGTAATCCAGATAAAAGTAATTCTGGACTTGTTCAAGGTTTTTATGTGAGTAAATAGCCTTCAAAAAGACTTTCATTGTTGCTAAACGTAAAATCATACAATACATAAATGGAACCTGAGTTGATCTTAATGTTACTAAATGGCTCAGTTTTATCGTGAATTTCACTATATTTCCTTTTTATATTAAAATCCCAAAAAGAGATTCTCAATTTCAGATGAGAAAAAGAGAAAAGTAGTTTGTCCTCATGGCTACAAAGAACTGCAAATGGGGAACAAAGTAACCAGAAGGGTCAAAAGTCAGAAGGCAGATAAGGAGAATCTACCACTACTAGTCTGTACTATATTACTGAACATTTTGGCAACTCCAGAATATACCTCTAGTACACAGACTTTGAACTGGGGGGGGGAACAAAAAAAGGTCATTCCTGACAGTTTAAATTAACATTTCTTTTAGTTTACTGCCAAATCTTGAATTCAAGTTTTCAGGCCAAACTTTCCACTGTTGCAAGTGGGTCCAGCTCTCTGGATGACAGGTAAACATGGCAATTTGCACCATTGCTGGTGTGGGTCTCATTTTATTAATTTTCCCCAGTAACTACTGAAGCCTAGGCCAAGATCAATCCAACAGATGTCTCCCCTCCTGCCATGGTCTAACGTGTTTAGGATACTATCGCAAGGGCTAGAGAAGCTAACAAACCACAGGTGCACATTCAAACAGGCTTTTTCTAGCACTTTCTATTGCACACATATTAGCATTCCAGTAAGCCACATCCTCTCAGACTAGACCGACCACCACTCTCTTACTTTAAGGTGTTAGCTGCCATCACAGCGGTTGCTCTGGCCAACTCACCATGAACTATTTACCACTGAGAAGTGACAGTGAAAATTTTGTGATATTTTTGCACTCAGGTGCATTACAGAGTTCTGTTATGCACAAAAAGCTAAAAGGCACAAGAGGCAAGCTCAGTACAGCGTAAGAGAACACATGAACAGTTTTTGTTACTGACCAGGCGGCGAATATCCCTTTCACTCTCCCATTTGATCTTGGAAATGGCTTCCTGGTGGGACTGATGCTCACTTCGAAGATCCCCTGCCTTGATCTTATCAGCTTGGATCATGTTGTTAAGGGCCTCATCTACTTGCTTTTTGGCAGACTTCAGCTCAGTAATTTCCTGCAGAAGCTTAAGGCGCTCAGAGTCGAATTGTTTTCTGGCCTCTTCACGAGCCTCAATAGTCAGCGCTGTCCTTACTTTATCGCTGCTCCCGTCCCGCAAGGCACACAGCGCTGACTTCAGGCGCTGGATTTCGCTGTCTCGGACTTTCACCATCCGCGTCATCTCCTGCTCATGCTGTTTGATGAGGTTCTCCCTCACAGCCTGTAGCTCCTTCATTTTCTCCTCATGAAGTTTGGCTTTTAGTTCTGTGATCTGCACGGTCTGCTTGCGCTGCTCCACCTCACGGATACGTTTCGTTTCTTGAGTCTTCTCTCGTTCAAGTTTAGCAACCTGCATTGAGATAAAATGAAAGTCACCTGCTGCCAACATAACATTATCAAAACAAGCCCACCCAGACACATAGCCGTGTCAAACTAAGGAAGACCCTGCTGCAGACCCTAGATGAACTTCCACCCTCCTACAACAAAATATGGGCCAATTCCTGGAGCATCCAAATAGATTTTACGCTGTCTTTACTCAAGGCAAGACAGCCCTGTCTTCTCCAGGTGTCTTGCCTCATGCAGTGATACTACATGTACTTTCAATATTCCCTTAGGAGATTAGACTCCGTGTATGTGCGTGCATTTGTCTAATAACTTTTTAACCCCATCAGTCAATGTCAGTCAAATTCACTTGAAAATTAGAGGGCTCAGAAATAGCAAAGTTCCTACAACTTTCACGACTATGGGCAGTCAATCAGATGTGAGAGAAGTGTTTGCCTCTATATGATTCCAACTGAGGTAAAGTGCAAGTCTGAAAGTCCAGGAAATATTTCATTTTTTACAGATGTTCCTACCCATACATTCAGCTTTAATGGGCATTTGTAGTCACTTCTTAGACACATACCTACAGAAAAGCATGCTTCACTGGTTATTATGCTTATAGAACAGTTAGCTTTACTTAAAATAGGTCCTTTGCTACTCTCAATTAACAACTGTTTTTAAAGTTCTTTGTCCATAGCTTTGGAATCAAAGTTATAGAGCAACCCATCAGTCCTCAGTACACTTACACCAATATATCTCTAGGTGCAACTCCATACCCCTGAGCAATTCCACAATAGAAACCTGTGTGAACCTACACCAAAGGAAAGCAATGGATAAGGAGTGGTTTCAGTACGAAGTAAACTCAATAGGTTTGTTATTTACAGTGAAAAAGAATGCAGTTTCAAAGACTATAAGAACTTCCTTGTTAATTCCTTTTAAATAAAGACCACAAAGAACAAGGAAGAGTGAGCAAATCTTCCAGAAAGAAAAATCAGAGGTAAAACCAGTCAATATGAATAAGCATATTAGTATGCCATCTGAAAGCCCTCCAAGAGACACCAGTGGTCCAGCCTGCAGGCCTAATCAATTACTTGGAGAGGATTTAGTGAAGGTAAGAAGTGCTGTCAGCTATATACAGAGCTGATGGACTTTTTAAATGTACTTTTACTTCAGTTTCAATCACCAAAGTCATTCTGACAAGTAAGAGACTCTAAAAATGAGTGATCCATTCTGGCATAACACAGAAAGATACATCTAAACTTTCAACAAAGTAGTCTGGGTATCCACAATGGTGCAATGCAGACCCAGCTAGGGCCTGAGTACAACCCCAGCTAAGCTCTGGGATGCCTAGTTTTATGGCTATTAGTTTACAGGCTGCCTAGTTTATTCAACTGACACATCATCAGATGTTAGACTGACTTGCAGACATACGATCCTGATGGGAAGAATTGGAAAATCAATGAGGGTCTTATTGGAAAAAAAGATTAATTACATTTGAAGTAATGGAAAAGAGACCTGTTCAACGAAATACCACAATGGCCAGAGGTTTCTACCCTCTTTGGATTCATTGGTAGAGAGAACTTATGGCTAGCAGAGGCGGGAAAAGTCCCAAGATCCTATTTGTTTGACCGACCCCTTTGTGGGACGAGCACTTTCTTAAAGCTCTTTTTGATACGTTGGGTGACTGCCCAGTTTGGCATCCTATTTCTGACCTGATTTTACAAACGAGGCTGTACCAAGATGCCCAATCTGGATCTGCTTATGTCTAGAGAAAAAGGAAAAAAGAGCGAAAATCTGAATTACAGATTTAAATGTCTGCTCCTCTCAATCCAAACTGCAGAATATTCAGAAGTGTGATCTGTAGTTTTTATGCCCCCACTACTCCATGATGATAATTCCTTTAATACCCTGAGCACTCAGTCCGATTTAGTTACAGGAATGGACAAGAGCACCTACAGATGGGCATTCTAAGAGGTACTGAAGTGCACAATTTCACTATTTTGTTCATGTTCTCCTCCCCCTTTCTGGTGTTACTCAAGCCCATTTAAATATATTTCAGATGAGTTTTTTTGGTGTTGTTTTCAAGACTCACCTACTTTTGTAACTCTCACTGTGTTGGGCCATCCTTGAAGCTATGTCTAGTAACAAAAATCTGCACTGGCAACTTCTGTATTGGAATTCCATAGCTGCAGTGATAACAAAAGCAGCAAGCCTCAGAGCACAGTGGAAAGCATTACAGAAGCTCCCTGTGCCATCAGTTTTCTGGCAGCCAGACTGTGGCTCCTTAAGAGAATAACTAAAAGCCGTGCCTGTGTGCAACACATGAATGCCAAAGCTTTCAGGGAAGACAAAAATCCAAAAAACATTTTTGCTGTCATCAACCATTTAGGAAAGAAAAGGATGCAGAACGAGTGTGAAGGAGTAACGATGTCCACTTTGTTGCAGATTGCAAATCTCATCTCTTTTAAAAGGTTGCAAATTAACGACTATAAACCTCACTGGCAGGTGAAGGTAGAATGCCCCTAGAAATTCTCAGAACATATAGATAACACAGAACTGTCTATTCTTGCTTTCATTTAGCTTCTCCTAAATTATACCAGCCAACTTCCACTATACTGGCTAATAGTTGTCTGAGATTACCAGTGTGATTAACCTTGAGATACTGGCATGAACATCCATCCCTAAAATAAATAAATTATGAAAAACACCTCTTAGAGGCCAAAGGATTTGTGGGTATTCAGGTTGTGAAGCTAGATGCAAGTCACCCTGGGTTCTTTTGCCCAGGATATATGCTTATCTGAGAAGGAATAAAAGAGCCAGGTTGATGGACTTCAATTATATTCTATTTGGAAAAATAATATATCACTAGGTACCATCCTTTGAAAATGTGGCTGCCAACCAGACTGCAGATGGGGCACACCAGGCTGCAGCTAGCACTGCTTCTAGTCGACTTCATAAGAATTCACCAGGAGTTACTAAACAGACATTTGTTATCTTCACTGCTCATAAAAAACACACTGCTAAACCTGAAGATGGCCTTAATTTCACCCACATTCAGGGAACTTCAGCACTTACCATACAAGGGTTTACTGCACAAAAGCTGTACTCCGACTATAAAATACAGGCATATTGTGCTTGCTGCTAGAAGCGTCTCTAAATGAAAGGGGAGCAACACAGTGGGGAGCAAAAAGTACACTTCTTTGCAAAGCCATTTCAGCACCACCTGTGGGAAAATGGATGTTGCTTGCAAGGATTTTAATAGAATGCAGGCAGGGTATGGGTGGAGTAGGTGTAAAACAACACTCAGTCTTTTTACCAGTTACAAAAGCTGTAGCAGTGTAAGGAGGTATTATGTGTTTTGCAAGGGCTGCCCTAGCACAGACAATTCAGGAAAGAGTGAAAAGTTCAGCAGAAGATGTAGGCAAGAGCTGAAGCTGCAGCACACAGCCTTGAGGTTGCACCAAAGGCTTCTGAAGCATATAGGAAGCACCTCAAACCTTCACAGGTACATCTGTACTATATGGCCATGGCTATACCCTGCATGCGCGATATTCAGCTGGGTTTAGACTAACTTTACCTACCCAAGACTGTAACTCCAGCAGACCGTTGGTACCTGAACAAGCTTTAAACAATGCATACATACCCCAGCGTATACAATACAGTTTGGCTGCACTGCAGATGGATTACAAGGGCTGACAAGGATTGTCATGCTATACATTTAAGGAATACTTCACTCGACTTTGAAATAAGGGCATGTCTCTATCAAGTATCAGCCATTCAAAAAACAGCAACACTACAAAATTTCTAAACACAGAGTGAATAGGATGAAACCCACTAATTGGAATATGGCCAAAGATGTTACAAAAGATATATTGCTCCATTTGAGGACCATAGGCTTCTTAAACTTGTCCCTCAGCAAAAATGAGTCTTTTCCACAGAAGCAACAGGATATCCACAGTAAGAAACTGTTGTATGTGGGGAAAGAATCAGACCACTGCTCTAGGAAAGAGTTGTGTTGCATCTGTTGATTTCTGTGATACTATTTTTCCCATGTGTTTCTCTCCTTCAGCTCAGATACTGTTATTTAAAACCAAGCCCTCACTTACCTTAGATTTCTCCTGATGCAGCTCAATTTGAATGTCTGTTAGCTTGGTCCTGAGTTCCTCATTGGCAGCCTGTAGGGCAACAATCAGGGCCTCAGGCTTTTCGCCCTTGCTACGTCCTTTTTTTGACATGGTTTCTTATCAGCGAGAGTCCACGTGTTTAATTGTTTCAAATATGGACTGCCATATTTTCCTGTTCCTTTCAGTGCCAGTTAGTTCAGCACCCACTGTGTGACATTCCTTAAGGTTCTGGACTCTGACACTTTGGAAGCCCTGCAAGAAATAAGACATACTATTATTTGTCAGTGGACACTGCAGCACGACAGTTGACATGGTTACAGAATACAAGAGATAGCTCACTTCCCCACACATCACAATCTTTATCTGAAAACCTCCAAGGGAGATCACAGCACAATCAGTCTTCCGTATGCAAGTCTGATGTACTAGTGAAGATTCCGAATAGTCCCTTTTTATGTTCTCAGAAAGGGGCACCATGCAATGAAGACAGGAGTTTGTTTACCATAAGGGTTAGTCCTGTTGAGAGTACAGGACTAGAAAGGACAGGTCACTTAATCCAAGCCTTGCAGTCCGAGGTAACTACAAAGCAGGCACTCAAGCCTCAAGGATCTATCAACGATATCTTCCTCTTGCCTTTCCCAGCCCTTGATTCCCCCCCAAGATACTGTGCCAAACCCAATAACTCTCCACAATACACCTACAATCTGGCACAGGAAGAGTGGGGAAGTGCTGACATCCTCATCAGTATCCTGGGTCTCTGTAGAAGCAGAGAACTAACGACAAAAGCCTGTATCAGACTAGAAATTATCCCCTTTACCTTTCTGAAGGGAGTGCAAAAATATCCCAGGAATGGTTTCCATCTACTGAATTTTCTTGGGAAAATTCTGTCCTAAGCCAAAGTGATGTGGTAAGCTTAAACCAAAGCATAGCAACAAGATATGCTGATCAGGAAGCCAAGGGTTTTTTTTCCATATCACTAAGAACATGAGTGTCCCTCTGTCTCACATACATACTGTTTTGAGTTTGTTTGTGGTTTGGTTTTTATTTGGTTTTTTTTGGTGGCAGTGTGGTTTTTTTAGCATTTGTCTTGGTTATTGGCACTGACTGACAGCCTTGGATGAGGAGGTATTCTCTCTACCCGCAAAATAAACATGGATTTAATAAGTTCCTCAGAAATTTCTGTGTTCGTGTGTTTCAGCACAGAACAGAGACCCAGACGGTGCCATGTTCACGTTCACGGAGTCACTTGGACATTCCTACCGCATCCACGAGTTTGAGACAGTAACAGAATCCTCAGGAAAAAGTGTCAACTGAACAAAGCAGATTCCCTTCTTGCTATACTGATCCTGCTATCCTGAAAACATTGTCCTATTCAGCTAGGGCTTCCTATCCTGCTCTCAGGTATAGTACCCCTAGAATCCTGGCATTGTATTGTGTACATACAGCTACAAATGAGTGCAGGATTTAACCCGTGTTTTTCACCAGGAGAGCTGAAACCGTACAACACCAGAGCAGAGCTTGTTGTAGGTGCAAACAACTGAGAAAGAAAACGGGCTTTGGAAAGCAGTTAATAAAAATGGCTTGTTCTTGTCGTGTATCATGTGACACAGCACATATAGATCTGATTTACTGCTGGCTTGGGAAAAAAAAAAAAAAAAAATCAGGCCAGATGGGACAGAAATGGTCAAGAAAGCAGAAATCTTAGGCTGTCAATGCCAAATGAATACTAATATATGAAGGCTTGTTGGGTTTGAACAATGAATGACATTGTCACCACATTAACCATACAAAGGATGGCTTTTGAGAAAGAAAATAGCACATAGACAAAGCAGTAAGGACAACAGGCTAAAAGAAAATCACAAGAAATTATCTTCTGCATAAGGGAAATGCTTCTTTGCTGTGTTGTTTAAGATCCTCAAGTGCAGAAAGCACTTTCAGAGACTGCTCTGGGGCAGAGGCCTCCTCAGCAGAGCACGAGAGGCTGTGGGCACACGCGGCAACTCTCGCTGGCCGAGGCTGCCCCCAAACAGCACATTCAACAACCGCTGGCATGCAGCACTGTGGGCACCTGCGTCACGGGCACTGCGCCACGTCATGCAACCTCCCAGAGGCCAGCGGCAGGTCATAAAAGATTAATGTTTTCATTCAGGAATGAGATACCATGGATGTTTAGGCTTGAAAGAATAAAGACAGATAATTACAGATAGCATCACGCTGCAGATGGAACACTGAGATGCTACCCAAACAGGCACTGTACACAGCACAGACTGGAATAGCAGCAGAAAAGGTCACCTCAAATGGCAGCAGAGCATGCACACTTGAGCTAAGAAATGGACATGGTAAAGGAAAAATCCAGAATGAGGTACAAAAAACACATTCTCAGTCTTCTACAAAAGGGTAATTTAGTCCCTAATAGCTAACCAAACAGGTGCTTTTTTTCCCCTGCAGATGTAAAACACAGGTTTAGTATTCGTATACAAAGCCATTTCAGAGGCAGCAGGGATATACTGTAGCACTGAGATAACAAAAACTTCTACTAATGCACCAGGGCCAGGTAGCTCAAACGTAACTTCGATGCTATTTAGCGGGAAGTTCTTGTGATTATTTCTGCTGCCGCTTTCCAGACGCAGAGTCATCAGTCAGCCACAGCTCTAGTGTTGCCAGGCTTTTCCAGCTTTCCTTGACACAAATTTAGACAAGTAATAAAGTAGGGATAGATTAGGGGAAAAATATCCGTTGGAAAAGGAACTGAGGCAAAATTTCTGTTACCTGCAAGATGGGGTCCAGGAAACATTCCTGTGGAAAATGCTTTAACAGAAACAGAGAAGTGTTTCCAGGCCCAGGAAAGTGCATAGTACCACAGAAGAAAAAGAAGTGAGAGAGGGCTAATTTGTCACTTCCATCTTTTAGTGCTATTCTTCTTTATTGAAATGAAGTAACTACCTCCCAGGATGCCAGGGGGTGATGTTAGGCCTAGAATACATTAATAGACCTGGTGTTACAACAGATAGGCATGTATATGAAGCTACACACACATATGCATATACTCTGCTAAGCAGAAAGACCACGCTGCTTCATTTTTACCTCCTTTTCCAGAATAACCCCCAGAAGATGCTACCCTGCAGTTAACTGGAAAAAAAAACCCACATTATTTGCAGGGCTTTACTTTGCCAGCTATGAATGTGGGAGCTGTAGCCTGCAAGACTGACCGAAACATATCTACTAAACTCAGAATGCTGTCAGTCACTTCATTTTTGCTCCCTTATCTGTATTTCCTTTCTAAACAGCACTTTGCACTTCTATGTTAAAATTCCCTCACTTCTCCATCTCTCACTTCTCCCAAGACCTTTTTGCAGATCTGTGTCCTACAGGGCTGAGATGCCCTCACAATAAGGGTGCAGCCCTGCTCTCATTTGAGCCCTTGGATGTTCTGTCACTCACAAAGCCTGCACATCAATATCATGCCCATTGTGGGCAAAGATAGGACAACACTGTATGTCTAGGACTACTTTACTGTCACTGGAGGCTCCTGGCTTATCTAACAGCCATTCCTGCCTTTCTCTGTTCATGCACTGAAGGGGACCAGCTGATAAAGCCTGCTACACACAGCTGGAAGCCTCAAGGCCAGAGAACGAAGACTCATTACAGGATGTATGGGTCACATCAAGAAAAGATAAGGGTACATAGGAACGTGGGTATATTCACTGTTTTAAAAATATAGGGACAGTTGAACAATAAAATGCCTGCCGACTTCTCTCTCCTGGAAGAATATCCTGAAGCTGCGAATGTTAGTCAAGCTTTTAAAAGCAGAAGCTAGGGGATTAACCCACAGGCATGAAGCTGTGAGCATTCCATAAATCTGCCTCTACAGTGTACCATGTTCTGAATTAAACACAGAATCATAGAATGTCCAGAGTTAGAAGAGACCCACAAGGATCATGGAGTCCAACTCCTGTCCCTGCATATGACAACCCCACAGGTAACACCATGTGTCTGAGGACGTTGTCCAGTCTCTTCTGGAACACTGTCAGGTTGGGGCCGTGACCCCTCCATGGGGAGCCTGTTCCAGTGTGCAGCACCCTCTGGGTGAAGAACCTTTTCCTCATGTCCAACTGACCCTCCCTGGCACATCTTCCTGCCATTCCTTGGGGTTCTGTCACTGGTCACAGAGAGAAGAGCTCAGCCCTGCCCCTCCTGCTCCTGCTGAGGAAGCTGGAGCTGCCATGACCTCTGCTCTCAGTCTCCTCTTCTCCAGGCTGAACAAACCCAGCGATTTCAGCTGTTCCTCATACGGCTTCCTCTCCAAACCCTTCACCAACTTTGTGGCCTCTCCTGGACACTCTCCAGTAGCTGTATTTCCTTTTTATCCTGTGTCCCCAGCCCTGCACACAGTGCTCCAGGTGAGGCTATAGCAGAGCAGAGCTGGATAATCACCTCGCTGCCTGGCTGGCTGTGCTGTGCTGGATGCACCCAGGACACAGATGGCCTCTCGGCTGCCAGGGACACTGTTGGCTCAAACATAGATTTACTGCTGCATAAACTGTAACAAGTATCCTTCTTATTTGTAATTCGAGCACCTTGTGGCCAAATACAAGGGCTTAGATGGTCTTTGCCTTCGTTCTCGTTGCTCTCTGCTCTCTCCCTCCTCAGGTCTCCCTGGATGCCAGTACCTGTCCCGTTCCCTTCCTCTTTTCCAAACCTTTTGGAGTCTTCCAGGCAATCCCTGAGACCGCTGAGCGCGAGACCCCAGGACTGACAGCAATCACAGCACTGTCAAGCTGCGGATCACGAGCCGAGCAGACAAGGCTTCAAGGAAAGTAGGAAAGGGCAAACGGACAAAGCAGAACATTTTCTATTTCTGTAAAAGGAAAAGCAGGATATAAAGCATGAAATTATTCTCAATCTCTTGTGAGAGAACTGCAACTCAATGGTTTAGAAACTGAAGGTATGGGGGTTTTTGCTTATGAACCCCCTTCCTTTCTTACTGCAAGCCTATGTCGTTCATTGCTTCCACTAGCACACTGTCAGGTTTAATATTATCCTGTGGGCTCTTTCAGTGAAGTCCAGCTCTCACAGACATGCTTCTAACAGTAAATAAATGAATAACTTCAGCAGTTTGGTTAATTTGCATGCAGTTTGCCCTTTGATACAACTGATGTTTGGCCAAAACATGATGATTTGCTCTGGAAAGCAAAAGGCATGATTTAATAACTAAAGCTAATGTGATAATCTTCTAACGTGCAAAATACTGAGAACCAGGAAGCACTAGAACCATATAAAAATGAACGACAAGCATAGGTATGCATGCTGTCTACCTGGCCTGCAAGGAATGCATGGAATAGAGCTGGGGATAAAACTGTGAATAATGTCACTAGGCGTTCAGTGTTGGGTTCAGCTTTCCTGGTGAATGAAAAGAAAATCTGTACAGCATTAGGGTGAAGCATATGTCAAGGATGGCAGATGAATGTTCAGCTGTTCTTCAGCAGTCAGTGTAAACCATGCATCCTAAAGGGCCACAAACTTATCCCTGCTGAAATCACTGCAGACTGTCACCTACCTTTTCTGAACTGTCCCTGAGAAACAAAGAAAATCTTTCAATTTGCCCAAATTAACTGCAGCTCAGAATCAGGAATAAGCCCAGGAGCCGTACTGTCATCCTCAATCTTCTGATAGTTTCTTAAATTGAAACTAGATGCAGATAACTCTCCGCATCACAAAACAGCCACAGATCACATTATCACTTCCCCACCTCAGCTTCCATTGAAAGGAAACCTGCATATTTCTACTGTATCTCCTGATCTGGATATCAGCCTGGAGAACCAGACCTCACAGCAAGCTATGGGACACATTTGCTGTGTAGTCTGAATGTGGTTTTTGGTGCCCAATACCAGAGCTTTAAGCTTTTTTTCCAAATTTTGCTTTAATAGAAGCATTTGGCAGCTGTCTCAAAATGCCTCTGGTAATGCCAAGATGATTTGCACTGCTGTAGCCACAGAATAATTGTCCTGAAGTCATAGGAGAGATGTCAGTTACACTATAGAAATTAGAGAAAAAAAAATTAGCTCCTGCATGGAATTTTTACCCTTAGATCCAACAAGAGATTTTCTCAGCTATTTATGGTACTGCTCCACAACCAGACCAATAAGTACAAGGGTGATTTTCAGCCATTTTCTTACACCACCCAGTATAAGCAACGTGTGGAATAAGTTTTACTGATGCAAAATCTTAGGACAGGTGTACACTACAGAAAAACAATTTTTACATTAATAAGTTTTCACCTCTGTCTGGTAGATAGGCAAACCTCGCCTCTTTCCCAGATCACCGAAAATAGGGTTTGGTTAGACCAGATATAATTAAACCAAGGACTGACACTGGTTTTAATGCAAAAAAGAGATGTGTCACAGATGCATAAACTCTTCCTTCTTTTCTTGAAAACTGGTGAAATACTGGTCCCAAGAATTCACCTGTCGTACATCAATACAATGGTACCCATACCCGCAGCATGAGAACAAAGCAAGCTGCACCAGGGGAGGTTCAGACCTGACATTGGGAACATTTCGTTACTGAGAGGGTGGTCAAACCCTGGAACAGGCTTCCCGGAGAGGCAGTTGCTGCCCCGAGCCTGTCAGTGTTTAAGACGATTTGGACAGCGTCCCTCACAACCCGCTTTAACTTTTGGTCATCCCTGAAGCGGCCAGGCAGTTGGACTAGATGGCCACTGTAGGCACCTGCCAACTGGACTATTCTATTCATAATTCCAGAAAGCCTTTAAGGCTACAGAGCTTCCAAATAAATTGTGCTTTCTAGCTATAGAATAAGGCAAAATACGCACCACTAAATCTAAGGCACAGGCAATGCAACACGGGATTTATTTTTAGGGTGTAGTATCTTACAATCTGCCACAGAGGGAGAAATGAATGCCTGTGCCTTTAGGGAGGATAAAATCCTAGTTTACAGCTGACGCAAGGAATGGTAATATCACACCATAATATAACCACTGGGGTTTTAACATCTGGTTGTTAACTGTATCAAATAAAAAAGTGGACATTAGACAAACATCATCATCATCCCTGTATTCACTTTCATTTGATAGCATTATTATTCCCACTTGTGGCTACTAGCAAAGAGAATGTTTGGAGATCTGGTTTGCAATGTTGGAAAAGATCTAGTTTCCCCTTTCTTGAGATGGCCAAAGTGCTGAAAAATGCAAAGAAAGGGGTAGTGCACACTGCAGCGACAGTGGTGAAGCTTTGCAGAAGCAATGATCAATGATCTCTGATCCTAGATTCCAGTCAATATTTCCTGCATTACTGTCAGGCTGCACATTAATTTTCATTTTCTACTTACTTCAAATATAAACCAAACAGAATCATAATCTCCTGTGCTCAAATAGAAGCAAAGATACCTCCAAATATAAAAGTCTGTTTAATTCAACAAAAAGTTGCACGCATCAGTAAGAGGAAGGGAAAGAATGGAACTTCATTTCCCCGTGTTTTAACCCAAAAGGGAATTTTGAGGCTGTTTCAGTGAACCTGAACAAACCCTCATTTGAAGGTACAGTATTTCTTGCAGCCCATCACTCATCCCTGTTCTTCTCTAAAGTGCTACAATGACATCATCAGGACAATGTATAATAACAGCAGCTTAATCCTCAGGCTGATAAAGAAAGGTCACTTGCAAACTGTAGACTACATTCCCCAGAGTGCTGTTTGTATAACTGAGAGCAACTGCAGACCTTGTTTAGCCAGAAAATCAAATGGGATTTACCATCAGTATCACAAAGCAATACAGGCAAAATACAGTCATAAATCTCCTCTTAATGTATGGAGATGGATATGACCTATGGAATCCAAACCTGCATTTCAGAACAAAAGGTCCCCTTTCAGTAATAATATTTTGGTTCTAATCCAAAGCAGCAATCTCGCACACAAACAAATCCTCAAAGTTAAGGCTTCCTCGGTTAGTTATTACATAGCACAGAGGTAAGACAGAGGAAAAAATAGGATGTTGTCTCTGCCCTGATGATCTTGCAACTCATTCAAAAATCCTATTGCAATTACTGTGAACAAAGTACTTTCCAAAAGACACAAAAACCTACGCCTTTTCTAGCCCCAGATGCCGTTGTCCACTTTGACAGCATAGACCTGTACAACAGCCATCACAGTCAGCCTGTCATTAATGCATATCCCAGCATGCCCCATTACAGAAGAATATGCATATAGCTGTACATTTATAGCAAGAAGAAAGACTCTGCTAATTACGCGAGAGCTGCCTAATATGAGGGCCACCAAATACAAGAGGTATCTGAAATAGTATAACTTGGAGAAACAATCGTACGAAATAACTTTACAGAGAACCATTGAAAAAAATGTTGGATTGAGCCCTTCATTCTCCTTCCCTAAAATAAGATGTTCCAAGTGAATAGTTATCCACTTGTCTAACAAACTGCAGTTAAAAAAATCTTACTTGAAATATTAAAAAGTGACTTCAGTCCAAAACTGCTTTACCAGTACAGTACTTTATCTGTACAGTGAGAAAGTAAAGGGGAACTTTTCCATTGACTGCAACAGGAGCACAAAGTAGGAGATCAGTACATCTCCCAGGGTAAGTGAATTAATAAGAACGTACTTACAACTGAGCCTGGGGACTTAGGAAAAAATAATGAAACTGGATTCTTTTAGAATCTTAATCAGCCGTACTGCCTTTCATCTTGACGAATGAATAAATTAACATACTGATGTTTTTTCTTGCTCTTTGAACAATGCCACACGTGTACTAGGATGCTGTAGTGATGGGTGGGTAGTGAGAGGCTGAGAAGCCATAGCTCTGATTTGACTCAGAACGCTTCAGTAGTGCTAACCAGCATTCAGATTATTAATAACATCTTAATTTCCTCTCCCAAGACAGATCCAGAGAAGCAACATTTAGCCCAGTTAAAGTTTAGATATTAAAATAGGTTTAAAGTAAAACATACTTGAATAGTCCCATTTGCTGTATAGGTATCATCTGCTGTAGATATATATATTGAAGATGGGCACATATAACTCTCACCTCTGCTGAGTAACCTCTCCAATGGATGCTTGGGCTCTTTTTCACTCCAACTTCCTTTACCACAGGCTTGAATGCAAGAAGACACATGCTGTAACCACAGATGTGTTTGGCATACTAGATTTGGATTAATATGAAAATACCTTGGAACAAACTAGACAAAACTCTGTGCAGGGCAAGTTGGAGAGAAGAATAGGTGTAGCATTCTTTAAGGCACATGAATATAATAGTAGCACAAATCAAAGCAGTGATTTATCAGACCCAGCCATTGGAGTCCTAAAACACATGGGGTTATTGTAAACGTCAAGAACAGACTCAACAGTCTTCTCTCAAGATAGAAATTCCCTTTTCCAGATAGGAAAAAGGTATCTGAGTTAGGAGAGCTAGCAAGTATCTTTGGATCCAAAGCAAAAGAAGTGAAACAAAAGCTGCTCTTAGGAAGTGTGGCTTGGGCTGAATAGCGAGGGTAGGCTATAGCTGGTACATAGTGGCTGAACTTTTCTTTTGAGAAATTCTGTGCTTCTGTTTGCATGATATAACTTTATAAAGAGAAACAAAATTACAACCAATCAAAATTTACATTTATAAGAAGTATTTGTTTCAAATAGAAGCATATATCTACACATAAAATATATAGTGAAGTATTTTGGATAATTGCATCACCACAGGTTTCTCCTACGAGGCACATCAAGCTGCTTTAGGCACATTATACTGATTTCTGGTGTTAAACATGGTATGCATAAGACTGTTTGCTTTATCAAAAGCAGCAAGTCAAAACAGTGCAGAATAGAATAAATGCTGCTCAGGCACAGTTTCATGATCTTATTCCACATGGTGGAATCTCAAATGTTTAACACATTTTCTGCCTTTCCAATGCAGGAGGTAAACCACGCCAATTATTTTACCACTTCTGTAATAAAGTGTTGGGGTTTTTTTGTGAAGTGTTAGCTATATTGCTAACTATCATATTTGCTCCCAGTTAGTAATAGGATAAAATAAAGTGTATGCATAATTGTGAAGAAGTGTTATTCATGGACTCCGAGCTCCACACAGAGTTACGCCCCATGTAATTTTATCACAGCCCATGACGCGAAGTTGCAACTGCAGTAACAAGATGGGCAAGGCATATGGTTTTAAACTGAAAGAGGGTTAGTTTAGATTGGACACGAGGAAGAAATTTTCTTTACAATGAGCATTGTGAGACTGAAACAGGCTGCCCAGAGAAGCTGTGGATGCCCCATCCCTAGGAGTGTTGAAGGCCAGGCGGGATGGCGCTTTAAGCAACCTGGTCTATGGGAAGGTGTCCCTGCCCATGGCAGAAGGGTGGAACTAGATCATCTTTAAAGGTCCTCTCTAAACCAAACCATTCTATGACCTGAATATAGTGGCTTTTTTCTGGCTAGATTTTAAAAGATTCCATGAAGTTTTCATGTTTCCTAGAACACTCACTGGTAGCACATTTTTCACTAGTAGTAATATAATAGAACTGCTGAGTTTGCAGACTTCTAAAGTTTGGCACTTCCCATATATACATACGGGATTTGATGCTGTTTTCCTTAGCACTACACAGATTATTTCTGTCAAGTCTTAAGTGACAGAGGACAACGTTTTACTAGAACTGGATCAAATGTTTAAGTCACTTGCTAATACCTTGACTGTTCCCTGCCATCCATACCTCCTTTTTCCAGGTCCTTGAAAACAGTTATTTTAATAATGAACACATTAAAAACTATTATTTTACTTTCTGTCTCTCCTACCTGCAAAGGAGGTCACAGAAGTTTTTTGGCTTTGTTTTTGTTTTTTTCCAAATGGCACCTCCACCTTAAGCCTATGCATATCCTTAACAAATTACTCTGGCATAGCAAAAGCGGATGTTAAGATTTTAACCAAAATCTTCACTAACAAATATAAACCTATACCTCATGGAGGAAATTGTCATTATTAGCCATCTAGGAGACTTAATGGACATCTCATATGCAGAATTTATTCAGCTGTCAAATAGATAGATGGCCTCCGTTTGCCAGTAAACATTCTCTTCAGGCAGCCACTTTGAAAGACTCAAGGGAAAATATTTTGCCTTTTTGGCAGGCTGTGTCCTCCAGGAGGTCTAAGTGCATATGGTGTTTTTAAAAACATATTTGACTGCACAGAAAAAAAAAAAAAGTAGCTCCCGCAGCCACTAACTGTGCTTCCTTGGCATCTCTCAATGGTTAATGTGTCTCAAACATGAGCATAACACAAACAACTTGATGGCAAATGCCCTTCTCCTAGGACTTCTCAGAGGCCTGTGTGTCCATAGGAGGTAGAAACGTATTCCCGATTGATGAGAAAGTGCACCCGGCTACCATGAGGGCCAAAGTGGATTAGACACCTGTACACCTTTGCACATGTCAAAAAAATGAGCAGTTCTTCAATGCATGATAGCTCCTTTTAGATAGGAGGTATTCCTAATCACTTTCGGAAGCGATAATTTAGATATGGGCAATGGCATGAGTACAATAAACAAGGAGACAAGTCATGCTAAGCACAGATTAGGCTAGAATTGGGAACACAAAATGCTGACCAAGAGACAAGCATGTATTCATGCATGAAAAAGCCACATAGAAGTCCACTGTCATCAGAATATTTACTGACACGCTAAAAGTAACGAGAAGCATTAGGCTTGTGTGTTTCCAAATCTAACAGCACTATGCTTTATTTTCTTGGTCAACATTATTTACTTCTTTGTCCCCGCAAAGACACCAGCATAATCAATGAAGAAAAAACAATTATCTGCACAACAGATCACAACCTTCACAGAACCCCGTAAGTTCACAACATGACTCTATTAACCAGAGGGCTGCATCTGCCCATGAAATTGTACTGACCCTATTGAGTCTGAAGCCATGAAATTCTAGACCAGATCATGATTAACACTGTAAGACAAATCTGCTCTGTGCAATTTCTAAATCTCTTCCCTTCTCAGCATTAAAAAAATTAGAAAGTCCTGCTGGATGGGGGGAGGGGAGAAAGGGGGTCACATCTAAGTAGATTTCGATACAGTCTCAAAATCTAGAGCTGGTTTAAAAAAATTCATCATTTTAGTAGTGTAGAAAATCCTGAAAATTAAGAATTTCCCTAACAGAAAACAGATGGAAACTTTGATATTTGTCCTTTGGAAATATCGAAAATGGCTTGTTAAATTGCGCTGCTGTTGTGAAATCAATGCATCATTGTCAAGAATACTGTTCTGCTTTATATGCTATGTCACACTTAAAAATTAAACAGCTGTGTCAAAACCAAGCAACTCCATCAAACCAAGCTCTAATTAACTGTTGAAAACTGTAGCAAAAGGGTTGCTTCAGTTCACACCACCTGTGAATGTTGTGAAGATTTATTTACCCAATCTTGACATCAATTAGTTGTTTGGCAGAACAGCTTTTACAGCATAAAGAAAAAAATCTTAATAGACAGCAGCCACTTTTCCCCAACTTGCATTCTCCAGCTGGTCTACAGAGTTGCACGAAAGACTTGCTTCCTTCGTGGAGGTGGAAGCAAACTGCAAACCCTGCTCAGGCTGGATCACCACACATACATTTCACAACTAAATCATCGTGAGCTAACTCTGGAAGGACTCCACTGCCACAAGTTATCATCAGGCCAGCCCCCTGCCAAGTTTGGATTTTGTGGTCTCGCTGAACCCAGGCCGTGGTTCAGAACCTCACCAGCATTTCTGTAAGTGCCGATGTTCCCTTTGTAGCAACAGAGTAAGGTGCTTCATGCAAACCTGCACACTACTGATATTGGTATACTTGATTCTGTGGGGCTTATCGAAAAGGAAAAAGTACCAACAGACTCAGGATTTCCAGAGCTGGTGGGGAGGGGGGGGGCAGTTTCAGCTCCTCTGTGCACAAGAGGACAACAGAAACATGAGCAAACACTGTGCAGTTCTGCAAAACTGGCACTCACTACTCAACAGTATTTAAAAGTTGGTCGCTCAGTGCACTGTTAATATCAACCTCTTCCACCAACAAGAAGCAGGGAACATGCAACTAAGCAAGTTTACTCATTGCCCACATTTCAGAGTGATATTGACCCTTCTTAGAAGTCCCAACTACATAGGAAAAAATATTTCTGAAAGGATGTTGGTACAAGTACTAGCTCTTATCTTTTGTCTGTTTCAAGGGATCAAATCTGATCACCTGTAACCAAGCAGATGAATTCACTTCCCATTCTCTGACCGAATCCTCCAAAATCCACAAAGTCTTAGGAGGAAGTTTATTGGGATAACGTAGCACCAACATTATTAGGGAGGGTCTATCAAGAATTCTTGAACTGTCTCATTTGTGTAATCAACTATGTTTGACTAAAGTGGAACTTGTCACATGGGCAAGTCATTTGCTTACTGCTGAACAAGTTGCTTTTATCTGAAACTGCAATTAAAAGAAAGGCGCTTTTATTTTTCGTGCCCATAAGAAAAGTCTTACCCCATCTGAGCTTGCACTAAGGCTAATATTTCAATTTCAGTTATACTTCCATCTTCTGCTTTCTGAGGGCAAGATCTGACAGGGATGTCATACAGGTGCTCTTCCCAAAGCACTGCCGTCAGACACTTGGCTCTGGTCAAGGAGAGGGTGACACTGCTTCCACTGTGAAGTGGACTTAGCTGTATAAACAGAAACTCTAATGAGTCTAAACTCGTTTTCTTCGGGGCTCAGAGACAGCATTTCACCTCTTGCCAAGAGAACGATTAACATGCTACTTCAGAACTATGCTGACCCAACTCTCCACCAGACAAGGCTGCTGGGATTCAGGTTAGGTAACCCTAACATCAGGGTTTCTTCCAAATCAAGACTGCTGATCCAGGCTCCCTGGCTCTAGATCCCAATGCTGACTCTAGAACAAAAACTTCAGAACATGGCAAGTCAAAACCCAAAATCAAGCTGTTATGTCTTTCCATCAAATAGAGAAGTTTGATGGTGGTTCAGGGTTACAAATTGATATCCACCCAATGTCAGACAAGAAGACAACTTCTTCTGCAAGCTTTAGTCGAACAAAAGTCTGTGGCCTTTAGTAGTTCTTCCCTGCATTTGCAGGTTCTCAATGCAAATTAAAAAAAAAAAAAAAATGGAAATACCACTGTGAAGGTTTCTCATCTTCAGCAAATCCTTGTGGCCTTTGTGTACTTCACTCTCTCTGCCAACAACCTGCAACAATTTTGAGAGACACTTTCTACTCCCACAAAATGGTGAAACTCCCTTGGAACTAGAGGAGTAGTTCCAGTGCTCACCTGCTAGAAATTTTGTCCCAGTAGCTAGACAAGATTCAGGCTTGTTCATTGATCTGGTCTTAAGCAATATTTTTCGGAAATAACATTGCGATATAGGCCAATTCCCATCACTGCAACGATTCTGTTCGCTACAAGGGGAACACTGGCCATACACAATTCCTTATCTCTCCAAAGCCTGTCTCATTTTGCTAGTGGGATTTGAATAAATCCAAAATTAAGTCTTTGCCTTGGCTTTTATTTACTAGGTTTCACCTATGCTTTGCATTGTTTCAGAATAAAATTCAAGCCCTGATTATTGCATTTTATGCTGTGTGTTATGCCACATAACAGAATAAATAATTAATGAAAACTGTTATTAAAAGTATGATTTATATTAACTTAGTATGAAATCATAATTCAGCAATCCAAGATCAACCCAAAACCTTAGCTCAGACTTGCTGCAAATATTTGCAGCGTTTGTACAATTCTGTCTTGCATTTCTTTTTATAGTCAGAAGATGGCAAATTTCACACACTAGTTCATATGTTTTATTCTACCAAATGGTGATAAGCAGCTCTTCAGAACAAAACCTAACCACCCCCTGCTTTTGACTGTACAAAAATCATAGTATTGTCATTAGATTTTTAATCAGTACCACAATAATTTTCAGGAACATTAAAATACCTTCAGAACTGAACTCTCAATATCGCTTGGATTTGGGGCTCAGCACAAGGAATACAGGATGAACCTGGTGCTGCTAGGCTGCTCATGCTAAAATTGCCATTGGTCCTTGCTCTAAAACATGAACCAAAAAAACTCTATCCATTGCTGGTGGCTCCATGGAAACAGTCAAAAGGGGATGGGAGCATTATTGTTATCCACAGCAAAGCTAAGGAGTTTTGTGAAACCAATATTCTAGTATTCTGCGGCTAAAATACCATCTTTCTCTTTTTCATACAATTATTTCCCAAGAAGTTCCCGTAACATGATGCACACTGAGAATAATACTTCCAGTGAAAATACAAAATCCTGCCCTACCCTGAAAGGAAACAGAAATTTTCCAGAATTGATAGTTTTCAGAACGAGATGTACATGGACACAAATTAACCACACTATTTAAGACTGGCAGGATTGTCAGGAAAAGGATGAACTCTATCAGCCTGCCCAGTTCATTGCAGGATGGAGGTCTAAGAAAACATTTCAGTGGTTTTGTACTTGGAGCATTATTCAAGACCTATTCCTAGTTTACTAAAAGGATGTTTTTGTAAATGTATTTTATTCAAGTAGGGTCACACTCAACCACTGCCAGTGGCCAACACGTCCAGCCTGAAAGAGAAACATTGCAGTTCCCAGAGCTTATAGTATCGGATTCTCCTTTCTTTGATTTTCATTTTAACAAGTCAGCAAAACCACCTTTTATTTAACTGAAATGCATATAAACAAGAAAACAACAAACAGAGAGGGAAAGTTCATGCCCCATATCTTTCTCCTGGAAACCCTTCCTTTTCTTTCTTTCTAAGGCCATAGCCCTGATTATCTGTTGTCTTACAGGTATCAGAGTAGGATATTTGACATTCACTACTAAAGATTGTCAGATATCTAAGTAATTTTTCTGTTTAAAGTAAGAGGGTTAACTTGTGAAAGTTTTTGCCATTTTTTTAGTTCAGGTCCTGCTACAGCAAAGAAAGGTAGATACCAATGCAAGAATGAGCAAGAAAAATGTGCATTCTGGCCTCCCACATCCACGTCCAACAGCACAAATCTATACAATGAATGATTTTCTTTTCTGGACACCTTACTTCCAACCAGATCACTACCCTCCTGCAGTTCTTTATCAGCCTGCAGTTCGGTATAACTTCAAAACACGTATTTTCTTCTCCCACTGTATCACTATCAATGCCCTGCAGAACCTCGTGTACATACTGCTCTAATTTACCATGTCCTATATCCCTCTTGCTCTTTCCTTCCATTTTCTGGGAAAAGAATCTGAATGTTCCCATTACCAGGCAAAGACTAAGCCAACACGAATTAGAGTTTGTCTCTTCACATCAGCTTTTCAGCAGAAATGTAAACACAGCCACTTCTATCCATCTTTTAGAGTCAAAATATCTTTAAAAATAGAAACATTGCAAGCAACATTCACTAGAAATACTCAGGATTATTCACTTATTAATACACTATGACCAGAGTTGGTCTTTTTCATTTCTGAATTGTTGTGATTCTTACTTTTCTGTCATATGCAGAAAGAGGCTCCTTCAGCATCCCTAGAGTCTGAGAGTTCTTTAACAATGGTCTGAAACAGAACTTTCACCAGGTAACATCAGAAATCTTTTCCATGAATGGCATTCATAAGCTGAGGGACAAGTAACTGACATTCCTGCCCACTTGACAAAACAAATCGAATGAGAACATACCACACGACATCATACATGGTGACTTAAGTAGCTCTGCTCATCATGGGAAGAACAGCACTCAACAAATAAACAACCAGGATAAAGTGAAACTTGTTTTAAATGTAGAATTCATCCTTACAGTTTACTATTTAAAAACTACCCCTGAAATTTGCAGGCTGATTTTTTGCTGAACTGTGCTGTTTTAAAAATGGAAACAGCCAATATTGATCAGGGGAGCAGCATCCTCCTCCTGTGTAAGCAGGTGATGGCTCGGACTCTCAGCTAGTGAAAGCATAAGCGCAAAACTCCACCCATTAAACCCAGCTGAGATGCTGGTTCATACACGACATGGCAAGCTACAAAAAAATTAAAAGGTTGCACTTGTAAGGCAGTCAGGATACTGCCTTGAGCACACAGATTTCCATTAAGGCTGCATCTAAAACCAGAAAAATATGCTAATTTCAGAGATATTTTAATAGGCACTAAGCTATTGTTTATCATTGCAAATCAGTTTCCAAGGACAATGCTTACATTCTCCTCGAGATCACCTAACACAGGCTAGATCACCGACACACTGCATATTTCAGGAAAACGGTAACATGTAGATCATGCTGCAACCTACAAAAATATGTGATGCAATTCAGAAGAGATCTGCAAACACAGAGCCCTGCAAACGTGGGCCGGACACCACTGATGTGATGCAATATAGTGAGACCACTGGATACACACAGGGGTTTAACCACTGCCAGTTGTGCCTCTGAAACACTCACCAGACACACTCCAAACGTGCAGGTTCATTCTTAAAAGCATTTCCAAGTTAATTAATGCAACCTTTTGCTTAGTTACACACTATTGAACAGTAACTAACACAATTGTTCTTTCAGCTGTAAATTACTCCATGTTCTTCAACAGTCCCCACATACTCTTTGCTCATCTAAGACTGATTGTAACTTTGCACCAGAGAGGGGAGAAGGGGCTATTACTAAGGGTTGTATTAAATTAAAGCAGATTCTCACAGCTGATTCTCCAAAAATTACTGCATCTTATTGTTTTGTTCCTCACCAATGCACAGAGAGGGAATATATTATAGCAGCTTGCAGAACCCTAAATATTAAGTACAAATAAATACAATGCAAAAAACCCCAACGACTTATTTAAGAAAAGTAGAACTGCCAGAACAAAAATAACATTCACATTGATGAAAATATGCATATATGACGTGTATTAAAACAACTTTAAGTCTTTTTTTAAATTAAACACTAAAATATTTCCACACCAAGCCTACCCCAGATGCACGCAAAACAGTACAGTATCGATTCTAATTAACTAGAATATAACATCGCTTGTAACATTAAGAGTTCTAAGGATTTGGCATACACCATAGAAACGAAAAATGAAAAATATTTCTGCATACGTTTTAAAAGAAAATCAACTTTGCTAATTTTAGCAAACCAGTGCACATGCAGCAGAAAAAAACCCAGCAGCTCTGACTACCATTTCTCCCAACTTTATTTGTTTACTCACTATTGATTATCTTAAACCTCCTGCGACCTCAATGCATTTTTCAACAGCTATTCCTCCTTTTCAGTTTTCATTTCCATTTTACTTAGACCCTTTGTTTACAGTCCATACAATATAAGCTTTAATAAGTCTTCCCCCTAAACACTTAAAATAATATTATAATAAACGATTTCAACAAAATTCAACAAACGGTTTGACAAATGGAGTACAGGGGTTAAACGGTAACTGAGATATGACCTCCCAGGTGTAGATGAGAGAAATGCATAAACTGAAAATGAGAGACAACGTGCATTTTAGCATCAGTTGTTCTCAAGTCAAATAATTAATTTTGGGGTTTTTTCATAAAATAATCTGAGATAACGTTATATTTTGTATTATTATTTTTAATATAAAAGAAGACCTGGTATACCATAGCAGCTGTTCTACCTAAACAATTTTCTCAGGTATATCAGTTTGCTTTATTATTCACCATAGAGTCACATTTCATCCAAAGTTAAGAAATGGAATTGTGGCCTATCCAGTCTTCATTTGTAAGAAGAGGATTTCATTATGCAGCCATGTACTAAAATGTTTGCTGCATTCATGTGCCTCTTTTTGTTTGACCATACTGTGCGAATGGTCACATGCATCAGTTCAGTTTGCTTCTCTTCTGACAATAGCTGATTCAGACTATGTAACATACAGAACTGTCTGTGACATCCAAATGTGATCTTCCAGGTTAAAAAATGGTCCTAAATTTTCCAGGATGTGTGACAGTTTCTCAGCTACCCACCAGTGACCCAAATACATGGCAAGCAAATCATACAACACTGCAATTTTTACTGAGATGAACTGAAAGCCTGCATTCCCAAAAGTGGTTGCCTGTCATTATTTTCCTTTTAAAGTTCATTGGATGTTTTAGAATCCAAACTGCACACTGTGATCCACACTGTTTTTCTGTCACTTATAGAGAAGCTGTATTTACACTCATTTAACTTGACAGTGTGGCAAGACCACAGCGCTTTTCCATGACTCCTCCAACATGCTGTTGAATTTTCCATTTAGAGCACCACCTCCTGGAGCAAAGACGTCTAGCCCTCATATTTTAAAGGAGAAATTCAAATAGATCTTGAAGATACAAAACCAAGAAGTACTACAAAAATTACATTTTCTACCCCCACGGATTCTGGATCTTGAGTGCTGATGGCAGAGAAATGCACAGATGCTTTGCACAGATGTAGATGATTACTACAAAAAAAAAGCAGAAGAGAATCCATCTCTGAGGATGGGAAGATAAATTTGTTATAATCTAGCAAAGACCAGATCTTCAAGGGATATAGATTCAGAGAGGAACTTTGAAGAGGCTACCTGCTGGGAATTTGAACAAGCTAGAAACACATAATACAAACATGCCATTGTAAATTCAAGTAAAATAGAATCCATCTCCATAGTTTTGTCTGTTTGTTTGTTTGTTTGTTTGTTTTACAACAAGAGGACTATTTTTATACACTTTTTTAAACCACAGTATCAACTGTCTTTCAAATGGATGAATAAAAATCAAAGCTGAAAATTATTCTGGGCACCATTTTGCCAGTTATGTTTCACAACATTTTCCTGACTTGAATACCCTCAGGTCACTGAGGCTTTGCAATGACAGAGAAATAATGCAGCATCTTTCCAGCTACATTAAGGCCTTGATAATAAAGTCTAGCAGAATCCAGCATACATGTACACATTACAAGAGCCAACACACAACCATGTTTTAGCTGTACCTTATGTTCAGTTCCTAATAAGCATGATATGGAAGTTCTTATTCAGAAGATTATTTAGCTGGGAATGGCCTCTGGAAGCAGACGGATTATCAGAAGCCACTAAAAGGTGACAGGGACAAGGTTATCCAAAGGGAGGCTGAGGCAATGCATTAGCATTCACAATATTACAGAGCCTGAAGTTAAGCTTGGGGTGGACACCGTAAAATACGTGGCTCGAATTAATCTCCAGGTAAGGGCCGTGTTTCTCTACCTCAGGCACTAACAGAACAGTCAGTCCAAGATCAGCAAGTCAGAAAGGTGGCAGCATCTGTCACTGGCAGCCTGGTCCCTTGAGCTAGGAGCTCACTGGTAACCAGAGAATCCCAGCAGTCCCCCACATTGCCTCAGTTCTGGGAAAGGGACAAGGCCAAAGGGGCAATCACATCAACAGCTCCTGGCAGTCACCTCCACCAGGCAACTCCTACAGAAAACTCAACAGAAACTCTCCAGCCTTTCCCCCCTGAGGCTCCTCCTCAGGATTTTGCTCACTGTAGAAGCAAGAGTGGAACTGGATGCAACCCCATTAACTTGATCAGAATCACAGAATATCTCAACTTGGAAGGGACCCATGAGAACCATCAAGTCCAACCACCTGCACCTCACAGGACCAGCCTAAAACTAAACCATGTGACTAAGAGTATCCTCCAGATACTCCTTGAACTCTGCCAGGCTTGGTGCCGTGACCACTTCCCTGGGGAGTGACCAACCGCTCTCTCAGCAATGAACCTTTTCCTAATGTACGATCTGAACTTCCCTTGTTGCAGCTCCATTCCATTCCCTATGTCCTGTCACTGGTCACCGGAGAGAGGAAATCAGCGCCTCCCCCTCCGCTGCCCCCCATGAGGAAGGTGCAGACTGCGATGAGCTCCCCCCTCAGCCTTCTCTTCTCCAAGCTGAACCAACCAAGTGACCTCAGCCGCTCCTAAGTCTTGTCCTTGAGATCTTTCACTGTCTTGGTTGCCCTCCTCTGGACATGCTCTAATGGCCTGAGGTCCTTGCACGGAGGCAGCCATGGTATCCTTTGATTGTTACAGAACTACTTATAGACCACTCATGTCTTACAGCCTCTTCAACAACTACCAGCTAACCACTCTCATCAACCTCATAACCATTCCCAGAGAACCTCTTAGAATCACCAGATACTTACCTCACTCAAGCATCAATCTGAACCTGGTCAAGTGCCAGAAAAGCTGGCATTTACAGCACAGCAGGACTGGATTTGAAATCCGTATGGAGAGTAGCAGGCCAGATCAAGAGAAACAAAACCTGAGCCACAGCAGAAGCAATTACCCTCACATTACTGCCTGAAAAGGGATAAAACTCTCTTGATGGGCCACCCAGTCACCTAGACCAGGCATGATATGTGCACCTGTGCAGAATTTGACTGAGCAAATCACAGACACTGAGGACTCCAACGTGCCACCTTACAGTGATGCATAGGACAGTATCAGAATACAAATGTTTTAAAAAATGCATCTCATTCACTTTCTCCTTACAAGAGTGCAAATTAAACTTTAAAAGAATACATTTATGTTCCCAGCCTATAAGGTACTCCTAGCATCTTCTATATATTTGCATTCACAGCAAAAAACAGAAACAGACTACAAATGAGCATTCAATGCCATGAGATAGCCCAAATACATGATCTCGATCCCTCTTAAGCCATAGTGAAATTGAGGGACAGTTGCAACCCAGTAATTTACAAATAAATTGCACGTCAGCCCAAGCAGTATGTTTCATCAGTTAATGGCTGTGAAAAAAGGCATGTGTTGCACATACAAAGAGATGCATTTTGTGGGGTCTGTGCTTGCAACAGATAATGTCTTCATGCACATGTCCACAAACACACCAACCCTGACACTTCAAGACGCATACAGGTGCATTTCTAAAAAATATATGGTTGGCCAGAAACTTTGTGCAATGCTTTGTGCATAATGGAACAGGCGAAGATGCACCGGCCTTAACAACAGCCCAGCGAGCCGCTCGGCTGCGCCGCTGCCATCTCACGGAGGCCCAGCCCGGGCGCTGCCGCGGCAGCTTCCGCACATCGCAGCCTGGAAACCTCCTTTGTAACCAGCGACCGCACCGCGCTGGGCACGGCCAGACAATGCCCGCCCGGAGCACAGCGCTGCGGAAGCTGCAGGGCTCCCGGCTCGGCGCTGCGGGGTGCGCCGGCCACACCTCTGCCTCCATCTCCATCACCGGCTCCTGCTCGCCCGCCCTCCTCTCCGTCACCGCCATCTCCAGCTGCAGCTCACCGCCACCGCGCCACCGCTCCGCGCCGCCGCCCTCGCCCGGCCCCCGCAGCCGGCCCAAGTCATCGTTCCGCTCACCGTGCCGCGGCCAGGAGAGAACACCGAGCGGCGAGGGACGAGCACGGTGCATCCATCTTCCCGCCGCCGCGGCGGCTGCAGCGCCGCGCCCAGCCCAGCCCAGCCCCGGCCCCAC
>VWYH01011289.1:1901023-1959528 GCA_013399365.1 Pampusana beccarii | reverse complement strand
GACTCCATGACAATACCAGAACTCCTCTGGAAGAATGAGTGCGGATGTGCGAAACGCTGATTGTGAAGCTGAATAACTTGGATGGTCAAGTAAATGTGTAAAGCACATGGTACATACGGGGAGGGAACGTCAGGAAGCAAAAGCAAAATGGAAGCAGAGATGGCTGCAATTAAAAGGTGTTCTAAGGAGTGATCTGGTCAGCCATCATAAGCTGGAGATTTCAGGAGACCAAACAAAAGCAAAGAACATTCATCATTTTTGAACAGAAAAAACAGCGTACTCATATAGCTCCTTAAACAACAACAACAACAACATCCCAGTGGTTGCAAGGAAGAAAAGATATTGTTTTACAAGGCCATAAAAAGTGCAAACCTGGCAGAGCAGATGAAGGAGAAGCCATGACTGCTGTGAAACAGCTTTGTAAGAGAAAATTTTGATTGTAGCTATCCAGGATGCACAGTCATAACCTTATTTGTCCACGTATGCATGGATGAGAACATCAGATTTCCTTTAATGCTGTTTAGTCAAAAATCTCATTTGGGAGGGGGGAGGGAAATAACATACCAAACACACACCAAGTCTCTTGGCAGAAGACAGTAATCACCAACTTAAAACCAGTACCAAGTAATATTTATCACAAAGCTGCAACAATCTGAACAACCCAAGCAGCAGCTGTGCATGCACACTGCACAAGAGACACAGCAATTCAAGTGTGACTGTTCCAGAAACCAAAGTACCCCCAGAAAGCTTATCAGGAGGACTCAAAAGCACTTCCCAATGCAACTGCAAATTAAAGAATACCCTCACCCCATCTCTCACAGAATGGAAACATAAACCTTCAGAAGCAGGAAATTAATGAATTAAAATGCAAAAAAAAAAAAAAAAGTTAATGAGGTGAAACCATCAAAAAATTTAGATCATGAAAATACTGCTTAGCATTAGCTCCAAAGGACATTGTGAAATTGTTAAAAGGCTGAAAATACTTCAAGTGTTCAGAAATACACATATAGTGGGTAATTCTCAGGCAATATAAAGATTTAACACCAACAAGCCCATTAGGGTAGGTATATCAACAAATAGATGCTGTTAATAGATGAAACAGCGCATGCTATTACACCACTAAAGGAACTGCAGTACCACGCAAATGTCTTTCAAGCCACAATCTCTGGCACTAAACACGGCGTTGTCACAAAGCCTGAGTGAAATCTTTGAGACAGAGTATGATTTGAAGCACTAGATTTGCCTCCTGGGATCCTTGTTTCTCAGCAAACCTATCCCTACTCCAACACACTTCCCCCTGCCACACCATGCTGGCACACACAGCAGGTAAGATGGCAAATGCGAGATTATTTTTTTCAAGGGTTATTCTAAAACTTGAGGAAGCAAGATTACTTCAATTATTAGTTCAATTAAGTCATTACAGTTAATTGAACCACTAGCAGAAATAAACTCCAGTGTAATTGACACTCCAAGTATAGCAATTAGCTTCTATTTTTGTTTCCCTCCTTTTTTCTCATCCTAGAGCATTATTTAACCTCTACCACATAATACAGAGCTGGGAGATGTCAAGTCTCCTTCATACTCTGACTTTTTCAATCACAGCTGTATTAAGATGCCCTTATGTTTTAAGGCAGAGAGGCCATTAAGACCCATCTTTATACCATGATGCTAGAACATCATCTTTCATCAAACAAAACAAGTAAATCCCCAAAATTCACTAGTGTTTGTCTTCCCTCTGAAGCTGCAAAAAAACCCTAAAACTAAAAGCTCCAAGGACTTCTGTCTACACACACAGAAAATCTGAATAAATACACAGTTATGGTCCATCATTCCGAGGGAAGGGGAATGGCACTAACTTGATTTGAATCACATCTGAGAGCAGTACAGTACACTTCAACCAGGCAAGCACATACTCTATAACCACTGCTGCTGCAGGGAAGACAAATGAGAGGACCTCCTATTATTGCTTCTAATCATTCAGCCAAGTTTTTTTCAAGTATTTTGAAACATTCCTCAAAAGGATAATGGATGGTTCAGAAGTCTGGCTGAGGAGTACAGCACTTTTCATTTTTATGGCACTGGTTCATGCTCGGCTCAGAAACAACTAGTATTTGATGAATGCTTAAGGGCTCACACACGCGCATAAGTCCCAGTGACAGCTACCATGGAATAACCTCCATAGTGACTATAAGCTATGTAAAATGCGATGACAGAACCACTTTTTCCACATCAAAGATGCCTCCCTTTCATTCAACATGATGCATGCAGAGCACTGGAACATTTACACTGCCACTCTGCGCTTTATTATTATGTCATTAGCAGCTTATTGCTGTACCAAAAGCAATCCTCAGGTATATGTATCAGTGCACATTCTATATTAAGAGGGGAAAAAAAAAAAAAAAAAATAAGATAAACTGTTCCTGACAACATGACAGAAACTTCCTCTCCAACAGAAAGGCAGCTGCAATACATAAATAGAATACACATTACAAATAAGAGCATAGAAATATGTTCCTATAAATGAAACTACCTAAGTATGCTGCTTAAAAATGTGGTTTTTTGCATACATACCAACAATCTAAAGTTCAGAGCAGATGTTCACACCAACCGTAAAGTGAGCACAGCACATTTCTCTCCCTTCTCCTAAGCTAATAAATTCCATATAAACCTAAATCAGACTGAGAAAGCTATCTCAATGTATAGTTCTCAACACTAATCCAGAAGATAGAAGATAGGCTTTCCATATCAAATCTCCTTCACTCCAAAACCTTTTAACCTTCCTGTGATCATTTCAGATCCACCACCATAAAGCTTTGATATGTCATTTTAACAGACAAGGAACTGAAAAAACCAAAAAAACAAAACAACCAACAAAAAATAACAAAAAAAACCACCCCACAAACATTGCCTCTAACAATCTGTTATCTCCCATACATGAATCGGAGCATCTGACTATTATGTAATCCCCTTGTAAACTGCTTTCAGAAAATCCCTATCAAGTGTTTCCAGAAAACTCTTGCACCAACAGAAGCCATCACCAGTACATGCACAGCAGGTACTCACCCTGCCCTACAAGGGTAACAAGCCCTAGTAGAACCCTTCATGTGAAACAATGCCCATCTTAACTTACTTCTCAACTACTGCTTTTANAAAAAAAAAAAAAAAATCCCAGAAGTTTCATAAGACCAAGTAAAAGCTATTTGTGAGTACTGAAAACGACAGCCTGGTGAGAAAGGGCAGGATAAGGATGCAGAGACAGCAGCCCCTCCTGCTGCTCAGGTTAAGGCAGCACCTCATCCAAAAAAAGGAAAACACAAGAACAAAGTCTCTTGCAATCTCTCTGTACTGTAACCGGGATTACTTCAAACAATTTTACCTGGTCATCTCAAAAATCCAAGTACTACCAATACACGAGTCTGATGCAAATTTTTGTTGGAAGGCAGAAATTATCCAGATTCTGAGCACTTTATCTTTCAGTTCAGTGTAAAGTTCTTGACAGCAGCCTGTCCCAGGTGCTTTAGAGTATTAAAAAGACAAACAACAACAAAAAGAAACAAACAAAAAACACGCGCACACACACACACATACAAAAAAACCCAAACAAAACCAAAACAACCACACAAACCCCCAAAAAATTGCACCAACTATGCAGTGCTACATTTGAAGACCATTACTTCTACAACAGAAGTTAGCAGGAACTTCAAAATAAGGAGGACTTTAAACTTTTTTGTTTATTCATTGACTAAGAATGAATACTTCTTTGTACTTTAAGGAAAAGGACGGTTTTACAAAGTCATTTTTTTAAAGATCTCTCTGGAACAGGCCAATAAGAAAAAACACATTACTGGCCTTATAAAAATTGTTTTTATGACTAGAAGTTGCACAAAACTGAATCTAGCACATGCATCTTTAGCTAGCCACAGTAAAAAACAAAAAAAACCCCACACCACCAAGAAAAGCACATATAATGTACGGGGCAGGCTGCCCTTGAATCTCTGTTCTCAGTGTTCATAGATACACAGTTGTGCAAGCAAGAAATCAGGCACTCTTCAGAAAAAAAGGAAGAGAACCACATTCAGCCTTTCTTCCTCATCATCATATTGTTAAGGTCCTTACTGAAGGGACCATAGGATTCAAGTGGTAGCAATCTCAAAGGGTTGAGACACATGGGATTGCACAGAGAAACAAAACCTGTGGAAAATGAACAACCCCGGCTTCCAGTAGTACTTCCTGAGATCTGGAAGCTGAGCATTAGATCTAGCCCACCCAACAGAATTCAGCAAGAGGAAACCAAGAAGTTTTTTTCTCCTCTTGGTTCCTTGTGTCCATACACAAATAAGCTAAACAAAGATGTCCAAAGTCCTACAGACATAAATTCAAATAGCAAACTCTACAAGTTTGCTTTATATAATATTATATTTGGTTAGGACTGTAAAAGACAGATGGTCCATAGATTAAAAGAGGTTCTAGAATACATTTTAAATACACTACCCCCCCCAAAAAAAAAAAAATATATATATAAAAATATCAGTGATCTATTTTGATCACATTTTGGGTACTTTTTGTGTGTGTGATTAGTTTTTTACCTACAAAAATGCATTTTTCACTTTGTATTTCAGTTCAACAAAGAACTCAAACCATCTCTGTATAACCTTTGCCACTTCTAACCCATAAAGTTAGGGACAGGAGGAGTAGGTCTAGTACATACTCCCACCAGCATACCACAAAACCCCATTATGCCTTTATAGTATAAATGCTAAAAACATGGCTTAGGATTTAGGATGACAGTGACATTTTTTAAAACGTCTTCAACGCCGCTACAAGTGCATTTTATACTTCCTATCAGTCTCTGAGGGAGGAAATGAGAAGTCATCACGCTAACAGCACTACTGCTTATAAATGCTTACAGACGACTAACTACTACAAACATTTCATTTTTCTAAGTTTAAATTATTCCTTGAAACTTAGCCCCAGCAATGACCACATCACTGCCTACATCTACGTTTAAGAGCTACACTTTCAACCCTAAACAACTAATTACCATCTTTCATGAATTACAACAGCAAAATACTAGTTAGAAGAGTTTTTACTGGATGAGTAAAGAGAAGTAGGGAGACAAGAACCTACTCAATTATAATCAGATGAACTAGGGAAGATTGAGAGTAAGTCGTATTTTCTACAGTTGTTCGTTGTTTTCATGAATAAAAAAAACTAAGAAAACCCATAACATTTTTTAATGTCATCAATAACCCAAATGGACATGAATCAGGATAAAAAACCAAAAACAAACACCAACACCACAAAATAATAAAGGATTACTGAAAAGGAAATGCAGCCTATAATTTCATGTACTATAGCAGCATGGTAAGTATTAAGCCACTGTACTTTCCAAGTATATAAACACAACGTCACCCACATACACACATACAAATATACAACTTAGGGAACTTTAAAAACTGCTATTCTCTAAGTAGTGCAAAGTCTTCCATCTATTTAGTTACTTATTTTGAAAGTAGCATTGTAAAATCAGTCTTTAATAATTCTGAAAATCTAGCAAAGCTGTTACAGTACAAATCAACCAGTTCACCTTAAAAAAAAGGGAAATGTAACAAATTCCTGCAATTGGTCTTTTAAAAAAGAAAAATCCACATTGGATACAAATGATACCACATCAAGAGAAAAAAGGTTCTTCTAACTGAGTTCAGGTAAACTTATTTTTTTCTGTATTCCACATTTCTGAGTTACAGAATTGCTAATGTAATCTCACTAAAAATTCAAGAAGAAAAAACCATTTTACAGAGGATCCTTCCAGAATCTGTTATACGGAAGTCAAAATCCTTAATAAAATTAAAAAGAACTATTACTAATTAATCAGAAATCAATATACTGAACTCTGCCACTCCATTACATTCTGTTACAACTCCTAATGGGCTAGAAAAAGCATTAAGAGTTAATGATATTTACACAGAAGATTAAGACAGCTGATCTACTGAATAGCAAAGATTGCTGGAATTAACAAGGGAATTAGTGGTCAGGCAACAGCTGGTATTAAGTACAAAAAAAACCCATCCGTGATATACAGATTTCTGTGAAAGTATAAGGAGGTGTCATTATCTGCTTTCCCTCTTGTAATAGCTTTTCCCTTAAGCATCTGTTATTGTTTTTTGTTGAAGACAAGATACTGTATTAAGAGACCTTCAATCTGACCTACAATGGCTACTTTTGCATTCTTACCACTTCAAATTCTACTGTATGAGGATCCAAATTGCAAGAATACAAATTGTTGACATACTGGGGATCACTAAGGACTATATTGTTTTAAACTTAATATTTTTTTGTGTGGCTGCTGAAAAACACTTGTGGTTTTGGGTTTTTTTGGTTTGGCCTGTGTGGTGGGGTTTTCCTTGTTTTTTGTTTTAGTTTGGGTTTTTCTTTGTTGTTTGTTTTTAATTTATTTTTTGTTATGTTTCACTGAAACAGGAAAATCTGCCCATTCCATAAGGGAAATGAGAGATCACATGCATACATCCATTTATCACATGGCCTTGAGCATCCCTATTACTTTGTTCTCCCACTTCCAAAACTCCAGTCTGAAGAACTACACAAGATACTCCTGCCAGTATCACACCTACTCAACGGCAAAGCTGTTACTGAGCAATTCATGTACTTCCATCTTTTCCTGTGTTACCCAGAACACACCACTGGCCAACAGCAAAAGTTGGAAACCGCAAGTCTGTGATACACTTATACCAAAATTAAGTAGACAAATGCTACTGGCAATGGCCGCAATATTTTTGTCTTAAATCAAATAATCACCTATGCTTTTTATTTTCTTTTCTTATTTGGTTTGTAAATATTTACGCCTGGACCCTGTGAAAACTTAGAACTGCTTTTAAAAATATACATATATATAATAGATCCACAAACTTCAATGGCCCTAACTATGACAAAGTTAAGAACACACAGGTCTCTGGAAAATACAAATCTAATTAACAACAGGGGAGTCTGATTTGAAGTTCAAATTACAAGAGTAAAATTTAATGAACACACATCAACTGATTACAAGCAGTGTAACTTACCCTGATTTTTCTTTTTCTTCAGTGTCTGCGTTTATGGAAGGATGTTCAATTTCTTTAATCTTCTCCTCCTCTTTATCTTCTAGTTTGGTTTCATCTTCAGTTTTGATTACATTTAAGTCCTTTTCTTGATCAGGCTGAGTATACACAGAATCCGGCAAATTTTTTTTGTTTCCCTAGGATAATAAAACCTTTAGTTAACTTACAAGGTGAAATAAATATACAAATTGTCTAAGAAAAGGCAGACAAAACACACTGAAGTTGTAGGAGGAAAAAAAAACCTAGAGTCTAGGGCTTGCTCTAAAATTACAGCACCACTTCTCTTTTTCCTCCTGAAAAATCTCAAACTAAACATTAACAGGCTTCCAAGTTGCAGTCAGTGTCCCAGCTAGTTTTGCCACAATGATATGTTGCTCTTAGCCTTGAACTGCAAAGTATCCCTAAGACAAACACTTTACAGAGTGTTTTCACTTAGGATGCAGAGATACCAGTATTGGCCAACCCCGGAGTTAGTACCAGCAGACAGACCAGGGCTGGTTGTCCCTCACACGCAGAAGCATCACACTTGTGCCGCATGCTGACTTGAGGACCTACCCTCCTTCCAGAGCAAACCGCTAAGCCTGCACAGTGCAGCACATCAGCTTGCCCCCCCTGGACTCCTGTCACTAAAACCACTGAGTCAACACCGGATTTCGAAAAGCTATAAACATTTGTCTCTCTGGACCACTGAACTACACTAGACCACTGTGCACATCATATGGCCTAGGTCTTTGAGGAGCTTCACTGGTTTCACTGGTGCAAAGAAGTAAAAGCAAGATTTGTGAGGGCTTAAAAGCATGGCTAAATGCAAAATAAAAGTATCGGCACTGTAGTTAGCTGTCAGCTTGCATTACCCAGATCAGGATAAAGCTGCACGCTAATTAGCCTCCATTTGACTTGGGAGGCCCCCAAACAAGTGGAATGTTGCAGCTGCTTCCTATCAAGTCCAACATTTTGACATCATGATCCCCTAAAACAGGCACCTAGGGATAAATATGGCTCAAATGTGTTGTTCTGAATTAGGTTTACAGCACATTTTTGTCTTGTTTTAAATGCATTATGGAGATTTTGATCTTGACATGAATCCATGGTTATCAACACACCACCAGACCCTATAAACAGGAAATAACATGAAGATTACAATACTTTACCAGAACAGAGGGTTTATCATTTTCTTTACTTTCATTATCATTCTCAGCTAACTTTTTTTCTTCTTGTTGTCCTATTGCTACTTCCTCCTGCTTGCGCTCCTCCTTATCCACTTTTATTTCTTTTACATCCTGCTCTGGTTCTTCACGCATCTTCAAATCTTTTTCTTTTTCACAGTCTTTACAAGGCTTGCTTGTCACTTTCTCTGGTAATGCCATTTGAAATTCAATGTTAGCTGACGTACAATACTCTTCAAAACCATAGAGATATCTAAAAGACAAAAATTGCTTGCGATAAGCAAGTTTGTTTCAAGAAAGAATATGCTACCTAACAGAAGCTAAACACAAACAGTATGTTTAAAGCCTAAAAAAAACCCAAAAGTTCTGGACTCTAAATATTACCACTACCACAGGATCACTTCAGATCGTTCTGGTGCTGTTTTAGCACAATCTTCATAGCTTTATTACTTACTTTTTGTATGCACATTTAACATTATATCCTGCAGCTGAATTCAATACAGGGATTCCAAGATCTTGATAAACTTGCTTCCACACTGCTCCACTTTCAATCTGTTAAAGAAGATGAAGTCTCGGTTTTTAAATTAACTCACTGACACAAAAAAGACTAAGTCAACAAAGTTTACAACTTTGGAAAACAATTAAGTCATTTCCTCTGACCTACAAAAATCACTATTTATCACAAAGTATTTCAATGTAATGCAAACTGTAGTCTAATGTAACTACTTTAAGCAATTTAGCATTTCTGCATTTCATTAAGTCACAGTTGGTTTTCCTCTCCAAGTGGTAATAAAATAAACACAAAGATCAGAAAAATCAGTATATTATTTTTATTTTATATTTAAAGCAGTTCTTAACTATGAGAGCTAGAATTTTAAATACACTGGAAAGAAAAAATTCATTGAAAGCATTACCAATACTCAGCCCTGGCAGTACTGGACCAGATACAGTGGCTACTGATCTCTCATTATATCTTTAATATGTCCTTCGGTGTCAAAGTTTTGTGACAGTGTGATAAGCCCATTTCCAACCACTTGTGAAGGTAAAGCAGATGTACCGCAATACCCCAGTACAAGATACTCTCTTGTATATCAGAAAGGTGTCACTGCACAAACATATCTGAACCAACAGGCTAAATTTATTGGAAGCAGTCCAAAGTAGCAACAGAATCTACCTGGCCATGAATTCCATATGCTTTAATTACGGCTCCAAGACCAATACCACTAATGTCAGCCAGCGCATTCTTCTATATACTGCCCAGAATAGACAATAGGAATTAAGGGCTTCACATCAGACTTCAAACTGGATTGCTTCTCCTTTAGATTTTATTGAGCAGTGACTCTCTTTACTTTCTGAGGTAACAACTTTATCAGACAAACATTTCTTGAAATATCACAAAAACACACATGCTGGCTGATTTTATGCAGCAGTAATTAAACATGCTGAGTAGATATGTAATTTATTTAGAATGTAATTAGTTTCTGGTTCCTGATAAAGAACGTTTTTCAGAGTTACAGGGTGTCTTATGTAGCTGTACTATTCAATTTTCATATGTCTAAAGCTCGTGTGCAAGATTCTTCTTTATCACCACTTAAAAATAAACAGCATCCTCAGATTTTATGGCTCTGGAATACTATTCATACTAATACTCACATTATCAAATCCTCCAAGCTTGTGTACAAGTCTGAATAATTTGAAGAGATTCAAATTTCTATATCCTAATACAGGTCGTTTGTTAATAGGAGTCCCTGTGAACAAAGACAGTGTTTTGATGTATTTTTTTCAGAATAACATGAGATCCACATCATATGCACTACTACACTTCTAAATACAGTTTTGTGAACCCGTCCTTCTGACCACCTCATGCATCTGGTACTTTCTCTTCATGAAACTAAAACTTAATAACCCATTCTCCCTGTATTTCAGCAATGTAATTTCATTCATACATATGCATTCCTCCATACATTACTAAACACACACAAAAGATGCAATTTTTCTAGCCACCTATATTACACATATTTTTATCTTACCTGCTGAAACAATTCCATCTAAAGATACCAGCTTAGACTTTTCACTACAACAAAAAACACCTCCCCAAGAACAGATCCCACAATGCTTTCAAAGAGCTGAAATTTCCTACGCCACTGTATGAGCAGTAGCTACCACGTTGTCACCTCTTATAAACAGTTCCTCAACTCATCCTTCACATGTAATTAAAAAGATACTAATTTAACTAGTTATAATACTAATTTAAATACAAACACTGTACTTTTCTTGCAGCATATAAATATCTGGTAAAGATTTAATGTAATAAATGGCATTTACTTTTGAAAACATTTCAATCTACATTACTGACAATGCTCACTACGTTACTGACAACGCTCACCTCTGTCTTCCATGAACTTGTACAATTGCTGAAGAAAGTTCTCTCGTTCTTCAGGAAACGGCTCTATTTCCTCCTGTTTAAAGTAATGCACATGAGAAAATTATCACCATTTTCAGTTACAGTCCTTCATTAAGAAACACAGGCCAGTGATAATTTAGGTTCAAATATTCAAGTTTGTTTTACTGTAGTCAGCAACAGGATGCTATACAAGGACACATGTTCTCAGTGCTATGCCACACTGAAGTAAATTTTACAAACTGCAAACAGTTTTGCAAAATATATAAAACAAAAATTGTAAAGATACATTGAAATCGGATTTTTGGTCGATCAGTAAAGTATAAGTGATATCATAAATCAAGATGTATTCTCAGTTTTATCCATTTATACCCGAAAGTCTGGGAGACAGCATTATTGATGATCAAGAAATCACATCAGAAGTCTCAGGTCTATTTCTACTGCAGTTAAGTGACTCCTTGATGGCTGGATACACTATGTTGCTTCCAGGGATGAAGTGAAAAAGAAAATGGTGCTTGCACTTTCTTGGGAGTTCTAATCCACGGCACTGGCAAACCGCAGCCAGTGGCCCTGCATGCGTACTACCATGGGGTACCAGCTGAACACGAGGTGAGCAGCATCAGTCCCAGAACTGAAATAACAATGGATATTTCGGATGTTCAGTTCATTGCACTAATAAACCTTTGTATTAATTTACTTACATTAATAAACAGTAGAGTTTCATAACAAAGCCCTATGGCTTATAACACCTCATAATGTCCTTTGGAAATGCAACTTGCCACAACCAGTAGCAATAAGATACGAATACAATCAGAATTCTTAGAAATTCTGATAACTAAGATACTTCAAAACAATATGCCAAATGTAAGTTGGTTAATTTTCTGCATAAATTTTTATCACTATCTGCGAAGTTTCAAAAAATAAGTAATAGAAGTTATTCAGTAAATCTAAAAGAAATTATTTTTCTTTAATGCATTTTCATTCCATGTTTAGCTTTTCCATTCTTCAACAGTCTCCTTGTACTAAATATTAAAGCTTCACCTACCCTGAAGCAAGGGGACACAACGTATTGTCTTTAAAGTTATAGCAAGACAGTTGTGAAATCAGTAGAAACAGAACATCATTATTAAATGCAATAGAAAAAGAAAACCTAAAAAAACCCACATCTGCTGAAACTATTCAATAAAGAGATGGATGGCTGAAAATAAGGTCAAGGAAGGCTGTAACTGTTACCAGTGAGTAGGTTTGGTTTTTTTTCTTATTCTATGCTCTCTCTTCTCCATTAAATGCACTTGGAGGACATATCAGAGCAAACAGGAGAAAGCAAAGAACCAGTATTCACAATACACTGAAACAGCTGTCATTTAGGTATAATTACCAACAGAAATGCAATGAAATTATTTCAGAGTCTTGCAAAGGCAACACAAGAGGAAAGTCTCTGTGAGGGACACTAGGTGGTGAGCATCTATCTGACACCCAGTACCAGCAGAGCTCAGAGCAGGCTACTGCAGTGAGCAAAAAAGCAGAATGGCTGGCAGAGAACTGCAACCAGTGTACTAGATACACCCTCTCAGGGCGGGGACATCTGAAATCAGGCATATCTAGCAATTCTTCAACAATAGGTATAAGGTGATGCTACAGCTCTGCACATAGTACAGACGACCACCTGGTTAAGAACACTCACATTTCACAGGCAAAGATGGTAAAGGAAACATTGCTAGCTAGCAAAGGATTCAGCTTGCAACCATAAATTTTCACTTTCTCAGAATATCTACAAAATCAGTACTTATTACACTATGATAGCAGTATCTGTTAATAATCTCCAAACATTTACAAAATCTCTTAAACAATCAAGACGACAACAAGGTTCACTAGATAATGTTTGAAGCATTATTACGGAAGGGCAAATAACTCTTTACTTACAGGGAGAGTGAACTACAAACTAGAAACCCATCTGGGCCATGACTGACATTACAGCCCAGGAATTAATATCACCCTAAGAAAGCTGAAATTCTACGTAAGTGAAAAAAAAATATATCCTCCTTTGCCTTCCAATACTGAAACAGCACGGGCAAAGAAAAGGCCAGTCCGGATTTACATACAACTGCACAACATAATCGTGGATTTAAAAACAAACAAACAAACAAAAAACCCCAAAGCAACCAACAACAAAAAAAACAAACAACAAACAAAACCACAAAAAACCCTAAACAAACAAAACAAAAAGAGATCTCTGTTTTAAAGTTACCAAAAATAACATAAGCATCACATATCCTTTATCAGAAACAACTCAAATATTTTTTTAGCTACACAGATCTTCCTAGCTAGAAGACAGCCAGACCTTTTAACAGCTAGCAGCTAAGTTCCATTTAGAAATACATACAGATAAAGGGAAACTTTTTTTGTTCAGAAAAAACAATAAGCAAGTGACAGCCAACAGCAGTATCTACCCTTCATCCTGCTCGGCCCCTAATAGCTACTACAACCCCTTCTGCCACTGCAGTAAGATCAGTATGGGAAAGATTTTAAAACAGGATCTTCCTTTGAGTTCCAATTTCTATTCTCCATCAGTTCCTAATAACTCAGTCTTTTGACTACATTTTTTGCTAAGTGACTCAAAGATATGCCAGATTTTTCAAGTTTACATTTTCACATTAACTGATAATTGTTGAATACAGACCTTCAAAGTTGGGAGGCAATAATGTTGCTTATGTTAACATGTTACATGTTTCCAGATGTTAAACATATGTATTTAAATATTACAGTCTTCCTAATTTTTTTCTATCTATGACCTTTACAAATTTTACTTGCCTCTTCCTCACTGCTGTTATCCTCTTTTTCTTTTTCAGCTTCTTCCTCTTCTTCAGCTTCACTGCTGGAGCTGTCTTCTTTCAATTCTGTTTTCCAGTTACTAGGAACAGTTCTGTTTTTACAGAATTCAAGGGCTTGGTCAAAAGCTGTAAGAAGACAAACATTTGTTATCACTACAGAAGGTATCAGTTTGACCAAACATTTTAAGCAAAAAAAGTAGTCAGGGAGTGGCAGAAAGGGCAGAAGAACAAAAGGCTGCTAATTAACAATCCCAACCCCAAATTCAAAGAACTTCAACAACAATTCCATGTTGTTCATCCTTATTTATCTTACCCAGCCAAACTGGCCTAGTGTTCTCTGCACGTCGAATTATTCAGAGCTATTATTAGGATTATTACCATGCTAGTGTCTATAGACACAAATAAGGATCTTCTGTACTAGGACATATATGAAAATTTAACTGAGAGAATCCCTATTTCAACAGATTTAGACTGTGGTTTACATATATTGAACATGGAAAAAGAGGAAGCAAAAAGCACAAGCTAATTCTAAGAGTTTCATCACACAAACCTAAGCTTTCAAATAAATCCACAATTCCAGTTTCTTATAAGTGTATAAAGGCAATTTACTCAAAATATCAGGGGTCTATGAAGGTCTAATGCAAAAGGCCAAATACAAAATAACTTATAAAGCCAGTGAGCACTGTATGATTACACCTTTTGTTTGGCACGTCTACAACTAAAATGAGTGTGGTAGAGTGGGTCTTTTTTTTTTAAAAAAAAAAAAAAAAGTTCCCCTAGATTTTCAGAGGTGTTTTCCTTCAATATATCGTGCTATAGGAAAAGATCTTCTATTTTAGCATTTTTAACACATCAACCAACCTACAATAAATTTCATCCAGTTTACATAACAAAATAAATACATGCACATGTGTTTTCTCATAGGAAGTTATTTTTACCTTGTTTTAACAATGCGTCAGGCTTTGGTGAAGTTTCATTGATTTCCCGAACATCTTTTCTTGGCACAGAAACGCTAGATAATTTAGAAAGTGTTAAAAAATATATATACGTTTTAAAGCTAAATTAACAGTGTAATAAAGAGCTACCACCAAGACTATAACACACTAAATACACAGAAGCAGCATAGGAAGTATATCTTTACAATTCTGTAGTGTTAGCATGGTACAGTATTAGTCAGTTAGTGGATTAAAACCAAAACTTCTACATAAATTTGGTTAGACTATCCATAAGCATCGACTGCATGTTAAGGAAAACATTCTTCTTCCCCTAATAGGTAGTTTCTGGAGTCTCTCAAATTATATTACTTCACAAAAACCTCGTGTTAATTTATCAAATAACTATTCACCCACAAACATCAAAACCCTATCTCACAACACAAATATTAGTATAAATTGTCAGTATGAAAGATTTCCAAATTGAAAGAACAAAACACTTTCCCATTTCTACTGTGACTATATCCAAGGAAGCAAATCTGAACTGCAGATTTGCGGGCTGGGGGGCACATGCTTGTTTGCACACATGCCTATGCATTTCTCTATTGACGTGTGTTGATGCCTGAGTAACTATCAAATGGTAAAGTGATAGTCGAGACTTAGGAAGTAATTAAAGTACTAAAAACCTTAAATATTTCAACATTCTTTCTGCAAAAGCTTTCTGTCAAACTGAACCAAGTACAATAAATAGCTGCAACTTTAAAAATAAAAACTAAAATCTAGATAATTATGTTGTTATCCATCAATCTCCTCCTCTCATCAACATGAGTTTAAAAACACAAAGTTCCTTACTCCTTTGGAAATCCCATACACTATGTTTTCTACATTTCTCTATTTTCTTTCCTACTTCGAGTAGTATTACAGCTCTTTTCAAAGAACACAATAATATGCAGTTGTCAGCTAGACTAAGGTAAACATAGAATCATAGAACAGTTTGGGCTGGATGGGTCCTTAGAGATCATCTAGTTCCAACCCCCATACGCCTTACTACCTCAAAAAAAGAGAATTTGTGTGCGTGTGTGGTATTTGCGCGTGTGCACACCCCCACAACCATCCCTTTCTCTAGCTAGATAAGCTTATGGCCACGTCTCTGAAAAGCAGAGCTCTATTTCAACCAGAGTAGGAAAGAGTCTCAGGAAATTCTTGGAAGTCACAAAATACTACTTTGTTTGCCACCATTGTAACAATGAAAATAAAGACAGACAGATTAATGTATCCCATTATTAATAATGACAAAGCTTAAGACTAGTTTCATCACAATGTAGGCTGTTAACCGTTTTCTAAACATTAGAAAAATCTTGGCACAAACTTACTGAGTTTATTAATACTTTCCCCAACACATCTCATACTACATTTCATTTGACTGGTATAGATTTTATTGAATTAACAACATCTACATTCCTACTCACAATTTGCCATCCTTGAAAGAGCGAACGAGAATATTGTCTTTTTTCACTGCAATATCATCACTACAATCTGGACAAACCACCTGCAAAAATATTACAAATGCAAAGTTTAGTGAGAAAAAGGAAAAACAAGTGAGTAATAGCATACGCCAATGCTTCTCAAAAACCTTGTGGATTCACCTCTCTTCAGCAACACTGAGATGAGAGCAACTGAGATCCCTTAAAATACAGGAGTGATGACCTCCTGAAAGTACTGAACGCACAACTTCACAATTGCTTCCTGAAGGGAACTGCCAGCTGCTACCAGAGACATGAAGTAAGAAAGGCATTCTGACAAAAGCACCTGTCATGCCACTACAGCTTAATTCTATTCCTCATCCTAAAAGGACAGAATTTCCACCAAATGCTGCTACCTGACTTAAAGATCTCTTCTGAAAAACTTCCAGAAATTGCAAGGATGCAATCACACACAGTTTCAAAAACAAAGGCGTAGAGATTTATGAAATGCAGTTTTATAATGGAGGATTTGTAAGTTATTCTATCTACCTACGAGAGAAGAGTGCCTCAAGTACAAGTATTATGACAGGTTCTTTAATTCAAGAAGTACACTTATCCAGTTGAGCACTGAGAAAACATATTAATTATTTGTTGCAGTTTTAAAAGCTATTCAAGTTTTGTTAAACCAGTATACAAGTCACGAATTAAAAAGCTTCAGGAATTTAATAAAAAAAAATATACTGAATTTCCAGAGTCACAGAACAGAAAAGCAGCCCTCTCCATCATTCATCTCTGTTCTCTCACAGTGTGTGTAGTTCCCTGAAAGTTAAGAAAAATCTAGCTGCTCTAAAACCCCAAACAGTAAATGACTGCAGCCCTAATTTAGCCCTGGTAAACACCTCTTCTTTCTTCCACCAACTGCTTTCAGTCCTAATTTTTCCACCAAACACACAAAGATACTATAGGACAAAAGGGTTTTTCTCCTCTTACATAGATCACCAGCCATAAAGCATTTTAGAAGGTAAAGTCAAAAGTTCCAACTCACTTGGAAACAGAGTTGTGTATCACAGAGCATAGCCTAATATCCTTCTCAAGAAAAAAATTAAAATTAACAATCTAAGTCTCCAAACTGAACATATTCTACAGTCTCCAAGTAAATTACTTTACAAGTCTACAACTTACTAATCAAAAGGCAGTTTGAGACATAGTTTGCAACAGTGTTTTAATATCAAGGTAGAAGACAGTGACTATCATCCCCTATTTGAAACAGACAGACGCAATCTCCTAGCTCTCTGAAGATGGAAAAGACACTTCTGGCTTTAGCTATTGGTTTTCTAGAGGCATCAAGACCTTAGCAGTAAGAAATCCATTCAGAGGCTGGAAAAAAGCTTACACCACCACCTGATCTAATGCTTTTATTTCAAGCAACATGACCTCAATTTTGCTTGAATCAAGTTTTCTCAATTTCCTTGCAAAACAAACTCCACTGGAGTCATAGCAGGATGAGAGAGATGATCCTATGTAAACTCAATTTTCTGAAAATACTGCAAGCAGATTTCCGCACTGCACCTTCCAAAAGCCTTTAAGTACACATTTTAACTAAGCAATGCTATAAGGCTTACTAAATCACACTCTTTGACATAAGGAGCAAGTGCCAGGGCTTTTTACAATTACCATTAGCCATTACACTCAAACCCACCTACTCCTCTCCAAAAAAAGCCAAGGAAAAAAAAAGGAAAAACAAAACCACCCATGCATTCAGGATTGAAAAAATATAGTCAACCACTGAGTCCTCAGAAGAATTTTTACAAAATTTAGACCTCTACAATTTTACGTTTGTAAGTGACACACTATTCAGTTATAGGACTGATATCAAACATAGTCAGTCTCCACTACTTATCTTAACTGTTATTTGCTGTAAAGGTTTAGAGTAATCCCTGAACTTCTTTTCACATAATAAATTTGCACAAAGCATGTCTGTACACAATATCATTAATAACAAAGTTACTTTGGGATATGCATTCCTCACCATATTAAACCTCAATTTTCATTTCATTATTTACATAATTACAATTAGCATAATATAAAGTTAAAGCCAAATTTATCAATAATAAGATAGAATTACTTTGTTGATATAGTAGAGGTAACCTGCTTACAAGGTAGAAGAATGGAGAGGTATAACTACAGTAGAGGGGATTAAAAAAAGAAAAAGGCTATTTGTGACATAAATCTATTATTTGGCACAACCTTTTAGTTTAAATGCACTGTGGTGTTTATACGCAGAGCTATAAACCTGATTACTAAAATAACAGTCTAGGATAAGCTTTTTCAGAGTTAATGAGCTCCACCCTCAAATTTTATCCCTCTACTGCTTCTCATTCATTGCAGGAAGCTTTCCATGAGGAGTGAGCTATTCCAATCTCCAAACGAAAGCCAAGGAAATAACAGTGTGTATCTTTGGTATACCTTGGGAGCATCAGCTACAATTCAATTAATCTTTAAGACCTGTCAGACCACAGCTATCCTGGGGAGCACTACACCAGTTGCATGGAAGCCCCATGCCCACCAGAGAGGCTGCCATGGGAACTGCTGTCTGTCCTATGTGTGAGCAACCCAACAGGGCGCCACGAGGCTGCTCAAGCCAGTCTGACTGACGGCTTCTCAGAGCGCAACTGTGAGGCAGGTGATACTGCATCAATCTCGATGACAGCTTTCAGTAAAGAAATAGCCCCATTTCCTTCTCTGTCACTGAAAACACCTCTTCCAGCTATCTGTCATTAACACGGTATCTCCTTGCCGTACAGTCTGCCCTCTCCCTTGTAAAAAAGACTTCAAGGATTCATTTTCTCCCACCAATGTTTCCAAAAGAAGTCCTGCTGGAAAGCCTCTGGACTGCATTATAAGATGCAGGAGGTGACAAGTAGAAAGTTGCAACTGAGAGCTATTGCACACACTAAGAGTTAAATATTACTGTATGGCATATTTTCAAAAGCCATTACCAAGGAGAAATTATTCAAATATTTACAATTAATAACAAAATAAAAATTAAAAAGCATGGTACTAGAAGGTACCACATACGGAAATACACTAATTTCCAAATATACAAGTCAGTCTCTATGCAATCCTTAGACTAACAGTGGTATTTTAGTAGAATTTTATTTGTTAAAGAGTGTCTTTAAACCAGAATAAAGGAAGATAGACAATATTTGTATTAAAAGACCACAATTTTATTTTAAAGGAAGTTTATTGGCAATTCCCTACTACCCATCATAGCAACAAAGAAAAAACATTTCATTTTAATCATCAAATGTGTTTATAATTGAACCTAAAAAAATCCTATCTATGTAACCACCAAACTTTCTCTCTCTTTGCACTTCTTTATATTTTCTTCCTTGATAAAACTTGGTAGTTCAGAAAAATGACACCCAATAGCCTAGGAATAAAGCCCTGAAATTTTAGTTCAACAGTACTAAACACACTATTGAGGTGGAATTAGGTCAATAAGATCTGACTATCTGGAAAAACTAAAGCCATGTTAGCAATCACTTTTTTAAACAAACGTATTTACATATGTATTTCCTTTGACTATTACTATTCAGTCCAATTTGAAGAAACATATTAAGCTCTAATAAAAATATAAATTAATCCATCAAAATTGAAAAACACCACCTTTCTTTGGTGCCTAGAAAATGAATGAAACTTTACAAAATTAAGATAAAGATGGAACTCTTACCAAGGCTGGAAACCACAGAGCTTTCTTTTTATCCACACTGAAGCAGTCCACACACACAACTTTTCCTAATAATTCGTCGCTTTGTTTCCTGTCATCTTCATCTTCATCGCTGGAAGAGGATGAAGATTCTTCTTCAGGACTAAACAACAGAAAAAGACTTAAAACTCAACTATTCAAAACTTGCCTATTATAACTGCAGGAGATCCAAAGGTAATTGCCGAAGAGACATGAAACAGTAGTGAATTGAATTGACTGTTAAGCGTTTTAGGACAAAAACAAATTAAAATATTTTAAAGGATATTATAATAACAACTCTAACATTACAAACTCAGAAACACACATCTACATGTAACATATGCAAAAACCAAACAAAACATCGCCATCCACTGTTCAAAAATACTGTTGCAGTTGTAGTTTTGGACCAACATTAAGGTAAACTGTTTCGTTTTCCTCTTAATCTCTCTATGCTTGAACAGCCATGCAGAATAAAAAGCTATTTTTGAGAAAGGGCAAATCTCTGAAGATGTAAAGTCAGCGATGAAGATGAATAGCAAAGAGAAAAAGTTGGCTATTTTATCCTGAAACAGTTCTTTAAAGACGTGCAGTGAAGCATTTCAACGACTCTTTCAGTTTCACATTGAATGAAGTATTTGAATGTAAGTAGATGGGCAAAGTTGCAAATGCATTTTGATTAAAAATGGTTCTGGCTCATTGTTTTGACTGTTCCAGTACAAAGTTGCACTTGGTTTTAACCACATGGAACGCCTACATGTACAAAACTACTCCAACTAAAATTACCTGCAACTGATTAAAAAAAATTATTTAAAAAAAAAAAAATCAGCACATATATTTTACTAGTTACTTTGAAGGTTAATTCTCAGAAAATACAGTGTGTTCTACGAGCTCAACAAGCAGAGTTTTAAAAGCCATATTTCATTTTTCATATAACTTCTGTTAATACTGAACCTTGTGCTCAAAAGTAGACTCACAGTTAGCATTTGTGTAAGAGAAGACAACTGACTTACAGCCTAAGGTAAATTATTGTATTTCATTTCCCCGCCTTAATTCTACATGATCATTTGTAGTGCTGATTAAGCACTGTTTTCCCTTGCCCGCCCTCCCTCTCCCCCCTTTAATAAAGTAGTGATTTCTTTTAAAATACAGTATGAAAATCTTTCAAGGCCACTTTCTGGGGTTTGAGAATCTCTTGTGGGAAGAGAAAGAAGCCAAGGACTAGAAAGATAGGACTATTCTAGAGAGATGACAACCCAGCTCAGTTATACCATTATCTGTGCAATTTGTCTTTTTACTCAGTTCAAACAGTATTAATCATAAGCTAAAGATAAGTTTGTTGTTTCTGCCATTATAATGTCATGTACACTTAGGGAAACAGAGATGACAACAGCCCAGTCACAGACACCAAGGATTATATAACCACATACTCTGTGGTATATGCCAGCTTTTACCATATTTTTGCTTCAATATATCACAAATTAGCAAATCAGTAACTTACTGAATTTACAGTACCTCTATATATACAGGGCAATATTTATTTCAAGCTATCAAAAAGATGGAGTGTGGAAAGATAATCCAAGCATGAAAACTCCCTTCGCACCGCAGCCACTACCACTTCAGAACTTTAAAAACAAGCCCAAAGAAACATCACCATCCCAGGGCCCCAAACAGACCAAAAAAAAAAAGCCTACTCACATAAAACAACCCCTGGAGTATTTAACACTGTTTTTTCAAGATCACAACTACCAAGAATTTTGGCACCTAGGAAATCAAGTCACTAATCTTAAACTTTGTTTCCTATCAAAAAGCTCTGCTGCAAACCATAATACTGTTCACCTATCTCTAAAAGCCCTTCAGAGACCTTGTAATGAGAAACCAAAGGCCTACATGAGGATTCCAGTACCTTCTACAAAGACTTCCTGCCAGCCGGACAAAGATTGCCTTGTAATGGTTTTAGTTTGAGTACAACACGCTTATAAAACTAATATTCTACTACAGAAAACGTTCTGAATATAGCTTAACAACACATAACCACATGGTACGTCACTTTTGTTTTTTTAGTTAAAAAACAAAAACAAGAAAAAAACCTCTTGCCTATACCTCGTACTATTTAAAATACTGATTCCATGAAGACTTATAGTTCTTGCATACAATACACATAAAGCTGACTTTCAGTCTGAGTGCTAAACAATACTTTTCATATAGCTGTTTTTTGAATAAAAGAAGCCTGAACATGCAACTAAAAACAAAACAAAACAAAAACTCCACACACATTGAAAGCTTCAGAATTGAATACAGACGGCACAGATATAAAGATGTTAAACTTACATATGATTGGATCTCCTTCCTCTGTTTGTTTTCTTTCCTATAACAGGAGTCCCGAAGTGTTCAGGATTTGTGAGTGGAAGCTGATCTAGTGTCTGTTGCAATGAAAAAAATCCATAAACAACATACACACATAACAAACCTGGTGTAAGTTATACTCCAAATCATAAATTTGTATAATGTGGTTAAAGTAATTTTTGTCAATAGAGAGACTTTGTCACTAAAAAAAAAAAAACAAAAAAACAACACAACAACACCACAAAAACCCACCCAAAACAGAAGTGCAGCAGAGTAATTCTTTGTTTTTCCAACACTGTTTCCACACCTCTGAATAATTAACTTTTGTCCAACACACATAGAAAATCCTTCCCGTAAGTCCTGTCTTTGGACCATTCAAACACAGAGAATTACGCATCAGGTATTCTGCTGACCTGGGATACTCCATCTCTACAGGATGTATTTTCTGCCTGTCTGACCATCAGACTAAACAAAACAACAAATCATCTACTTACAAATGAACAAAGGTGCCCTATCAAATGAAACTGCAGGATACCTGGTACAGCAGCAAACAAGCTAATTGTATTTTTGTTAGTAATTCATAATTTGGTATGGGAGAGAAAGAATGTAAAACAGTTTTAGAGAGATTGTTATATTGCTAATTGAGAGGGTGAAAACTGACGCTATGTTAGCATCAAAACAAAAAGAGAGGGAGAGAAAGAACTTGCTGCATTCAGAGAGAATGCTAAAGCATCAAGAGAAGGACTTCATGCGCATACAGCATCTTCTTTCCCTAAGCCTGCTGTTATCTGTTTAAATGATAACTGTTCCAGATTTGAAGGCTCTTGGTACACAGTTTTTTTATACAAGGCACTTATTATTGTTCTTTGAAAGAAGGCACAAAGCCTTCCAAAGTAAACACGGTCCTCCGAATTACACTTCTGAGTCATGTATGTATTTTTAAACCTGAAACAAAACCAAGAATTTCAAAAGTATTCTGTGTCAGACAGAACTGGACACAGAGACAACAAAACTGGCTTTTAAAATTCTTAAAGTAAATGCATGATTACTTCTGAGTGTGGTGGACACCCTAAAAGATCCAACACGCTTGGGAAGTCAGAGATGAAGCTAAAGCAACATCAGAACAAGACAATCGTGTGGCACTGACCTAATTACTAAAGAAATGTGAGATGCAATTTTCCCTGCTGAGTAGCTATGCAATCATGAGGTAATTATAAGAAATGCACAACAGGCAACGAGGGCTGGTGACAATGAATATCAGTGACTTTTGGCAAGACATCAAAAGCTAAGACAGTAAGAGTGACAATAAAATTAAAAGTAGCAGTCACCTGAACGTAAGGTTTATTTGAATCTGACAAAATAATCTGAAATCACTCTTGTTCAGCCAAATGGGTTGCAAAGCAATACACAGAGACTAAAGTTTTCAACCTGCTTACTATAAAGTAATACTATTGAAACCATCTTAAAATAGTACTTATGGAACAGAAGCAATCTAATTTTTAGGAGTGCTGAACATCAACAACAAACAGCTAATCAAAGGAATAAAACAATCTTTAAAGTTATGGCACTTATATCTGAATCCAGATTTAGGAATCTAGTTAGGCCCTCTTCTTTAGATGTCTTTAATCCTGACTTAGAATCCTAGAAGGTATGTGAACCTTCACAAGAATGCAGCAGGCAGGCACAAAGATCAGCTGACCACAAAAATAAAGCATATATATGTAGAGAAAAAAAACCCAACACACAATTTTCAGTAGCTTTCAAATAAGTTAACATGTTTACATAAACATGCCCATCAGTCCAGATTGTCTTACATAATAAGAAGGAATAACCTTAATTCTGAAATCTCAACTGTTTGTAATTTCTACAAATGTCTGTATGCTTTAATATGCAAGTCACCTTTAAGACAGGAACCAGCTTCAAAATACTGATAACTGTCTTGAAATTAACAGGTAACAGCAACTTAAAATATGCCATTTAAAATAAAAGAACTGATCTTTCAAGTTTATCAGCTATTACAAATTACATTTCATCATCTACCTAAAATCCAGCAGAACTTAATTATGTCCAAAGATGTACATTATTTTTTCACATACTATATTTTGATTTTTTTCCAATTAATACTTACAGATAGTTTTTTATATAAAGCAAAGTAGTTGTGTGATCGTAGTTTTTTTATGTGATCTACAATCTGTGGACCATTAATAATATAAAAGTGAAAAATACGAAATGTTGATTTTGTCTCTTAACTTACATGATTCAGTGAAATTTAATTGTATTTCTTGATTTAAAGAAAGAATAAGTCAGACCCTGTAGACTGTATTTTACATAATCCCCATTTTCAGTAGCATGGATGTACATAACATACTGAAGACCGAGGTACTAAAAATATCACTTTCAATTTTTTCTAAATAAAAGGTTATCATACAAAAAAATCTTCAATTACCTCGCTTTCAGCAAAATGTCTTTCTCCTTTTAAACACAGGGAAGAGCGTCGAAGAGTCTTCTCATCACCATCATCAAATACTGTCACCAGGTAAAAGAAGTGAGGCAAGAAAAAAGAAAAAAAGATTATATGTATTTTTTAGATCAGTATATCAGTCAAGTGATTGATTTGCATGTCAGAAAGAACTAGATATATATTCCTGTAGCCAGTCTCATTAAAAAAAAAAAAAAAAAAATGTAACTGGATAATGATGAATACCTAAATAAACTAAAATTTAAAAATAATTTTAAAAAAAGTAAATAAATCAAATAAATAATTAAAAAAAAAAAAAAAAAAAAAAAAATATTCATAAAAAAAAAAAAAAAAAAAAAAAAAAAAAAAAAGCTGTACCTGGATACTGCTGCATACCTAGATAAGCTGCTGTCTCACCATAGCTACTCCATGCTTGCATATGTTAAATGTAATCTTAATTAATGACTAGTTGAGCAGACAATTCATGGATCATGACACAAAATTAAAAAGCAATGCAAGCTAGGATTGATAAACCATTCTTCAAGCATTTTCAATTTTTACAGAACTTTATTCCAGAACTTGCACAATATTGAAATGCAAGCTATGCTTACTATGGAGAAACATAGATGGGTATTTCAAGAAAAAAGTTACAGTTTGATGTTATATCAAAGTTCAACATCTTTCACTACTGACTTCATTAATTTGCGCTACAAAACAACAGCCGTATCAGCCTAAGGAAAATGACAACCAGCAAAAGGCAGGCAATCATCGAATCCATCTGTGGTGAGAAAACCGGGGAGCTCCTGGTTTCTAGACTTCCTGCCACCTCTGCTATCACTGGTTTAACTGAAACAAGTTCGTATAATACAGTCGCCTTCGGCTACACACTTTATCCTTTTGAATCCTGAAATGCACTGCACACATTCAAGGTGGGATCTTCAGAAGCTTATAAACTGGTCATATAAAAAGTAAGCTTTTGCCAAATCTTCTACAGGTACTTAACTGATGACAACTTGGTGACAAGTTTTAACTCTTGGGCTATGTTTGTACTGTTCAGCGAGACAAGAACTGACCCCCTCCCCAACAGAGATAACAAATATATTCTTGTCCCCACACTGCAGCGATCTTGAAGACTTTCGTGAGCATGGAAACAAACCCAAGATTAGATTAAAATATTACATTAAAAGTCAAAAGTTTCAGCAATTTCTTAACATGTCTCTTTCACCTCCATTCAGATCTTCCATCCATCAACAGTACTGCCGAGCCCAATTCTGTCAGTCTCGTTAGAATTAAATCATGTGGTAGAAAACTAAGAACAAGTAAACACTTCCACAAACAACAGTCCTATCTAAGTAACAGTGTTAGGAGAATGGCTGTCCACTGGCAAAAGATGCCTGGCAAGATTAGAGAGATTAATTTTCAGCCACATTTGGCTTTCAAATAGTGGGCACTATACTCTTATTTTTGACATTTACTAAGATAAATAAAAATATACAAAAGCAACAAGGTACATAAATATTTTTTATTAGTTTTTATTTGATATGAAAGTAACTTCTACCTAGTTCTGTGAATTTTTCATCCTCATATAAAATTCAGTACTAATGATTAACAAAATTCCCCTTGCGACTACCATTCCCCAGTCTGTGTTTTATACTATAGTAATTGTTAAGTACTGTTCAGTGATAACATATCAGTGATAGATGCACATCTCTCACTTCAAAATTTATTGAAAAGTATCAAGAGCAAGAACTGCACAAGAAAACACATTGATTTGGAGCTGCATCTCAAATGGTCAACACATAATTAAGCCCTCCCATGGTTAAGTGAAGTAGAAGGCAGCACGCTCCTAATTTAGTTTGTGTTAATTAACATAACAGTCTCCTTACATAATGAGAGATTAAAAAAAAATAATCTATTCACTTCAAGGTATAAGCTGACTACAACAGAGGTAAACCTATTTAGAGCTGGGCAGGTAGTCACATTATGTATCCTACGCGGTAATCTGCTTGTGGCCTCTTCCCTGCCAGAGGGATTCTTAATCTTCTTCCATAACACGAATACATTAAAGGAAAAGCTTCACCTCCCTGAAAGACTTGTGTGGCCAGAACAGCACATGTGGCTGTAATGTATACAACACTGTAATCGAAAAGAACATCTTCTAAACAATATATTGAGCAGACATACAGTAGTGTAATGCATTTGAAACACCTATTCTGAAACTGCAAGGAAAAGGAAAAAAGAGGCAACTTAAAGGCAATTTAATGCAAATAAAACCACTATGAATTCTGAGAAAAAGCAATGTGATGACAAATAAAAAAAGGCTGGAAGGGGATAAGACTACTTTTGAACATGCCCAATTCTGCATTTTCAGTAAAGCAAACAATCCTATGGGGTTTTTTCCCTCATAGTAAACACAGAGTTAAATGCGAAGAAAATCACTTGAACTTTCTAAAGATACATTTATATGAATGATGAAACAGTATCTAGTTACCAGGACTGTAATACCTTGATATTTTTGAGGAATTTTTATAGGACAGGCAAAAACTAAGGGCACTTCATGTATTTATATAACTGTGGTAGACTAATTTTAAAAGGCTATGCCAGTTGGAGTTTTGAGGTAGTTGGTGGGGTTGGTTTGTTTTTTTTTTTAAGTTTAGTTTAGCTCCTGTCTTCCTTTGGTAAGAAAGTGGTAGCACCAAAAAAGACATAAACAAACTGATAAACAATTTCTGTTCAGACAACATGGTATGAATATAAGACAGACACAAATCTCTTAAAGCAACATTGCCTATACTTCAGCGTTCAAAGTGTTCTCAAGAAGCTCCAAAATGGTTATTCCTCTAACTTGTATGTGCTACTGCTGCAGTCGCATAAATGGTCATAAGTAATAACTTCTGGAAAGGAGCTACTTCAGATCTGTCTCTTCACAAAGTTTTTGACCAAATCATAGTAATTTTATTCACAAAATCATTAACAGTGCAAGTAATTAGATACTTCTCAACAAGTGCTAGAACACCACCAGATAACTGCTGGTTAAGATGTGTGCTAATTCTGAAATTGGGTAAATGGCAACTATCCCTTGAAATAGGACTTTCACTGAGATCTGCAAAGTCATCACTGTCTGTAAAGATAATTTCAGTCTCATTCCACTAACCCTCCTGACAAAGATTATTCTAATCATTCACTGCTAGAGTCACTTCTCTCTCAAAGTACATTACACAGCCAGCAGCTGTGCTATTTTTACTGATTCTGCAAGGTCAACATGCTTTTGTCTACTTCTATCTACAAAATATGGTTTTCAGTCTCAACTCTTACATCTCTTCTTCCTACTCTCAAGTTCAGCATTTTTGACAGACGTCTACTTTGGTTTACAGACTGAAACTCCACGACACCTTCAAAATTTAATCTGCACAAATTCTTATTCTTCTTGCTGAACTGCTAACCTCATGGTTGCTCAGAAGCATAAACATATACATAAAACATAGTTCCAACACCAGATACACCATTTAGCTCTTAAAAGTTCTCATATCTGATCCACTTCTATATTAATTACAAAACACCATCTATAATGTTAAGTCTTGTCTTTGTACCTCACATTTCACCCCATCCTAGCTTGGTCTCCCCTTTACTTATACATTCTACTTCTACAACGAGAAAGCAGATTAATTTTCTGCAGCACTTATCTGGAAGGTCTTATTTAAACTTACAGCTCTACTCTTTTCTAAAAGGACTAAGATTAGGCAAAATTAGTCTTTCCCTAGTTGTTCAACATCACTTCATCAATAACAACCCTTAACATCTCAAAACAACTAAGTCTTGCTGAGATTCTTTCAAGACATTGTCTTCATCTTCCCATGTCCCAGATATCTGCCAAGGAGAGGAATATGTAGTCTCTCAGGAATCAATAAATTTCCTGTAATACCTTTAGGAGTACCAGTGCACAGATGGAATATACGTTACCCTTCTACAGTTGATCAGTTTTGCCCAAGACAGATTGATCTACTAGTAAGAGAGTAAACCCATGTACGTAAAGCCTTTAAAAAAATTTAAAGGGAAAAAAAAAAAGCTATGTTTGCTCGTGGGCATGTGGATACACCATCTGAAGTCTGAAACGTCCAATTAGAAAATATGCGAAACAAAGAAGAAAAGACCTTTTTGGAAAAAAGGTATGTCTGTTTTTACTGCAGCTGTTATCAGGGCTAAGTTAGAGTAGGGAAAAATTATTGCTTGTTTTCCTTTTTTAAGGAAGTACGACAGCATACTTTGCTTCAGAATATTTAACAGTAGTATATTAAATATCTAAGAAGCAGTTACCAATTACAGAGCAATCCACTAAGTTTTTATTTGGGGTCCCAATTTCACATTGTGATGGGTACAGTTTCTTATAAAAACCCAAAATAAGAAGTTTAGGTGGGGGGTTTTGTGTGTGGGTTTGGTTTGGTTTGTGGTTTTTCACTTGTGTGGGAGTTGTGTATGTGTTTTAGGGATTTTGTTTGGTTTTTAATACAAACTTCGAATATCTAAACATCTAAAAAAATATCTCTCACCATCTTTAAGGCATGTCCAGGTCACAGGTTTAAGTCATGAGTTCTATTAAAATACATAACTACTTCTCTTACCTACAGTGTACCAACTTGCATCTGTTAATTTGTTGATTACTGCTTCCTGGTAAGTTCCATCCGGATTCTTCACTTCCACAACAGTTCCCACCTAAAATACAAAAGCCACTTAGCACTGGAGAGCTTCCACAACAGGCAATGAAGTTAAAACTTTTGTATTCATAGAATCATAGAATGGTTTGGAGTGGAAGGGACCTTAAAGATCACCTAGTTCTAACCGTTCCACCATGGGTAGGTTGCTCAAAGCCCCATCCAGCCTGGCCTTGAACACTGCCAGGGATAGGGCATCCACAGCTTCCCTGGGCAGCCTGTTCCACTGCATCACAATTCTTGTGGTGAATAATTTTTTTTTTTCTATCTAATCTAAACCTTCCTTCTTCCAGTTTAAAACCATTATCTCTTGTCATGTCACTACATGCCCTTGTAAAAAGCCCCTCCCCAGCTTTCTCGGAGGTCACCTTTAGGTACTGGAAGGCTGCTATGAGGTCTCCCTGAAGCCTTTTCTTCTGCAGACTGAACAACCCCAATGCTCTCAGCCTGTCTTCATAACAAAGAGAGCTAATTCCTAACCTATTTCTATCTTATACATACACCATACTTTTCCAGTTTCACTTGAATATACTTGTATCTCTCAAAACTCTTTATCATTCTTCTAAAATAAGTCAACTGAGCTGATTATTTCCTGCCAGCAGGTGGGGAACAAGAACCAATTTGAGTGATGTCATTTTCTTGTATAAGAGCTTGCCATCAAATGCTCCAGCTGAGTTTTCCAAAGCAACAGTGACTAAAAATCAGAGCCAAACAAACTCTTTTTGGCTTTAAGGCCAAAAAGAACAGAGAGGCTTGCATCAGCCTGTACACTGCATCCCCTTTAATTACAAAGGAAGAAGTTAACATGTAGACTATATTAACTCTAGCTTTGCAGCATTAACTTTTATGCCTCAGGATCCTATGTGGCTTGTGCAATAAATTGAATCTTCCACTTTCACCCCATACTGCATATAGACATTCATGCCAAATACTGAAAAATAATGCTTTTCAAAGTGTTAGAAAAATATAAAACAAATTTCCTACCTTTAAGGGACCCTTTATGTGGTCATCCTGCACTTCCACTGTTGAAGAATCATGTCTGAAAGTTACCTAAAAAATATAATTCAACTGACAATCACTTGATACAATTGAGCAGCATAAGCACATGCAAATGTCAATAGCCCTTCTCTTAATTCTCATTCTACAGTTACTCCCCATAACCTTTCCACTTGCTAAAAACAGCATTTCATTCATGTATTTTAGAAATATGAGGACACAATTTCTTAGTGGCCAAAACTTGTAAAATACTTCTTCAGAATAGCACCATTAACTCTAAAGGAAGTGACAAACAATAGTTTACCAACAATGTTTAAAGGCTCAAAATGATCTGTGCAGTTCTCTTAATGATATTAATTGTACTGTGCTAATACCACATCAAGAAAGGAGAAAGCTTCAAGAGTTCTGAGCATAAATATTTGTTAAGAAACATTTATATTTCAATGCTCTGAAATCAAACTAGTTTAGCACCTATATTTAACCTCATATCATGTTATCTTTGGCTATTGCTGATAAAAGCTCATTTCCCTCACTCACGGTTGAAAGACTTGCACAAAAAGAGTACAGCACACAGCTGTCACCTCAACAAAATGAACAACCCAAATAGCCTTTCAGTTAATGTCAGCCTAGCCCTACATGCTGCTAGTTAACTGGAAGCAAACATACAGGTAGCTAACTTTTTATTCTTTCAAAACTAGACTAAGTAAATCTTGTAAGTGTTTCCAAGTTATTTTCCCATGTCACTGGTGTGTCTTTAATCCTACACATGCTGTACTCAGAAAAAAAGAAGGTCTGGAAACCCAAAGATGCTACAGATACTCACCATTCATTTTACTCAAAATCAACTTGGTCACACTGAAAGTCACAGAATCCTCCTATTAATTACACCTGAAGTTGTATTTCCACTCTGGTTTTAAAATTCAGGGAATTGAGAAAAATTCTGGCATTACATTTTATGTACATAAGTACATTAACAGACACAAATTATGTTCTATTATTCACTAGAACACACTCGCTGGGTATATGATGTTTTATTTTGTATTCACAGTAAGTAAGAATGTAACATGAGATTCAGCTGTGTAATAGTAACTCTCAACTACAACAATCCTACATTAACTTTGGGTACAGTCACAAACCAAAAGTCCTCAGATTTATGTTCTCACTATTGTTGAGTTTCTCCACAGCACACAGCAGTAGCAAAACTTCCTTTAGAACAACAGGGTCCTCTAACACCAATTCTCCTACTCAGCCTTCTCAGGAGGAGAGTTTAAATAGTTTTGAAAATCTTGAAAGGAGAAAACAGCTGAGAACAGCACCTACAACCAGGGCTAAGGAGAGCCTACCTTGATCGGTTAATTAGAAAACAAATGTGCCAAAATGCTTTACTGCCTTCCAGATGCTACTTCATGAAATAGTCATCTTGTCCAGCTTCTGTTAGAACCACAATAATACATCCTGTTGTGAAAAAATGGTCTTTGCAGAGCTGCATCATCCCACCTTCTTATGGCAAATACTTTCTGTCCACTAGACAGACAAAATCATACTTTGTAACCTGAAAGCCAAAGGATTCAAGCTAGGAATTAACTAAGCAAAGACTATACCCTTCTGAACTTCAGCTTGGCAGATATAGGTATTTATTCCTCTCTTTTGGGGGATTTATCTAGAAATCAAAAGTTTAGTTCAGATGCAAAGTAATCTTAAACCTCTGGTCATGTGAAATATTCAATATATCAATTCTGCTTCAGAGACATCTGATTTTATTTGCTTTCTGTAATTATCTTAAATGTATTTTACAGTAAAAAGTGATTCTATTCAAAACCATGAGCCAGCCACAACGTTCTGTGATGGAAGGTAAATAAAGCAAATTGTTCTTGTGCATTCCAGAATGTTGTTTCGTTTTGGGTATTTGTAAATATGCCTTGGGGCTTTGACCTTTTGGGGACACGATTTTTGACCCCAACAGGTTTTACTTCATGAGATACTTACACATACTAAAAACATACTGGTTATTAACAGAAATATTCAAACTCCAAACTCAATGTGACATCACTGGTCTTTCTTTAAGCTGAGAAGAGTGATGTCAGCATTTGTTAGTGTGGGGTTTCATTCCTGTAGTATTTGTCAGTATGGATCCTTTCTGTCTGTCTCAGGCAAAAGACTAAGACATTCATCACATCATAAACCTGTTTAGATTCGGTTGGAATTTCTCTTTTCTTCACCATCCAGAAAAGACAGTCCTGGTAGGCTCTATACAGCAGATGCTTCATTAGTTTCTGTTAAAAGACCTACACAAAACAGTTTATTCGGAAACTTCTGTGGAGGGTGCCCAAATGCAAGTGGGTGTGGATGATGGTGCTAATTGTTTTAGTATATACCATCAAAATAAACTAGCTTAAATAGTGCTCTCTATAAAGTGGACTAGCATTCTTCTAACACAAAGTCTTGCCCTTCAGTCAAATTTGTACTGCCTTCAACACTTTTCACAAGTCCACGCAAATTTTAAGTTTTACTGCTTCCCATGACAAAGTGTGTAATGCAGTTACATCGTTAACGCAAAATTCTGTACCATGTACAGAACCTGCCAAAGACTGCTAAACTGTGAAATACAGTACCTATTGATACTGAAATAATAAATAGCACTGGCATTAAATTGAAAAGTTCTTAAAATACACTGGTGATGGAAAAGCTGTTATGAAGATATCTCTCAAAATATTCTAGGAAGCAGAATTGAACAGGAGAAAATAAGTAAAAGGATACACAATTAAATGTAATTTACTTGCCTGTAGATGACATACTCCATATTGAAAAAATTTTGTTGCCATCCTCTTTCTCAATAGAGCATCTAGTTACAAAACTTAAATGAAAGCTTCAAACTAAGATTGATGTTATAAAGTGAACTGACTTTCATTTTCCTCTAGTAGTTCTAAGAGACTATGGGATAAAAAATATTGGGGCCGGAAGAAACTGTTAAACAAGTGGAAAATAAATGCAGAAGCTAAACCACCAAAATTCCACACAAAGTACACCTGATAATAAGAACCCTGAGCTGAAGCTGGGGAAAGTCTGCATGTGCCATAAACCACTGAAAAGATTTTTAGGGCAAATCAAGATGTCACTGATATATGTTCCAGGTGGAGGAAAGACAACGTAAACAGATATTGTTACTGCACCCCCCCACAAAAAAAATCTCAACCAAAAATCACATTACTTTACAAAGCAACAACAGTATTGAGGCTTAACTGCCCTAGTCTATACGTTAACAGCAAAGACACACACACACAGAAACTTTAATCCATGGGGCTTTAGGCACGGCCTCCACAAACACAGTAAAAATTCTATTCCATTTCATTTCAAGATCAAATTATTGCGGTCACCAAACTGCAAGTAATAAACCCATAAGAACATACTTATCAACGAATAAGTGCAAGTGGCCGTCTAAGAAGGTGAGCTGAAAGCCCTCTAAAGAGCAGAAAGGAGTTAAGATTTCACTGATCTAGGCACAACACAATTACTGTACTTAAATACTGATACTTAACAGCTTAAATACCAATATTTAGTCACTTAACTCAATGGTGCTGTAAAGCATAGACCAGCTGATGCTGTTAAGAGTTATGACTAATGAAATTAAAAGACCACTAATTTACTCTAAAGGTTTTTAAAGATGTCAGATTTAAGACTAACATCATCTTATTATAGTTAACATGATTATCAAATAAGTGACAATAGTCCTTCCCACCAGGACTTTTGGAGATGGCCTGCTCTCTTGCTCATACATACTATAGGCAAAAATCAGCCATAGCATGAGAGTAGATTCAAGCAATGCATGACAGTTTATAATGGAGGCTCTTCTGTAACAGGTTATCACCACTCGCAATCCATACATTTCACTTATATTTACAGTAGATCTAAGAAAAATATTCTGCCACTATAACTGTTGCAGAGCAACAATCTCATTTATTTTTCCTAAGTGCTTTTGATCCTTGCTCTGTTATATTTCTGTACGAGGTTAAAAGGTAGAGCAAAAAAATAGTACCTCCTCCCAGACTAGCAGCTTTGAGGGCAACACTATCCAAATGGAAATATAAGGCCATTTTGCAGTGTAGACTTCCTATATAATAAAACCAAACCCAAACATTGTTCTTTTTACTTCTAGAAATGATACTTTAAATGTCCAAGGATCTTATGTTCCCTATCTACAATTTTTATTTGTACTGCATGTGGCTCACATTGATTCATTCAGTCATTAACTAGTCATCATAAATATTAGGTGAGATCCCTTCCTTTCTATTCTGTAGGACTCAATATGCCAAGTCTTTCTCGGAAGACAGCAGGGTTCCATCCTATTCCTGAAGCATTATCTAGTTACCACTGCCAAATGGCAGTGACCTGTGCTCCTGAAACAAAATAAACCATATTAAATTTACTTTCTGATAACATCCTCCCATACATAAGCCTACATTTGTCATATTTTGATCAATTACTATTCCAAAGAAAGGACAGTCTCTCAGCTGTCTTGAGACTATAAGGAAGTTTCACATTGTGCTACTTAACATTGATGACTTTTTTACCCCCAAGAAGTGTTTTCAGGAAAACCACATACCTTGACTTTGACAAGTCTTTTTGCTGTCTTGATCTTGGCTTCACAGAAGGCTCCTCTATACTTTGCACTCACATCAGTGCCCACTGTGAGATAGGGAGGCTCATCAATGGCCTGGAACAGAAAGAGAAACAACTAGTTTCTAATTACTGGCCACCGGCAATATAACTGTCATGGTCTCGCTAGCTTTTGTGGACAGAGCATTACAAAACAACCCAGTAAAACTCAACCTGACAGAATATGTATATCATAGCAGCAGAAACACACACAACACCAAGCTCATAAAATGACTACAATAAATATAACAAACTGATACCACAGTTGTCTGCAACAAGCACTGCATAAGCCTCCAGCCTCTGCACCATCTGAAGACACAGCAAACGATCAGTTCTGCTGCAATCGTGAAGGCCAACCAAGTGCTCTGCTTTCTCCTTTAACTGCCTCAAGACCTGAATCTCTTGAATACACAGGTGTTTACTTCTCTCACACAATTACAGCTCATTTTTCATTAGTAACTAGAACTCTGAAGAGACTTGCTTTTTCACTTTTTAACAAAATAAATATATAGGTGGGCGCCCACCAAGAGAGCAGCCCCAAGGGCAGAGTATAGTCAAATAATAAAGGTAGTATAAACACACAATGAAGGTGAAACGCTCCGACAAAAGACAAGGAAAGTTCTGTAACAAGCCACAGAGGAACAGATGACACCTAAACAGGGCAAAAAGAAATAGAAGAGGAGGGAAATAAGTGGGTTTGAGGGTAGGAGGACAACATGGGGCCAATTAGTATGCAGAGTGAGCTCACGAAGGCTCTGTTCCTTCAAAGGAGGTCTATCGTCTCTCACACAACCTCTCCTAGTGTAATGTGAGGGAGGATATTCTAAATGACTGAACCACCTCACTATCAATTCATAGAATGCTGGTCAGAAGAGAGAAGGCAGAAGGTGACAAGCAACAGGAGTGAGGCACGTTTCCAAGAGCTGCACGCCTCCATGCAGACCCAAATAAGAGCTGCAAAGAGAATCTAAGCCCTTGTCTCAGCCCACATCGTGTTTCCGCACCCTGAGGATTCAAACATAGTTTACAAGAGGCAACTTTGGCATATCCAGGCTCTCTGAGGGTAGAATACAGAGATAATCTCCTTCACAGATCTCAGAGCTACTATTTGATGCTGATGTGCTTGCATTCAGCATCAGGTAATTTCCATTGGCAGTTTCCAACTCCAATACATCAGAAGTAAAGGCATGCAAATACGTACCCAAATGTTTCAATGCATGATTTTTTTAGAAATTTAAGTTTTGTAGAACTTGAAATTGAGAGACATGAGATGCTACAGTGTTAACTCCCTATTAATTACGTTTTTACCTTAACCCTGTTCAAGCCTGGCTCTCATTTTCAAGTAACAGAATATATTTCAGAGTACCAGAAAACTGTTACCAATCTGCACTTAGGACCATCAGAAGCACGAATGCTCTAATGAATTCCTCCCTCTCTCTCGCCACATGCATGATGCGTAACTGCATGCAGAGTAGTAGGATATACTACTCTGTTAGCAGTATATCCATGATCACATACCCATTTGTATTCCAGACTTAATAAAACTCAACTAATGAGGTATCTGTTAAGAGTGTTGGGATTCATTCCCTTCTTGCTTGTCTAACAGTGTAAATGTACTCTCCTTCAAGGCAGGCTGCAATGCTTTTCTCCATTTGAAATGATGCTGAAACAGGGACTCAGATGGTGATAAACTGGGTTTTGCTTAGAACTCTCAGTAGAGTGTACTAAGTAGTGGCTGCTTTGCAAAATATAAATCTGAATGGGGCAAGTAGTGATGTATTCTGCTGCAAAGTCAGTAAAGCTCCAAGAGGGGAGACAGCCCTCCTGCTCTCATCCACTCTTTAGTGAAGAAACTGCTACAATGATGATAGTATTTCGTTTCAGTTGATCTTCTAAATTTAAAAGAAATCATGGAGTACTGAGATTACTTTAACAAGACAGAGAGATCCCAGATAGGTCCACACATTAAGTATGAGTTCTATAAACAAACACTTCAAGAGCTGGTTGTGTCAGTATCAGTCTATACCTCCCTATACAACCAAATAAATTATCTCAAAGACCAACTCATAATGTTAACTCGTAGAAAATAAAGAATGCTTTTTCTTCACTACTACTGAACATTAACTAAAAAAAAAAGAAGTTCTACAACAATGTGAACCAAGACAATCTGAAGCTCTGGTCTTTGGAAGTTTATAGCAGAGGAACAGGCAAGTCAACAATTAAACTTTAAAACAGGGTTTAAAACTCTTATTAAGAGTATGATCACCAATATTAGTGAATACTTTATCGCTACTCTAGCTTATTTTTATAGGGTTCTTCCAAAAATAATATCAATTTAAGAACAAAAATCTGTAAGAATTGATTTCTGTTACTACCACACCAGTTAACTTCAATGCCCCCTGAAGTTCCTTTCACAATAGCTAAGTCCTTTCACTGGAATTAGTTAATATTTACCATTGTAAATCGAGTAATTTCAATGAATAGTACACATATGTACCATTTGCTTACCACTATAGGTATGTCTACTAAAAACACAGTACTAAAGTGGCTTTTGAGAGGAAAATTTATACCAATGAAATGCATTTCTTAAATTACCACTATAAATCGTTACACATCTTAAAATAACCATGTGAAATCTTTGGTGGATATGTACAGGAAAATTTTCTGCAATTTTATTATTCCATTGAAACACAAATTACGTGGGGTTTTTCTCCAGAATCACTTAACTGAGATCTTCAGAATGCTTCCCTCATTCTTACTGATAGTATCAGCTGAAAGTGGTAAGTTAAAACAACTAGCAAGATGTGACGCATCACAGAGAATGCAAACTAGAAAAGTAAACAGTAATGATCAAAGTCTGGCATTAATTTCAGATAATCCTTCCCACTACTTCGTCATTTTCACCAACTCTAAATGAGTCACCTGTTCTCACGCAGGTTTTATTCAATTCCACCAAAATTAGATAGAGATTAAAAATAAGTATACAGCTATTTTTACCTTTCTGTTATCCCTTCTCTGCTCTGTGCTTACGTCATTTAATAGACATCTTTACACTGAAAGTGAATGTATCTTTGCTTATTTCATTTTGAAATGATCTGGGTTTATTCTTTCTTTGCTTTTCAGTGCAGGTTACCAGAAAAACAAACCAACCAAAAAAACACAACCAGTATGTTAAAATGCAGCTAACATCTGACAATATGATTCAGAATCTTGGAAAAGGTATTACAAGCATATTGAAATTATCTTAACAAGAAACACTACCAATGGTCTTTAAGGGGAAGGATGAGACACAATGTTGGACTTGCCTACAATAAAGAGTTCTGAACTACTTAAAATTATTAAAGACTTCATTTTCAGCAATTCTACTAGTCTCATATGTTGCTGTCTGTAGTCTCTGGGCTGCAGCCTCGGCTTCAGCCTCTATTTTATTTTAAAACACAAAGTAATCTGAATTTGCATTTACATTTTATATGTGAACGTAATCTCTTGCACTTTGTAGGTAAGAATCACCTTTTCAGCACCGTATCATAAAACCATCAATAAACTTTTCCTCAAGAGGAAAACTGAAAAGTATGCCTAACAGGTATCATCATTCATTTATAATGAGATCATGAACTTTTTTCATTCAGAGCAGCTTCACCACACATCCCCGATCTCCTCTCTCTTTTTATGTTTCTATGCCTCCATAGTCTCTCCATACACCTTCCAGTTCACAGATCACAGAATCACAGAATCGTTTTGGTTGGAAGAGACCCTCAGGATCATCGACTCCAACCATAACCTAACTCTAGCACTAAACCATGTCCCTAAGAACCTCTTTTGAATGCCTTTTAAAAGATGAAGAGAGGAAATGGAAAAGTGAAGCTGATGGTAACCTCTAGGTTTGCTTTTTCTTTCTACTATTGGCAGTAGACTGGTATTTACGATCCTCATTGAAACCACCCACCAACCAGGCGCTTACATGAGGGATCACTGTTTTGTTTGCATTAATGACCGAGGCCAGGCTACCAGAAGGGGAGCAGGTTCTGCTAGATGACAACAGAAGACGGGCATCCTTCTCCAAATGGAAACCGGTGGAGGGCTGTATCTGAGGCCTCACACCACCTCCCCCCCAGAGTGTGAGGCTGCAGCCAGGCTGGGGGCACAGAAAGGCTGTTTTGGAAAACCACTGAGGCAAGACCGAGACCTTCCTCAGCATTCGCTGAACTGGGGTGCTGAGTACAGAAAGCTCAATGTTACCAGTGGCGTGAGCATCTCCCCAACAAACTGCGGCCAGTTTGATGCTCTAGTTTCAACAAGGCTGCCGGAGGAAAACCCAGGCCAAGGGATTTTGTTTAGCACCTTAGGGATGGCAGAAGAGCAGACGGGCACCAGCGTTTCTCCGGGAGCTTTTCTCTGCGTCGCAGGGCACAGGTGCAGGGCTGGTGCGGCCACCCCTCGGCGGGCCCTGCCGCTTTAAGAGGAGGAGTCCAAACCGGGAAGCTGCCAGAAGTTTCTGGCTGCCCGAGCCAGCAGCGAGCGTTGCCTGCCTGCAGCCGGCCTCCCTCCCTTCCCCCGCGAAGGTGCCCGGGACTCCGGAAGATTAAGCGCGGATTGGCGTTAAACTAAATTTGTCCCCTTAAGGCGATTGCCGGGTAAAGCTGCTCGCAGAGCCTTCCGGCAGCCAGCCGCTGCTGCAGCCGTGCCCCGCCGCCACCGAGCACCGGCGGGGCCGACTCCCGGCGTCCGCCTGGTACCGCTTCCAACCCGCCCTTCACTCAGCCCGCCTAGCCCGGGGAAACCTGAGCGGCGCCGGGCGGACCCCGTCCCAGGCGGTACCGGCAAACGGCCGCAGGCGCCTGCGAGGCGGTACCGCCCGGCCGGCCGCGCTGCTGACTGCTGCTGGGGCTGCCGCGCCGCCGAACAGCACTCAAGTGCTCGTTAGGTTCTGTGTCCTACATCAACAGCCAAAAACCAACTGTAATAATTTCTGGTATTCTCTTGGGTGAGCAAGAACGGACAAAAAGAAAAGGATTTTCTGCCGTTTTGCACCTTCTGTTAGGAAACCCAAACTAACGGGCAACCACCATGCTACTACTATTACTACTTAATTTTGTTTTATTAATGGAAATAGGATGAGTAGTTTCTTTGCTATCTCAGTTCACAACTGCTGTGCACAGACAGGGTTTTCTATGCACGGCCCAGGCTGCCACAGCTGAAAAGCTGGTTTACCACTTAAATAAGGAGCAGTCTCTAGGTGACCAGTCAGCAATTTCCACCAATTCAGTGGCTGAATTTTCTTTGGCAGGCAAAGCAGGCTGCTGGAAGGGTTCCGCTCCAGCCTTCGAGCTGATTATACTTGGAAGGACTGATAAATGGCTAGATGCCCACACCATAAAACAACCTGCACATCTTCTGAATTTGGACATTTACATCAGTATTAATAGTTCTGGTCTTCCAAGTGAGAGGGAGGAAACACACAGACCCCTCCAGAGTACTTTGGAATAAACATTTTAACATTGCAATCTAAAATGGTAGCATCATGCTTTCACGTACCTTTTAAGGCTGTTAAAGAGGTCAGTTTTCCAGTTTTTCCAGACATTTAGATATTTTCCATCTACGTGGGATGAAATCATCCTCACACCTCCTGTTTCAGCTGTACTGCATTACGATATTCTAATTCCTTTGTAAAGTCTGTCATGCTGTACAGCAGCTGACAAAATTGCTTTACGTTGCCCTGTGCCTATAAGCATGTATAATACAGCCTGTGTTGAATATGTTAATTCTGTCTCCTGGTCTGTATTCCTCTGCACCACACACAGGATGTTCCGAGTAAACCACATGAAAACAAGATTACACATTCAATCTAGAAACATAGCAGACATGCTTAGTAGGAAAGCCTGCAGGACCACTTTCAGATTAACACGCAAAGAGAAAACTGGGTCTGTACCTCCCCTTCGTCTCACATTGAGACAAAGTTTGAAAAGCCAGGATTTCAGCTTGTATTAAGCATTCAAAATTTGGTGTTTACAGACTCCACAAGACTCGAGTCAAGAAACTAGTGAAACATTTTCAAGAAGCAAAAAAAAGAACAAAAAAACACACACACACACATACACTACTGAAAAGAAAGGTCTGGTTTTAGTTTTTAAATGGTAATTTAACATCTCTCTACTTTCGATAACCAAGGTTCAAAAAAAGCTTATTCAAGATTCACTATCTTCTCCCCCTTCTCACTGCCAGGCATCCAAATTAATTCTTGAGTTTAAAAAAGAAAATTCATGAGCCTCAACATCTATTTTTTTTTCATTCATATTAAGAAAGGAACAGCGGCAAAACTTTTTTTTCTGCCATCTACAGTAATTTGAAGTTATCTTTCCAAAGTACGCATTTTGTCATGGTTTCAACATCTTCCATAATTTAACATGGAAGCACCCAGTTTGCAAGCAGAACCATACATACATACTTGACTATTCCAAACTCAGTCATCTCCAATCCCACAAATTAGTGGGAAAAAACATCAGTAATACCCCACTACTTCAACCCAGAACCCAGCCAGATCCTTAAGTCTTCTAGTGGTGGACTTGCCAGTGTTGGGTTAATGGTTGGACTTGATGATCTCGAGGGCCTCTTCCAACCAAAATCAATCTATGATAATGATGGGCAAAAGTTTCACATAGCCAGTAACTGCAGAATTAACAGCCACCCCAAAGTCATCCAGCAGCGTCTCAGACACTCTGGGGTAATGAATGGTTGAAAATACTCCCTTTTCAAAAATAGCATTATTTTTTGGAAAACGGGTAAATCCAACATGTCCTAGACAAGTTCTGAAGAACTGTTTTCATTAAAACAGGTGAGAAAAAAACCCCAAAAAACGCCAGAACACACACACACACAAAACCAAACAACAACAAAAACACAAAGAAGACATTAAAAAACTTCCTGCCCAATTATCAAGATATTTATCTTAAAGATTATTACCTTAAGTATTTTCAAACTGCATAAGTTCCACCCAATATCAGAGATCTGCCCACACACTGCAGAATCAATCTCTTACTAAACAAAATTACTGAGTGTAATTAAGAGTGGAAGATTTTGCTTACAGCTCAACCTGCTGTGGTTAGGAGGGCACTCAACTTTACAGTAAATAACATCTTCAGTAAAAAACCCTATTACTATAGCAGATTCAATGTACTCAGTTTGGTAGATAATATACGTATAGTTGATTTCAAATACATTCCTCATTACTTTCAAAGCAACTATGATGAGAAACTTTTAAAACCCTTGTACAACCTTGTTAATGAGGCACATAACTCCTCAGAGACAAATGCAACAACTGAAACAAAGACTGAAGCCCAGAAGATAACTCCTTTAAAAAAAAAAAAAAAAGTAAATCCATTGCCCCATCTTCCATCTCCCAGAAACGAGAACACTGCAATTGGAAACAGGAAGAATTCTTCTGGAAACTTATAAACTATAACTTAGAATGAAGGGCAGTAATGTTTTTCATATCAAAAGGCTATTACATGAAAGCCCAAGAGTGTGCTTAGGACAAATTTTCTTCTGGATGAAAAATCAGATTTTGGCTTGTTTTTGTTACTGTTGTACATTTCAGAGAAAGGCAAAACTAATAATTTTGAAATTTCTAACAGAAAATGGTTTAATATTATCAACATTTTGCCCACAAGTAAAAATTCCTGTAGGAACATCATGCTCAAACATAACCTTTCTAAATTAAAAGGGGGGGAGGGGGCAGGGAGCTTCTTGTAATGAAACCTATTTCAAGTTTCAATTGAAAAATCTACAGGAAGTTTCAAGTAACACCTCACCAGTCTTGTAAGCAAACATTAGACAGCATATAATTGTGACATTTCCCCTTTTCCTTCTCTCTTCCTCCCACCCCCCGAAGTTGGAAGTTACCAGAATCCAGTGGACAGATGTCCGAAGTATTAAACCAACTTCTGACAGCTTTAATATTCTGTACAGGTGAAAAGGGGATATTTACTTTATTTCAAATTATTCAGTCAGAACAGTTCAATGCTTAGCTTATTTAAAGTTATTAAAAATGTGAAAAGGTGCAAAAGCTGATTTTTCTCTCTGTTTAAAAATGAGCTATGTGGAAAGGATTTATAGGTTCTAACATCACGAAGGACCGAGTGACCCAAAAAAAGAGGTTCAATTCAGTAACCACACAGCTGATACTTCCTTTATTTAATGTAATTGTTTTAAATGCAAAATAGATTTTCATTATTTTTACTTGTCTGTGTAAATTCGAATTTGTATGGAACTAGTAACACCACTACTTGTTTTGGTTTTGGAACTACACCAAGCTGATGGATACAGAATTATAAAAATATTTTAACTCTAGACAGAGAATGAGAAAGATTTCAAAGAAAAAGATTTAAAAGTCAGTCTATCCTAACTGTTATCAAAGAGCAACTTCATTCTCTATCAGAAATTTACTGAGTAGGGTCATTTTCAAACATTCAAACTGTAATTATGGTACTTCCTACTCAAAACAGACAATCCAGAAAAAATACAGTATTTCATGTTTTGTTTCTGTTGTTTTGTTTTTTCCCTACCACACTGAATAAAAACCACTGAATTCCAATTCTGTTCCTAATTTGGTCACAGACTTCCCACACAACGACGCAAACCAGGAGGCACGTACCAACTTTCAAGTCTGCGGAATGGGGCTAAGGCATATCTTACTCAAGGGTAAGTAGGCATTCAATGTTTCTCTGCTACTTCCAGATCTAAGAATGGAATTCTGTATTCTTCCTATCAGTATAGCATATCACTCTATAAAATGTTTTATTTAATCAATCACTCATGAACTACTGATCAGTCTCTCTAGAAATAATGCCAATTCTTTACAATTCCTTCTGTAGGTCTCCTCTTGTTCTGTATTGCTGAAAAACCACATAAAGATACTTTGAATGCCTGTTCCTGCTGTTTATCTCTCTGCATATAAAATGTTTTTGGAAGTCAATCATTGGCATAGCTACCAGACTTCAGTTTTTCTGTAAGGTTTAACCAAATATTCAAGCTACTTAGCATTATAGTTTAGTACTGCAAATGGTGCAACTTCATTAATTTTAGTCAGACTTTCTTGATGTGTTCCAAGTGAAGTCCGAACATTAAGCTTCTACATATGTACAGATTTTTTTTAAAAGTAATAATTAACTTGAATTAAGGAGCTTCTCACTGAAGACTTGTTCCAGATTTCATGTGTTTAGTGGAAAAACAAAATCACATTCAGGTATAAAGAATTTCAAGACAAAAAAAAAAGGGAAGCAATCAATAATATGTTTGTTATTAGAGGGTAAAATAATTAAATAAAAAGAATGTCTTTGACACCTGTTTTGCACTTGAAAAAAGTTAGATTAAATCTTTCTCGACTTTTTTTTTTTTTTTCAACTAAAAGCTTCAGATAATGTTTAGGAGCATCGTTTAAATTATTCAGTCTGGATAACTTGCCTCAGTTTTAAAAATGTGCCACAATTCTGTCTAGAGATGCTGCTTACGCTACGAAAAACTTGGGATGTTTCAAAGAACTGAAAAGAATGATATGATAATGATATGCTTGTGTTCCAAATGGATTGGAACAAAAGATTATTTGATAGTTGAACCAAACAAACCAGTCCAGGCTGTTCCTGAACAACATAATCAAGTGACTAATACAGGACCATATGAAGTCTGAAAAATTAAGAATGAAATCTCAAGATTGTTTTTAAAACCATGTGATAATTCTTTGGCAATATTTCTAGATCTACTCAAAGATAATTTTATGATTGTTTTCTTTTTAATAAGTTAGTTCTAAAAAGAAAAAAAAATCTGTATAACGCTATATAGAACAGAAAAATCTATATATGTGAAAGGAATTGTTTGTATCGTTTTGGTTGACAGAAAAATATAACGATTTTTTTAGATAGTAAAACTGACAGCAAGAACAGGAATGGTAAACAGAAATTAAAATAGGATCATTTTCTAAGAATATTGAGTTTTTTCACTGAAATTGTAGCATATTAAGCTTCTGTTTATTATAATCTATTTTTAAAACTATTTTCTATCATGTAGAGCTTCAGAAGTAAATTCATACCAATCTGAAAACCTGAACCTTAAAAAGAAAAACAAAACAAACCATAAACCATGACTGCTTTTTCTATAAATACAAAAGAAAATTTCTTGCCTTGGTTTATTTCCATACTTAGTACAAAACTTTCTAAACTAATTATTGGGACGGAAATGGGGGGAGGATTTATTTTTATTCTTAGATTAGAACAGAAAGAGAAAGCTGAAGGGATGACGTACTCATCCAAAACCCCCCCAGGAGAATGAGATTTCTCAAACGTTGACTCAAGTCAACTCACTAATTACAGCTATGATTTTCTCAGTCTTGTAATGTTTAAATATGTATTGATTAAATTATATTCTGAAATTCTAAGCATTTTAAGATGTTATGTTGTATATTTGCATTAAATCATTACTATAGCTGATCTGTAATTTAATATAAAAGACTTTTTTAGTATCACATTAAAAATTAACAAAATAACACATTAAATTACGTAATTACTCTGGTTAAAAAAAAAAATCACATGTAGCCTTTGGATTTGTTTTTTGTCATTGTTGCTAACTGGTAGAATGATGAGGGAGTACCAAAAGTAATATTAAAGCTACGTACAACTGTCAACCAATAGGAAACAAAAAAAGTAAATACGAAACAAACTGAAAATACAGTATTTTTCTTATTAAGAATCAATCCCTCCTAAAGGCAGATTATTTAGTAAATTAAGCACAACTGATCTACACCTCAAAGCTATGCACAAATCCAAGTATTCAGGAACTAAGAATGCGCGCACTGTGGTTCTAGAGACAAAATGTGTTTGTAGCAGCCAGCTGTACACAAGAGTCTGCCGAAAGCACGGTAGTATAAAATGGCTAACACTATAGAGCAACACAAGAAATTTTAGACAGGAGAGGTGAGATGTTTAACTCTGCCCTGCTCCCTCAACTGCTGCCTAGTCATTCAGTGTAAAGCTGCTGGCCAGGGACAAGACATTCAGACACAACTATGAAAAAGAGTTTATAAAATACCTACAGAGTGTCTGAACTAGCTTGTTCTAACTACTTAATTGAAGACTCAATTAGGATGGATGAGATTTCTGGGAAAAAAAAAAACCAAAAAATTACACATAAAAGGTTATCAAGGCCATTCCTCTCAGTAGGATCATTTTAGCTGCATTATTCATAACAGATTGTCTGTCATATCTATTCTTAAATTCAGGAGCGAGTATTTCACTCTCTGCATACAACATATTCTAGTGCTTACAGAGTTTTCCATAACATCTCATCTAACTATTCCCTGCTGCTATCATTGCTTGTCTTATCAATACTGCACATGGAGACCAGTGTGCTTCTGCTTTGTGGCTTTCAAGAGATGCAACTCCTTAGAGTAACCTCATCTCTATAAAAAATAACCAACCAACCACAAAAGGTTATTGTGTAAATTTTACCTACAGGCCATATTTTTAAGACACCCTATACTTCTAATTGCTTTCCTCTGGAGTTTGATTTAATTACCTCACATATTTCTTCAAGTTGGTGCCCAAAAATTGACACAGGTATGGCCTAATTGATTGTGAGAAAAAGAAACCAATTATTTCACATGATTTTCAAATAATACTTCAACATTCCAGCATGACATTTGCCTTTTTGGCATGACTATGACATTGTCTCATGTTCCATTTATTTATTGGCTACTTTTCCCCAAGAACTGTCCCCCAGGGGACAAGGAAATAGCAGGCAGCAGGTTCCATTTTCAATAGCAGCAAACTGTTAATGTGGCACATACCATACCATGAAACTCTAGCAAGTGTGCTGACTGTTGATGGCTCCCCAGCTTAGCCTGTTGGCTGTCTTCAATCCCAGATGCTAAAACCTTAGATTAAAAGGCAGCTCGTGCAAAGTTCTCCATTCTATGTACTGGGAATCTTGGCTTATTGAATAAAGCACCCAGCTCTCTCCCCCAGAGGATCCAGACTACACAAATCCACACCATGAACCGCTTTAAAGGAAATGGGATGTCTGAATGACTCGTAGGTGCTTGCAGACAGGTCCTGTGCTAACCATCCCACAGATTCTACCCTACTTCATGAAGTGCTTTTACCTGCTTTCTGCCCAGCAGCAGAGCATCCAGTGCCACATGCTTACATGTTCATAATACAAAGGAGACTTCTGCAGTGCCCTTACTCACACTGAGAAGCATCACAAACACCTGCAGGTCAGCTGCCTACGGTCCTTCACTGGATTTGGCCCATAGTGTCAGACTGAAGTGCTCTTTTGTTGCGTAGGAAAGAAGCGATATTGCAAGTTTTTTTTAAATCATGCAGTCTAGGGTATTAAAAATATCCCCTGGCTTCAGGATGAACAAAGCTTTTAGGTTTAAAGAAACTATGTTAACATTCTGTGTAACTAGTTACTTGGAGGGATCATAAAGGATGAAATTAATATTCCATCTCTTCAAGGCTTTAAATCAACAGTCTTACTAAATACAACATTAAAGGAATGATCAAGCAAAATTCAACGTAGTAGTTCAGACTAAGCCTAATCTGGCTATAGGTATTCACACTCAAATTATGAATCAACAAGGAACTCTCACTGTTAAAACACAATATTGTGATAAAGGCAGCTACAGAACAGGAAAGATTTCTAAAGAGTTATCTATGCTTTTCAGAATTCTGTACATTATCCCATTGACTAAGTAACCAAAGTGATCAGAAAACCACTCTATTCTTTTCCAGCAAAAGCAATACCAGCATCACCACTTCTGATACATGCTGATGTGTGTCAAAACTCATTCTTCCACCCCCAGGCACTTTTGCGATGTCTCAGACAGACAGGAAGTATACACATGGTTTCATAGCTGGTTAGAGCTCAACTTACTTATCATAATACTAATTTTAAAAATACACTGTACACAAACGCTCAGCAACAATCTGTTCACTTCTTTAGTTTTAAAAGCTCAACTGTTGCAGTCAGTCCCCACTTCCTCTCAAAAAATTATTTAGGCCAAAGCTGGCTGCCTTGTCCTCGTATTCACTGCTCTGAAATCCTGCAATCTTGTGGCTATTACAGCTGTGAGGTTTTTTAGCCTCAAAGGCATCCCATTATAATGGATTAGAATTTCATAATGCATTTTTCTTAGTACTTACAAAAAAACTGGTAACATAGCTTGTAGTTAATACAGTTGCTTATTAGATTTTGGAAATGGCAATACTCGTAATGCTTTATCTGTTAAAAGGAACAGATGGAATAGGCCCTTTAGTTCAATTTGGAAGGGGAAGAAAAACAGGGGCTATTTAAAGAGAAAGGAATGCGATTTTAAGTGAGAAATTACTAACAGACAGTTTCTGCTGTATTTGCAACCCAAACTACACAACTACCTGTATAACAATAAAAATATAAATCTGTCTTGTGTAGAACTGTGTAAGTTGACAAAATAAATACCAAGAAACAAAGCATCACAACAGCCCTGAATTCTAGAGAACTAATGGGAAACTTCTAAAACTTGTGGTTTAAGACCTAACCGGTACAAAAATAAGTATATAGCTTGTTTATGCTAGAAATCTAATCCAACAGAACTGTTCTGACAGCAAGTGACATTCATTTACTTGTTTTTTTCCTGGAGACTTTGAATGTCCATCCTGATGCAGTTTTGATCATTATGCAAGGTTAGAAAACCAGTCTAGTAAAAAGGGTTGAACTAATCCAGTCCTTTAAGAATAAAGTCAGGAATGCTAAAATAAATATTCTAAGATCTCTGTCTACCTGCAGAAAACAAAAACAAACAAACAAAAAAGTAGCCATGAAAAATAAAATCAAATAAAATGGGTTTAAACAATCAAAGATGCTGTCAGACACTATCTACTGCCAACAGCAGTTCTCCATTTCTGAAACTGAGGGGTGCTGCTACAGGATCGCCACCAACAGTCAATGAGATTGGGTGTTCTTTCATGTTTCTTCTGTGAGCTGAATTAACAGCTGAGATTAGAAGGGGAAGGCCTTAGCCCTCCAAACTCAAATCTACATGAACGATGCCTCTCCCCATCTGTCCTCCCTTTTGCATCAGTTCTGGTACACGTTTGATTAAAAGCTAAAGTGATTTAACTCATCAATTCAACAAATAGCTATCTGTTTCCGTTACTTTTGCTAAACTAGTTTTCTTCCACTTCAGTGAGCTGAATCATTTCACTGTAAGATCAAACACCAGAATTAACATAGTAGAAGAAAAAAAATCAATGGTTAAACTGGCAATCTGTCTCAAACTATAACAAGAAGTAGCACTCCATTGTCTAGAATTTGTAAGGTTCTTGCAAAAAATATAGAAATTTCAGAAACCAGAAAATACTCCTCTTCTCCACCATTTAATGTGTGTAGGCAATAGCATTTCCTGTAGTTACCTTTTAATTGCATACTATAGATTTCTAACTTTTTTTTTTCTAAATTCTAAAAATTAAATGTATGAAGCCCCTAGATGGAGAAGGAAGATGACATTTACCACTCTACTTGTGTTGGGTTTTGTTTGTGGTTTTGTTGGTTTGCTGTTAGTTTAAAAAACTAGATAATCAAGCTAACTATCTCTTCTTCAAATTTTCTAAACTGGCTTTCATCCCTGAATGCAAGTCAGAGATCTGGGTGCATAAGAAACAGCTTTCAGTCCAACACCTCCAGTAAATCCCTGAAGTGGCTTTACCCTGGCTATTACTGGAGTAGTTGCTAGATGAAATGCAAGTTTGTGTTCCAAGTCTAATCTACTTGGATAGCACTCAGAAAACAGTTTATATAAAGTTTTATATCAACTGTACACTATTTGCAAACAAAGCAGGTATTGGCTTTTCCAATGAAACATTTTTTTCAGGTGAAAAAATATTGATCCAACTGATCATTCTGCAGAAGTAGAGAGAGTGATGATTTTTATAGGAAAAAAGCAAAGCACCATTACCACTCTGTTACAGAACCAAACTAAATAGGGTTTTTTTAATTAACCTGTTTTTGTAAAATAAGAAGTCCTATCTTAAACGTAGAACTAATTTCAAGATTAATTTCAAAAACTTCATAATTTCCCACAAAATAGAAACTTGGGTTAATTCAATTTATAAATGGCATCAATCCTGTCAAAAATAACAATGTTTGGTTTGACATTCCAGAAAGTGTGACACCTGATGGCTGGATGACAGAGAACTTGTACCAGGACAAGGACCCAGTGTTGAGACAATCTTTAGAAGGCCTTCAGGGAGCAGCGATCTACAGTAGAAAAAAACTCTCCAGAATCATACAGCTGGACAAGCAAAATTCCTCAGAACAAGTCACTGCTTTCCACAGGGAAGAACAGACCCTAACTCCACTGAGTTTAACAGCAATAGCAGACACTAAAGCACACTGGATCCAGAAAACCTGAGTTTCAGGTTACATCCATAAGGCCAAAGAGATCAAAATATGAGAAAACATTATTTCAATAGTCCCATTGGTCTTCTGTGGATTTAACCAGAGGAGCCCATTAGCACCAGCTAACACAGCACATGCACTCAAAGACAGGCTACAGTTCCAGGACTATGGCTACACAGACTTCTTCCCCCCTTCACAGAGCCTGACATCACTATTAAAAAAAAGTAAACTAAAGGAAGGCTAAATATCACTACGAAGATAAATTCAGTCAATTACACCTCTTGCATCTAGTTTCTTCCACAAGATTCAGACTTGGAAATGCACACACCTAAGTCCCCATTTCAGAGTACATTAAATCAAAAGCATATAGCACAAATATATCTCGCCTACAGAAAAAAGATAAATTCTCCCACCAACCTGCCTTTTGCTTTTCTCATGCTTTTCCAAAAGTTTATTTTCAACTCAGACAAAGTGTAAGGCTCAGATTCACTAAGATCCAAACACAAGTAACAGAACCTGAAGACGCATTTCAGAACAGTCAAACCAGGTTCTGCTTCACTTTCCAGTGATTTGCTCTGCAGAACTGTCCTCAAATTTCTCCACTGGCTTCAGCAGATTTAGCATACACAGACCAACAGTCTTTCTTCCTTTCTAGCTCAGTGCCAGAAATAACTTTTCAGACTCTTTATTTTGCAAACCAGCCAAACTCAAGCATTTTTCATTTGTTTTGGGTTTTGGACGATCTTTGAATTCAACTATATATACAATTCCGAGACTTTTCCTTAGGTTCTGGTGTAACCAAATCCTTATTTGGAACATTTTAGCAGATCTTCACTCCTGGTCCAAACTAGCCTTTTATTTCTAGTCAGTAACCTGCTCTTCTTTAGTCTCCAGGGAAAAAGGTTACACAAGAGCTAACAAAGCACGTCTCATTTGGACAGAATAACTAATACACTAAGAGTGCAATATTTTGGCTTAAAAATAGTTAGTCCCTTATATTTGGCTTTCCAGGAATTCCCTATGCCACAATCATGCATTTGAAACAGTTAATATAACAGAGTAAAACTGGAATGAAATTCGCAGGCAAGCTAGCCAACAAACTGAACCTTTTAAAGAACTCTAGGTAATTTCTAGATATTAAAATATTGGGGGGGGGAGGGAGGGACTGTATATAAATAAATACTTTTGCATAATAACTTTTGGAAAGCAGAGTTTGAAAGTAATATGCTTTATAGGTATATCTATGCTAGTCTCTTTGCAATGTATTTGGCATGATACATTCTAGATATATTTTTCAGTGTCCTGCAGACTATTCTTTCGTATGTTTTTTTCCCTTTTACTCTTAGTAAGTATTTTTCTCTCTAAGCATCCTATGAAGGGGATTATTTTTCCTAACAAACAATTATAAAACATTATATTAGTTATGATACAAATAGCATGCAATAACTATACACATATAAAACATTAGTAGTATGTTAGGCTTAGTCCAGCAGAGATCTCTAAAGTACAGGCTTACCATCTTTGAATTGCCTGTAAGTCCTACTACAATTCCAATATATATCTGCATATTACATCTTTCAAAATAGTCAAGTAATTCTTCAGCTTCCTATTCCAGTAAAAAAAGGAGAGGAAAAAATAGACAACATGGGAATTTAAAGTACCTACTATTATGTATGCAAAGAAGGGAATATATATATACATATATATATGCAAATAAAACAAAAGGACAGTTGCATCGCATCAAAGGTTTGATTTGTTTTTTTTTTTTTTAATTTTTCAATGTACTCATTTTTTCACAAAATTCTAGTAGATCTATAGGTCCCTTAATAATTAACAGACATAGAAACAACAAGCTTGCTTGTCTTAATTGTATCTTCAGATGTCCTTAGAAGCAGGCTACAGAACCCTCAGCACTCACTGGTTGGAAACCACTGCTCAGAAGAGAGCTTTTGGAATCAGACACAAGCAAGGTTAGAGTGAAGTATTAGCATGACTATACACATGGCATTCTGCAGGAGTATCCAAGCAGCACTGAAACAGATTCAAATTAGTTCAGTCTGCCATTACTACAAAATGGTTGGCTAAGACTAGAGAAAGCTCCCAGTCAAGTAGAGCAGACAGTACATTGGTTAAGACTGTAGCTACGTAACCCACATAAATTCTCTGAGCCTGGAAGAAAAAGGAAGGAACATTATTTCCTGTTACATCTAGTGGTGTTTTCTCACCAGCACCTATTGGGCCATTGTTCACATACAATATATCCACATCCTTGAAGAATATTGATGCCTTAACTAAGCTGGACACTGGATAGCTAGGGTAGCAAAAAAATTAGTACAGTGAGTAATTTACCTGAAAAAAAAAAAAAAAAAAAAAAAAAAAAAACACGACTCATTTTGAGCTTTGTACTCTGACAAGTGGACTACTTCCATATTGGCACAGCTACCTGTGCACAGCACTGCACTGTAAAATCCCAAGAGATGCAGCAAGTAAGTGAACCTGAAGTTACCCCAACAGAAATTGCAATGCTTCTTTCCCAAATTGTAGCACAAGGCAATCCATACCTCAAATCAACTTTTGGTTGAGCTACTATGGGAGATGTTAAATTCAGAGAACCTTGCTGTGGCAGAATATTCTATTGAATACACTTTGTTTCCACAAATGTAATCTTCTGCTAGAAAAAAGTACACAATTATTTTATACAGTGCACTTTTCTTTCAGACAGACAGTTCCTTAAACTGTTCAGTAAATTGTAACTCCTCCCCCCACTCCCTAAGTTGTGAAAAGACATAAAACTTATCTGCATATCCTACCTTCCCCAGATTAATAGAAAAAATACCAGGAGTATATTTTCTGAAGAAGTATGAAGACATATGTAACTCAGTGCAATTTTACATGGATAAGAAAAAAAGTGATGACTGAAATTTTAAGTTCACAACTGTTGTTTTGTTGTTGTTTCATTTCTGGTTTTGTTTGTTGGGTTTTGGTGGTGGTTTGGTTTTTTCCCCTCATAAAAACTACAGTGTTCTTTTAAGAATATTCTTCTAGTTTTACAAGTTTCCTAACTTGTAGGAACACAATCCATAACTTGTAGAAATCTAACAATTATAAGCACACATACAAACTCCTCTCCCATCTCAACACATTTTCTGAGAACACTACTGACCAAGTACTCCTGTGTGGTCAGTAGCAAGGGTAATACAAGAAAATTGGTAATTTCTCTTTTCCATCCCTTTCAACTGCAGCATTCATCTGGATTCCAGAGTTCTTCCCTATCTAAATGTAAGAGTTCAGTATTTAAGGTTTAGGTTTGTGAAAGGAGGCTTTGGGAAAAAAAAAAAAAAAAAAAAAAGCTAAACGCAGAAATGCAAGCTTTCCCTGTTCAACTAAGTTCTGCTGTTTGAAAACCCTTGCAAGAATTTTCCATCAGAAAATAAACATAACAAACCAAGAATGCAAGCATTAAAAGTAACATAGATATTTTAAAAAAGAGAAATAACAGGTTGAAGACAAGTTTAATGGGAGATTTGTCAAGTGCTGCATAATAGTTTTAACATATTTTAGGTGCCTGCTACACAGAAAGTAAAATACCACCATAGCACTATAGGGAATAAGAACAATATACAAGCAGCTAATATTCAGCTAGGTTACCTTTCAAAAATTATGGAATTAAATGACCTAAACTATGTGTTTCATACCTTTTATCCAATTTAACTTCCCAGAATGCTTCAGTTTCTTTGGCTACTAATTGCTGCACCTGTTTCCAAAACATCTTCAGCTGGCTTAGCCTGTGACTAATGGCAGCCATTTCCAGGGAGTGGCTATTTAAGGAAAGATCCTTGTTCTGATTCCACAAAACTCTTCAACATATTAAAGAACAGAAAGTAATTTTTTTTAAGTTGCACAGATGATACAAGACTCTATTCACTGCTTTCAAGCATGCTGAAGCTATTCTGTAACGCCCAATTTTTTTCTTAAAAGTCTTTAAGCTTCTTATACTAAAACCTTCTCTTTTTTTAGCCTCTTTTCAAAAAGTAACATTTAGGATTACTATTGTGAAAGTGAAAAAGCCTATCAAAGTTTTACTTGATGGTCTTCCGTATATCAACAAGTCTACTGTTACTTTCCACATGAAGCCTCATTCTGTTCTCAAAAGTTCAGCCAGAGGCATCTGAAGAGTTCTGCAGTGCCTTAGACAACACAGCATTCTCACAATGCGTATCAATAAAATATCAGTGTCTTTGTCAAATCAGCAGGTTAGAGTATCAACTACGTATGTCAATGAAACTCTAATTATGTTTTTATGATCAACCACACTTTTTCCCTAAGAAGATAATTGAAGAGAAATTCTGAAATACGCAGCTTAAAGAATAAACCTAATCTTCCAATGCTACCATATGACTAATCAGCCCCCTGTAATATTTGTTTTCACAGAAATATTGTGTATTACCACTGCTAGAAGCAGAATGTCCAGCTAAAGAGTTCACACTGACCCTTCTAAGCAACTGATGTGTGCCCACATACTCATTTGTGTACTTGTTGTTTCAGTGGGCACAAAAACTGTATTAAGAGAAACTGCCAGTCAAAAGAAAAGATGTTGCAGTTCCTTTAGGACTAAGGAGTTTTCTTATAAACACAGGGCAGTCCCATTTGCAGATAGCATTCAAGTATTGCAGTGTGTTTTTTTCTTGCCAAGTTTAATTCTGAGCAATAGCAGTAAGGATATCCAGCTACAGCAACAAGATAGCAAAGTTCTGCAACTGTATCTGGATACGTCTGGTATCAAGCACCTGAAGTTTACCATTTTCTCCCCTTGTTTTTTTAATATATTTCTATGAAGATTGTAAAATCTGATTTGCTTCCTCAAAATTCCAACTAAGTAAATATAATATACACAACTAGAGAAACTTGATCAGGCCAGCTGAAGTATCATGAATTATTTTTATTCCACACAATAGATGCTATGTTTGATTTTTATTGTCAGACCATAATTAAGATTTTATTACACCATTTCAAATGTTCAATTAAGTGCTGTTGCACAACAAGTTATTCCAGTCAGCAACAGGTAGGATTGTTCTCTTATTTTAATGCAAAACAGAGTAAGTATAGTTTTACTGAACTGAGTGCTACTGAAGAGATATAAATACATTCTACTTGTTTAAAGTTGACCTACTACCACCTGAGTTGCTACCTAGATGCTACCGATGCCATGCACGTTACCAGTGTGAAAAGTTGTAATGCGGGATACACACCTATCTATCTGTCATCAATATATTATTATTATGCAGTCATCAAAAGAGAATTTTTCTTACTATATAGAATGTAACAAAAGCAACTCATTCACTTTACTTGCCTTTAAAACCCCAAATCACCCCACATGAGTAAGTATGTACTCTGTATTATCTGAGAAAAGTCCATGTATGAAATAAGGCATTTTTTTAATACAGTTAAATATGTTTAACTTATCAATCCAAACATTTCAGCTACCATCAGGCAAAGTAAACTGCAATCAGAATATTAGCTCAACGGCCAAAGAATTACAAATGAAGAAAAACCGAATTACTATAGACAGATATCTAATACTAACACTTTCTGGAACTTAATGTTAAATTATTCCAGGGAATGCAGTTAAAACAGCAGCCCCAGCAGCACAATTCCAAAATGGATCGAGAATAGTAGGATATACTTGAAGTGTGACTCTTTGCAGACTCCAGCCCATGTATTCAATACTGGCCATCATGAGGTGACATCATCTTTTGTACTACTTGATTTTTAGCAATGTAAAAGCTGCACCAGTAATCGGTAAGTAAAAGAATGAATGTAAGCTTTAAGCTTCATCCAACATTGGAGGAAAATAGGCATGAAACTTCCACAAAGATGACAAAAACACTGCACAGTTACCCAAATCGAGTTCTATGAGTAAACGTACGTGGACTGTCATTACAAAGTTCTGGAAGAGCACCTAAGAATAAATCTTCATTCACAAAATGGAAATAACCTAAAATTGAATTATTGTCTCTGTTATAGACTCTGCTCCAGGCAGCAAGGTATTGGTATATATCACACTCAAATTTTCGAACTATAGTGCAGTCTCACTTATGCTAAAATATTTCACTATCTCCCTTGATGCACATCTAGCATGACAAGCTTCTAAAGAAATAAAAGCGGAAATTCATGAAATTATTGCTATGTTTTCAAAAATGCTTTTATATTTATGGAACGACAAAGATTGGGATTATAGCTATTTCATTTCTAAGTGTAGTGATTTAATTTGAGGTAACAGTCATTTCATAAAACAGTAACATCTATCTTTCAATAAGCAGTGCAGCAAAAGAAGTTAAAAAGTGAAAACACATATTCCATTAGAAATTCCTGAATTCTGAAATGCTGGTATAACATGTGCCCATTTCCAAAATGTCTCAAACCCTTACTATTTCTCCCAGGAAAAGAAGTTACAATAACCTAAGTGTCACAGCATTAACAAAAAGGTTTCACTTACACACGTATACAGGATATTAGAAACTCTACCTTCTACCATTATAAACCAATTCAAAGCATTTTTTGTGATCGTAAGAGAACATATTCTACATCTATCTTTAATAAAATACGAAGCGGACTATTTAAAATCTACAAATAAGAGATTTAGCACTTGCAATCTGCTGTTGAGAGGACAGCTGAAAATCTAAAGAAAAAAATATCACAGTGGATCATGCTGCCCTGCCACAAACTGAAACACTTTTTTCAAATTGTGAGAAAATGTGAAAAAAACAAACAAAAAAAAAGTTACTCCCTATTACATTTATTACCAGCTGAAACCTTGCATCAGATACACTTGGTTCTGAATTTTGCTTAAGTCAAATCCCATTTCCCTGCCCTTAGAAGGACAGTGTAAACAATGAACAATAATTAGTTAGAAGGGCATCTAAGAGGAAAAAGGGAAAGGACCCCAGATAAAAGCTCAGTAAAAATCCCAGTTATTGGAAAGATAACAAATGTCATCCAAGGTAAAAGGCAGGAAGTGTTATACACCTTCCTCTGCCATCTCCAACTTGCATAACTCCTGTCACTTGGTCTGCACTAATCTACTTGTAAATGTATGGGCCTTCTTAACATACAAAGAATCAAAAGCTTGACTTCTTTTCCCTTTGATTTCCTTATCAAAATAAAGAGTGACGACGTTTCTCCACAAATTATTGTTTGCAAGCCTAGAAAAAACTCTATGGCAATTTCACTTGTAGACAGTTTACAACATGTTTAGGCTAATGACTGCAAACTGCTAATCTGGCAGAAGGATGGGAAAGAAGTTGTGTTTACAAGCAGTTTGAACCAATACAAACCAGTCTCAATGCACTTCTGCTTTCCCCTCCTTCCTTCCTTGGTCTCAATGGTGGGAATCAGCCAGGTCAGTGACTGGATGCAATTTAAGAGTATATATATTTGATTGTTGTTAATTTCAGTTTCATTCAGGCCACGGCTGGGATCACACAAAGGGATTGCTGGCACAAAAGACAACAAGAATAAACAGCCAGGACTGGAAGAAGGAGAAAACACCACATTCTTCCATGGCCATACAAACTTAATTACACAAACTACTTATGAAACCAAATCCTTTGCTGTAGGTTGTTGGGGCACAAGCCAACAGATTAAACAACAAGAAAAACAGCAAACTCACTCTTCTTCACAAGAACACTGTAATTTACCAGTTAGTCCAACCTAGGTAACCTGCTGTGCAGCACTTGGCTTAAATGACAACTGAAGAATGCTGTCTCTAAATAGCATATTCCTTAAGGTGGTCTGCCAAAGCCATCATCAAAGACTACATAATTGGGGAGTTCTGGATGCTTAAAGGTCTTTTCTTTGACATATTGACTACCCTCTTCACTCCAGAGCACATAGAGACTCACAGACAACAGGAACAAGTAACTCCAGGTTAACTGGAGATGACTACTGCTTTTGCTCACAGTAACCAAAATGTCCTCTCATAGTTAGCTACCACGTTTCTGCTTAGCTCATAATAAGAATGAGGTTCAGGAAACCTCAAAATAGTACTCAACATTCAATTAATTAATATATACTTACTCAGGAAGTCACTGCCACACAGTGGTTGCACATAATGCAGGTGGGTCACCTTAGTCCTAGTTTTCTACATGTATCTCAGCAACACCCTCCACCACCCTGCTCTGACAGTCTCACACAGCTGCCTTCTCAGAGCTTGCTTACAAACACTTCTTGCTAAACAGGTCATGACTGCTTTATATGCTGCCTTC
>VWYH01011289.1:1811718-1893102 GCA_013399365.1 Pampusana beccarii | reverse complement strand
GGCGGGCTGATGGAGCGCTCGGGGGCCGGGGCTGCGCCGCGCTGGCGGCGGGCGGCGCTTCCCTCCCCGGCGGCTGAGCCCGGCTGCCGACAGCGCTGATCAGAAAATGGGGGTGGACGGCGGGTAGGGGGAGCGAGGAGTCTTCGGCTCTCGGTCTCGCTTTCTCTAAAATGGCGCTGGTGAGGCTGGGCTGCTTGCCTTTGAGTTGTGAAAGCAGCTAGAGAAGCTCTGCCGCCTCCGTCGCGTTTACATCTCTCAAGTTGAACTCAGGAAAACAAACGCTATTTTCTTTAGTCTGATTATGATGTTTTGGGAGGGGGTTAGGCGTCTGCAAGCAGAGTAACAGCTTAACGTTCTTTGTGAAATTTGAGTTTTAACTTGATAAGCGATTCAGAAGTAGTTGGTTTCTGCCGACTCGGTTTCTGTCCTTGAGTCAGCGTGCAGCCTGAAAATCCTGCCTGCTGTCACAGCGTAGTGCGGGGACTCTTGACAGCCCAGGTATTGTTGTCTGGCTTCTGTAGCGTGTATGCTCCATTATATCTGGAAATCATATTAAAATTGAAGAACAATTCCAGTAACAGTATGTTCTTGCTGTTCCGGTGTTAGTGTTGAAATTGCAGCTATGAAACGCTGCTTGTTTCCCTAGCTGCGTCTTCGTGGAAAGTGTGTGACTATCCTTCCACCTGTGGGAAGTTGCCTACCCTGAGGTTGAATACAAGGGTTTGTTTGATATCAGCCTCGGAGGAATTGTAGAGAGGACTGTGCTAATTAAAATGAGGATGTGGACTAGCGTGACAACTATCCTGTCCAAATTACATTTGGATTAGGAGCTCTGATAGCCCTTTTGAAACAATACACATTCACAACAGTTTCTGTGTATTCTTTCTGAAACAGACCTTTTCATTTTTATCTCCTTGTATTTGGGGCCTTTTTTTCCACTGGTTACAATGAAATCAGTGTCTCATTGCACTAAGTTCTGTGATAGAGCCAATTTAAAAACTTTCTGCATGATTCTGTTGCACTAGAGCTCTCTCCTCCGTTGGTGGTTCTCTTTTGTTTTCTGTGTAACTGTACTGCGATTTGAGCCACTGAGATGATGATGATGCTTTTTAAAACACCATCCGTATATTCAACCTGGACTGTTTCGATGATCATATTCCCCTAATTTGGAGAAGCAGGAGAATATTCTGTAGAGTGAGATGGAAGGGATGAGGCAAGAAGCTGTCTTACAGAGTTCGAAAGGGAAGACTTTTCTTGACATGCAACTTAAAGTTAATATTACTTGCATCCTCTATAGAAAGCTCCTAGACATAGATCACAGCCTCAGGTATATTTTTAGAGTAGTTCCAGTTTATGGAAGCTGATGTCGCCATCTTATCCTACTGTCTTCTGTGTCTTCAAAGAGATCATTAGAGAGAAGGCTTACAATGTGAAAGACAGTTCTGCAGGCTCTCTGTTGTCATTGTGTGGCTTGTGCCCGTAACAGCTGTTCTGTATGCTTATGTGGGGATACTGAGAAATAACTGGAAAAATAACTTAGTCATGCATGAATTGAATTTTTACTGGTTTAAAAGGCAAAATGGCCTTAACTGCTTTAGTCTTTTGAACAAGCATGCATGTAATGAATTCTTGCACTTTCACTAACAAAGGGCTTTGCGTTCTCTTTAATTTATTAACTCCTGGCAATGTTACTTTTTATTAGGTGGTGCTGACTGAGATCTTGTCTTTAAATGTCCTCATTAAGAAGACTTTCTGCAGCTGTGTGACTTCTGTAGTAAACTGGACAGTCACTTGGGTAGGAAACCCTTAATATCAAGTATTTCCCAAGTGTGTCAAATGTAATAGCTTCATGCAAAGAGCAGTAAAATTACAAGTCTCATATAATGGTATTCTTGCTTACAGGCCTTTATAAGCAATTTCATTTACATATTTATCAAGTGCCCCTTTCTTTGTATAAGCTTTGGGGAACTTCTCCTTGCTGTTCTTGTTTTGGTGTATGTATTATATATGTAGCTGCCTGAATAATCAAACTATTTCTCTTTTACCTATTGGAAGTTACCTATCACTTAATTTAACAGTAGCACAGCAGTCTGGAAAAGTTTGACTACAGTGATTTAAGCTAGGTTACCATCCATGCTTTGCCTGTTAGAGCATTTTCCCTCCCTTTTATTAATTTTTTTTTTTTTTTTTTTTTTAAATCTTGGCACTTTTGGGAGAAGTGCCTGACTAATTTTCTGCTGACAAGCAGCAGCGTTTCAGGTGGGCTCCTATTAGTTTTTTGCCAAGACATGCAGAGATTTATTTTGATGCTGTGTAGTATTAGCAAATTTCAAGTTAGTTGGAGATTCTTAATATTTTCTTAGTGTACTACAGACAGACAAGAAACCTCCTAATTCCCTGAGAGGAGAGGAAGAACTTTAAGATTTACTTTTAAGCAGAAACTTTTACAGAGAAGCAGTTCCAGCCCCCGCATGTCTTCCCAGCTCTGTTGGATAGCTAGGTACTTCCAATTCTAAACCATCTGTGTGGCTTTTTGACAAATAATAGTCACAAGAGAGTTGTTAAGTTGATAGTGACTCCTTATATCCATCTCTAACAGTTTCTTTCTGCTTAAAACATCTGGAGGTGGACTGTGATAGTCTTTTTGATTTCACTTCCTCACTGAAGTCCTTTGAGAATTATTCTTGATATGTAAGGGTACAGTTTGACAGCTGACTCTCAGTGGCAGTGCTGTCTTAGAAGCAGTTTCTGTCCCTTCAGTTGTATCAACAAGCTGAAAAGAAAATAAGGGAGCTGAGGTTGTCAAATCTGATTTGGATTACTGTGTGGCATGACCGCTTGTTGTGCTGGCACACCATGGGATAGGATGGAAAGGCAGTACTGCTAAGAAACTATGCCAAACTTTCCCAAAAGGTGCAGTCTTAAGGGCATTTGGTTAGTAACTGTTTGCTTAAATAGCCTTTCTTGCCTCTGAAGTGCTGATATATTTGATTAATATATGCAGTGAAGCAAATAAAGGGATTGATCCAAACCTAAGTTTGTAAAATAGTTATTAATGCAGATCCATTCCCAAGTTTGGACTGCTATAAATATGTGTGGGTATGGAAGGTGGGAATGGGAGTAGATGAGCTGTACTGAAAGGGAAAGGTCATGAATGTTGGGAAATACCAGTTCGTTTAGGTAGCTTAAGAAGAAGTGATGCTAATGCTGATATTTTGAGTTTTTGATGGGAAAGTGTTGCTACATTATTTTGAGCAACTGTGGGACATAGTTTATTCCACTCGTGTTAACCACTCCCCTTAGTGTACCTACATTAAAAATGCATCAGTCTGTACTTATAAATATTGCTTTAAACGTTATTTTTATGGATAATTTATATAACTACTCAGTTGCTCCAGGGGCAAAAGTACATACTTTCCAGGGTGCTAGCTAAGTGACTGAGAAATGATGCTGAAATAGCATGAGACTTTATGCTGCTGCTGCAGTTCCTGTCTTAAAATGACATTAGAATTGTTTTGAGCTGCTGCATCTGCAGTGCAGCAAGGAAGGCTAGAGGTGAAAGGACAGAAAATCTATTACAGAAAACAGTCTGAAAAAAATGCAGATATATATGACCAAAGGTATGTGAACCAAAACATAATCAATAGAAAATCCTTGAGCTGTGTAGGGAATGGATACTATAAGATTTGTCATAAGTCTGTGATGTATGTATTATATGGGAAGGTGTGCAAAGATGTCTGTATGCTTAAGTAGAGGCAAGAAAATGGTATATTCCTGCTCTGCCTTCTAAAATAAGGTTGAAGAACTCTATCAGAAGCCTGAAGCTAGTGTTAAGCTTGTTTAGGTTGCATTGATGCAAGGTATATTTTTTGCTCTTGTGCATCTTCACTTTTGTATGGGGAAAGTATTTTGGGACATCTCATCAGATTAGTCATACCAGGTTTTGTATGTGCTGAGTGTCTTCTCTAAAGATTTCCAGTTGAGCTTCATTGTTTTGTATGTTAATGTTTTAAACACTTCTCTATCATCTAAGCCCTCCAATATTTGTAAAAGAGCAAAGTCCAGAGTTGGTTTAAACTATTATTGAATAATTTTTTAAAAAGTGATTTAATACATGCTTGTTTGTTTTCTGAATGTCATGCAGAAAACTTTGAAGTGAAAGTAGTATTAACTGAATGTGTTATGTTCAAAATTGGAGTATTTGCACCTAACCTTGAAGTCAGCTGACTTTTTATTAATTGTATGCATATATTTTTTACTTCCCTAATTTTTGATATAAATAGTGTTAATAACACTTTCTTTAACAGTGAACTACCTCTAATGAGATAAAGAAATGGATGGAATGGATGAAACATCTAAAAGAATCCTAGAGCCATACCAGTATTTACTTCAACTACCAGGCAAGTTTCTTTGTACTGTTTTGGTTTTAAATATCAACATTGGTTTTATAGCAACTTTTGTCTCAGGAAGTATAAGCCAAGAAGTTTATCCATTCTTGATTTGTGGATTTAAGAGTAATTAAAAATAATACTTTTCAGTATTTTGTCTTCCTCTTGTAGAACCACACCACCCTTTTGGTCAGATTGGTACAATAGCTATTGAGTCTGTATGCAGTGTAAGTAGTATTTCAGTTGCTCTGTTCTCCATTCAGAGTAGCTGACTTGCTGCTTTTTAAAACTGGTAAAGGCAAGTCCTGAAGGCTTGATCCCATGCTTAAACTCAGGGCTGACAATGTTTTGTTCTTTATCTGCTTGCTGTACTGAACTCAGTGGGTTGTGTGTTGTTTGGGGTTTGTTTGTTTGTTGTCTTTTGTTGTTGTGTTGTGGTATTGTTGCTTTGGGGTTGGGTTTGGGGTGTTTTTTGGTGGCTTGAGTGTTCTGGTTTGTTGTTGGTTTGTTGTTTTGGGGCTTTTTTGGGGGTGTTTTTGTTTTTGTTGGGGGATGGGGGGGGAGGTGTAAGTGTGTTGGTTTTTGTTTTGGTTTTAAATAGCCAGCTGCTTTTGTGTAATTTATTCTCCCTGGTATATGCAGAGCCAGACATTCTTATGTTTTGGCTGTACCTGGATTGCTTCACTTGCCAGAGAATCAACCAGTCCTTTTGTGGTAGCCAGTCAGTAGCAATGTATTCAGATGAAGTTGTCAGCTTTCAGCAGTACCTCTTTTAGCAGAGTTCAGGAGACAGTTTGATAGAGAGCTACTGTATGGATATGCCTCTCGGAAGCCTCTTAGCTGACTAAACAGATTGTTTGCTGTGACTCTTACTTGTACATCTAAAGTGTGAGGAAGACCATACAAACTATCAAGGTGACTAGATTTGTAAAAACAGTGACAGAACTACTTTGTCATTGGAACTGTTGCATGATTGCGTTCTGTCCAGCTTATATAGAATACTGATGGAGTTAAGCAAAATACAAAATATGGTAAATATTAAGGAAAATAATTCTGACCAAAATTATGTTGACTAGGGTAGAAGACCTTCTGTGTAGGCAAGTAGCATAATGAATCACAGGCACAGTACTGAGTGGCTTTTGTACATCTGCAACAAGACCTGTATATCAGCAGGGTAGGTCTTGTGGGTCTTGATTAATTATATCTGTGTATAATGAGTTTCATTATTACTTGCTACAAATATCTAAGATTGTCTTATCTACATTTGTGATTTTGTTTGTTTTGGCAGTTAGCACTACTTGAGTTGAAAAATAAGAAAAGGAAAGAATTTGGCAGTAATGTGCCTTTTTAATGCCAGAAAGTTCATCTCCTCACAGTAAATTTCATTTGGATATGTTGAACTGGGTGGTGGTTTTGCTAGAGATCTACCTTGAGAGTGAGCCTACAGTATTCCAGACTGCTTTCTAAGAGCTGGTCCTGACTAAATTTACTTTCCTCCAATACCAGCTTTAAGTGTGCTTGTTGTTTGGTTAGATTATCCCGTATAACCAAGGTATAGTGTAACAACTCTGTATCTTTTGCTGATAATTATTTTTCAAGGTATTGGATGTAACAGCAAAAGAAGCTCAGCTTCCTGGTAGGAAACAGACAACACGCTAACAGTGCCAAAAAAAGCTTCCATAGGCAAAAGTGCTTGACTAGTAGCTCTTCAGTTACCTTTAATTTTAAATGATGCCTCTAGGATATACACTTAACCTTCTTGTCTTGATTCCTGTGGCTAAATTCCTATACTTTGTTGTGAGTTCAACTGTGATCACTGTATGCTTATGGTTTATATAATGTTATACTTATTGACAGTGCAAGCATTTTATATCCTATCCTGCTAAAGTATCATAAATCTGTTTGTCTGCTTTAATGTCTTGATCTCTTGTTAATTTAGTTTACGTTTTGGAGAAGGTGAGAGACAATATACACTTCTCTCTATGCAGAAATTATGGCTTGATTCAAAAGGGAAGACTTCTCTTAGAATAGGCAGGTAAAAGTGGTGTACTGAGTAACAGGTGAAGCAGTGAGGGTTCACAATCATATTATTGGGATGTTTACTGTTTTCTAAAAATTGTGGCTTTACCCAAAGTCAGCTATGTGCCAAGTACAGATGAGGAGGAGCCAGTTAACTTGTATGAACCTTGGAATCAGTATGAGCACTGGTGCTTGGTGAGGGGGAAAAATTTGGCATATGCTAGCCGTTAATAATTAGCATGGAGCCCAAATGAGATGCCTGAGCTAATCTAACAAGATCTTTCTGAAAGAGGCAGTTTCATTCTGTCCTCTTTATGCTTCTAGCAGTATTCTCCTGCTTCTTAACTTGTGCCTGTTGTCAGCTTGCTAACCAGATGATTAGGTAGTATCAGTCACCTGACCTGTTAAAAACTTTCCTAATGAATCTTCTTGTCTTGTTAGTGAACTGGCACAAGGGTGGGGACAAGGAGCTGTTCCTGTGTTGGATCAGCCTGAGCTCTGAGCGGCTTTTGCAGAAAGCTTGGCTGAGTGTCACTTATGGCCTTACAGTGATCCAGTTGCCTATCTTTTAAGACTGGTTAAAAACAAAACTCTCCAAACTGTGTAGTAACCTTATGAATGAATTTAGATGCATATCAAACTTTTTTTATATAAAAAGGGATTGTGTAACAGTATTAAGGCTCTTTGGAAAAAAAATAGGTTCCTGCTAATGCTGTCTCTAGTGTAAGAACACAGATTTTTATAACTGTTAAAGATCAGTCTCTCAGTGCAAGAGGAAGTTGATTGCTTCCTATTAATGAAATAGAGCTCGTAATGGTAACAGCTTGTCTATTTATTTTACTTCAACAGCACTAGGATAGAGAAATTACTATGCTGAAGGGTTGGGTTTTTTTTTACTATGTTGCTATTTTAACAGCTGGTATGGTAATTATTTATTCCTTCCCTGGCAGAATTTAGTGCTTGGGGGAACATACATTCTGAAACAGTAACTCTTCTTGTAAACTCTCATTGTATTAGAACATTGCCATACCAGATTATAAGTGTTCTGCCTAATCTAGTATTCTGTCTTTTAGTCTTGTAAACGAAGTGCAATAAACAGGCTTGACTTTCACAAACTCCAATGTGGTTTGTCTCAAAAATGGCCTGATTTACACAGATTATGAATCTTTTATCTCTGAGTGACTGAATTAACAGCAGTAGCTGTTTTTGCAGCACTGAGTAAATGGAGCTTCAGTTGCAGTAAAACTGGTATGGTCAACAGCTTGCTATTGAAAAGAGCGCATTCAGATCCCATTCATGATGGTGCATTGCTCTGGTTTGGCTGCAGTCTTTCCTAGGCTTGTTTAGCAAGCTAAACAGTCAAGATTGGCTTTTTGTTTTGAGCTTTTCTGCTGGATTGTTGAATTTGATCAGTTTGGTGAAGAAGTACCACAGAGCATGATGGCTGCCACTAGCACAGCTACATTTGGTTCATCAGAAGCCTCAACTTGGGCCAAGTTCCTGGGGGAGGCTGCAGCTCTTCAGGTTCTGAGCTCCAGAGATGCCTGGTGGCAACCACTGGGCTGGAAGAAAGTGATGTCCCTGCCCCTAAAAGGTGTGCAGTGCTGGAAAATGTGTGTCGCCAAGCAAAGGAGCAGTGGATGAGGGTCAGCAGTCTGCACAACATCAGAAATAACAAAAAGAGCAAGACTTTACAGGTTCAAGAACCTGAAACTTCCAGGTATATTGAAGGAGGGGCAGGAACAGTCTGTGCATATCAGGTTGGGAAGTGGATGCTCCCATAGTGGTAAAGGCTGGGAGCTGGTGGCCTCTGGCCACTCAAGACTCCTGTTCCTCAAGCAGGTGTGCAATTGTGAAATCGGTTCAGTGCACTGGAAGAACACACATGGCTGGAAGCTCTGTATACAACGAAGCATCAGATCAGCACCCAGTAGCGGTGGCAGCAGCACATGACAGTAGTGTGGAGGCTGCCTCCTGCAGGGGGCAGGCCTTGATCTGAGCTGATATGTTAAGGAGGGTTGCTGCTTCTGAGTATCTCTGGTCAGGGATGTTATGCAGGGGCTGCCAAGTGTGTTTCACCCTCAGGCTACTTAACACTGCAACTTTTCCACTCAGAGTACTAATGGATATAACAAGGGGATGCCTGGAGCTTATCAGTCATGACTATGTGGCTTTTGGAATGAGGGTCAAGGGCACAGGAAGCCAAATGCATTTTCTCCATGATCCTCTACCCCATTCCCTGCACCATCAAGAGGAACAGACAGATCCTGCCTGTCAACGAATAGTTGCACAGCTGATATTGATAGCAGAGATTTGGATTTTATGGCCATAGGATTCCCTTTGTAGATCAAGGACTACTGGGAGGAGATAACATCCACCTACCCAAGTCAGGGCAAAAGTATCTCACCCAACAGGCTGAGCAACCTGGAGAGAAGGGACGTAAACTAGAAATTTCAATAGAGGGAAATGACTACCCACAATCAAGTAAGGAAATGGTGAAGTTGCAAACAAAGGGTATAGGCTGATGTGGACAAGAGACACCTTGTAATCAACCAGGGCACAGCTGAAGGCAGCCCATCACAGGTGTATGCACTCAAACATGGAAGCAGGAACAGGACAACATGATGGAGGAAGCTCTCGCTTTTTCTGAGGAATCTGCAGGAACAGGTGCCTCTGAAGTGCCTCTACACAAACACAGCATGGGGAATACACAGGAGGAGTTGGAGATCTGCATGCAGTTGCAGGGCTGCAGTTTCATTGGCGTATCTGATGTGGGATTGCTCGCAGAGCTGGAATGCTGCAGTAGATGCTTATGGACTGCCTAGGAAGGTAAGGAGTGGGAGTTATCTTTTATGTAAAAGAACAGCTGAACTGCATGGAGCTCTGCCTTCAGTCAGAAGCCTGTTTACAGTTTATGGGTTAATATTAGAGAGCAGATCAATAGAGGTGACACTATACTATGTGTTTGCTAAAGACCACCTGAGCAGGAAGAAATAGCTGAGGCCTTCAGACAATTGGAAGGTGCTTCATTTACAGGCCATGGTCCTCATGAGAGACTTGAGCTACTTCAGTGTTTGGTAGAAGCAGCAGCACAGCTGGGCACAGGCAATCCAGGAGGTTTTTGGAATGCATTGGTGACATTTGCTAACACAGGTGATCAAGGAGCTGATGAAGTAAGGCATTATGCTGGACCTCACACTTAGAAACAAGGAAGAATTGATTAGGACATGAAGATGGGGGGCAACCTTGGCTGTGGTGACTGTGGGATGGTGGCGTTCAGGATCCTGAGAGAAGGGAAAAAGGCAAAAATCAGGATTACGACCCTGGACTAGTTAAGCCTGTTTTGAACAAAGGAGTTAAAATAGACAATTCTACAGTGACCTTAATCTGTCATAAGTGACTGCCTTGGTTTAAAAGTGTATGGACATGCTCTCTTTGCTTGTCTTTCTGCAGTTTGCTTACCCTGCCTGTGGTGTTCTTGTAGCTGTGTGGGAAGGTCTGCTTGGGGATTTTATTTAGCCATGATCCATCAGAAGGCAGAGCTACAGATGAAAGTGTACAATATAGCTGAGGTAATGTGGTAGTTTGCTTCCTCCAAAAGGGCAATGTCCCATCCCCAGCTCTCCGCATCTGCTGCTTACCCTGTATGGACTCTGGCAGACCCACTTCATAAGCTGACTTGGTACATAAAGCTGGCAGAAAGCTAACCCAGCAAAAAGCAGGCAGTTTTCTGCTGGAGTAATGAGTTGAATTAGCTTAGTAAGGCTCTAATGAGGGCTAGGTTAATAGTCCCTCTGCTCTTTCGCATGCTGTTCTAGCCCTTTTATGTACCCTCCCTCTGAGTGGGGTGCTGCCCTAAAGTCATAGTTTATGGTCACTTTAATGCAGCAAGAGTGAAGAAATACTAATCAGGAGCATGTGCAGAGCTGGAGGTCTGTGGGTTTTGGGTCTGTACCCTGTCACAGGAAGAATTGTATTTATAGACAGTAAGTCAGGCAGATTTTTATTTTTTTTTTGCGAAGTATCCCATTTGTCTAAGGAGGTGGGAGGGCTTGTCTTCAGTACATCTTTAATCTAACTTGATCTTTGCTTCAAGGATAAGGGATTTATATTCTTATTTGCAGAAGGAATTTTATCAGAGTTAATCTATAATGTTCTGAATCTTTTTTTTTTTCCTTTTCCACTGAGCATTACTAAGGAGAAAAGCGTTCTGTAGTTGCTGTTTGATTTGGGTAATATTGGGATCTTAAGCATATTAATCCAAATGCTTTTAGCATAACTTTTATCAAAGCTTGGTGCAATAATATATGTTATTGTAGCTCTATACAGCTATATTCTCTATATTCTTCAGTTTTACAATAGCCTGCTTAGAATAATTAACAGAGCAGCGACAGTGAAGAAACTGGATAGTTCTGCCAGTGTTAAGTTTTACTCCTTTTAATTTTGTCCTAGTGTCCCTGGATCGTTGTCTTGTCTAGTTTGGGAAGAGGAGAGGTGTGGCAAGGAATGGAGGCTTCTGCATCTAGGCTTTCAAGATCAGTATTAGATGGATTTGGTCTTTTGCCATCATAGCATGGCTGTAGGCATAACATATGCATTCAGAAAATTGCTGTGATGTCACATAGGCCAGGTAGGATTGACTTCAGAACAAGATAACATTTATGTAGCAGTAATGTTCCTTTAAAGGGGATTACAAAAGCAAATCTGCACCTGTAAAAGGAAAGATTAATGTTTCATGATACAGATAGTGGTTGTTCCTTGAATAGTCAGTGTCTAGACAGCATTGCTAGTCAAGGTAGACAAGTCTGACAATTCAAATGCTGTCTGTACTAAGGGACTGCAATGGTTAAAATCAATGTGTATGTTAATAATCCGTTTAAATTGTGTGCTAGTAGCTATGTTCCTTATGATGAAATAACACTTGTTGCTGAACATCCAGCATTCCATAAGCATACTTCTAGGAAACACATCCAGAAAAACAGAGTTAGCTGCTTAATGTAAAAAAGTAGGCATTGTCTGTATCACTATAACTTAGAAGTGAATAAACAGCTGTAGATAAGGAACACTTCTCTAGTGTGATATTATCTCTGAGGGGTTTTCTTTATGGATGTACTGAAATATTTGTTAATGCTTAACTGGCAAGCCATACAGTTTGGCAGATGTTTGGAACAGTTACTCTCAAAATTTTTGAGCAATCTTTTCTCCTCAGTTAACTCATGCAATGATTTTTAAATAGAATAGTGAGGCTCTGGTGGTTACAAGTGTGTGGTGAGTCAAATCAGGGAATCAATCTGGCCAAAATCTGATCTAACCACATCAGGAAAAGCCGGGGCGGGGAGGGGGTCTGAGTGTCTAAAGTGTTTCAAATCCTTAGTATCTGTAGATGTTGTCAGAAGCAGGTCTAACTTGAATTAGTGGTGGTACTTACTTAATGTAAGAGGTTTTTAAACTCTTGGGCGCTACTCTGATTTTGTATTAAAATTTGAGCTTTTGTTACCTGTGTTAGTTTCTTCTAATGCAAGCCAAAAGATGGTAGTGATGTGAAGCAGTGGAAATCTTTGAGAACTGAGACAAATTGAAGCCTGTTGAGCCAGAGAGGAAGATTATCACCCTTGTACAGAGCCCAAACCACAAAGCTATTGCTCACCTGGTGGCGGCTTAATTAGAAAGGGAAAAATATTCACTCCCGTTTCTTCAGGGTATATTACTGCAACTGAATCTATTTTTACTTTTCTGTTCTGTATGTGCTGGTCACACAGTAATATAGAAGCTTTAGGGAGGGATTCAAATGTTGGCATTTCTTCAGTGCTATGTGCAAGATGGCATAATCAACATGAGGGCTAATATTGCAGAATTATGTCTCTCAGTAGATCTTGAGACAAATAATATGAAACCCACTGTCTAGGTCATACTGCTTTGAAGTTTATTGAAAACTTTTTCCAAAGGCCTTGTTGATGTGAGCTACATATGCAGAGCTGTTTGTTTAAACCTGTCTTGCAGTTATTTGAAGATCTTACACGTAGCTGAGCTTGTCAAAGTTCAGAGCAGAGTTGTCTCTGTGTGGGTATGGGGTGACTGTATTTCATATTGATCATTAGTAGACACTGAATAAATATTTGTGCATGACCCCTAGCAATTTATTAAAGAAAGCTGGCATCACCAATTTATAGGCACATAGGTTAACTTCTACTAAAATTAAATTCATCATGTAAAATATATCTGGATTCAATAGTAATGCTTATTTTACCACTAAACTTGGACTTCTGATCTTTCATTCCTATGAAACAGGGTGACTGCTTGGTTCTACCCAACTAGATTTAGCCAAAGCAGAACAAATGCTGTCATTTGTAGGTAGACTTCTCAGGTATAAGATAAATGCCTGAATTCTTGGAAAGTTCTGTTGTGTCCAGAATGTTCAGATTTTCATTTAGTTATTTAGTAAGTATGTCAAGTGTTACTTTCATGTTCCACAAGTGGCCAGTAACAAGACAAGACTATAGGAGAAAGACCTAAAAACTGAGAGAAATAGACTCTGAACAAATATCTGTATCTTCAACTAATAATGAATCATAACTGAAACTTCTTAATCTGTTACATATGCAAAATCAAAATGCTTGGCAAACTAGGGCTTACTTTCAGAAGCAGTAGGCTGGTCTGTACAGGTTACCAACATACTCGTGATCACTTACCAGTTAAACTGCCAGAACTAAATACAGTAACCTCTAAATAGGTGCTCTGCACATTACTGTGAAATGTTTAAACTGAAGTTGCTGATAATTGTGATGTTTATACAACGAGGAAACAAGCTACATACTTACTATATTTTGTGCTTTCAAATGATCACACTGATCAGCTTACTGGTCTCAAGTCAGCTGTAGTTAAGACAAACTCTTGTCCCTAATAATGAGCTTTATATGATTTTTTTTTCTCTCTTTCATAAATGCCTGTAATGTTTTTATTGTAGGTAAGCAAGTGAGAACCAAACTGTCACAGGCTTTTAATCACTGGCTGAATGTTCCAGAAGACAAAATACAGGTACTGGCTAATTATTTTTACTGGGCTGTTACCTTTCTTCCAAGACTACTTCTAACAGATGATTCTCTTATGTAGCATAACTGATCTAGAAATCTTATATGCACTAGTTTCTGAATATATTGGGGTAAACTTCCAGGAAAACAGCTTTGGTGCAAAGCTTTGACTGTAAAGTAACACTAAAGAAATAACTTCCGTGACTTGTCTTATGTAGAATACTTACTTCTTTCCAAGTGTGCTCAATCTTCTTAAGTTGTAGACAAGCAGCTACCATTGTTACCCATTTAACAATAACTCAATTATTAACGCTGTGTTTTCAATTACTCACAAAAAAAGCCAAACAGTTACCTTGTAAACTACACAAATATAGTGGTTGAAAATAAAATCTTATTATTTTGATACAAGAATTTCGAAGCAGTTAAGTCAACTTTATAAACTGCTTCTTGTTCTGGACCTAAAACTGTGGTCGTCTTATACAGTCTAGAGTCCTTACTCCCCAGTGAGAAGCATTAGACTAGGAATTCTCCTCTTCTTTTTGCTTTTCTTTTGGACAAATCTGTACAAGATGTATGACTGTGTATTTAAACACTGTGGCTTGTAAAATGAGAAAGTATTCTCTTGGTTGGACTACAGTCTTGCCATACTGCATATCGGGGGTGGAGAAGGTTCTCTGTATCCAAGAAAATGTAAGGAATTAAAATAACCAATTATGTTTTTTTTACTATTACCCAGTTGGTCCCTAGTTATTTTCGTTAATGGTAGGCAGAAGTACCTCTAGAGTCTGTGAAGGAGCCCTCTTTAGGGTGGCCTAAGAGTGATGCTTCATAGTCCTCAAGGAGCAAAATAGCATAAGTGATTTTTAAAAGTGAAGGAAGAGGCTGTATTCATCATCTAGTAATTATTTTCTATTTTTCAATCTGTCTATATAACTACTTAGCCAGGTTTATTCTGGCCTCCAACTAAGCACTTACCCATTATGCTCAGCTACATATCCAAATAAAATGTGTTATATAGTAACCTGTGTATTGTATTTATGGGTTTAGTCTAAGTCATAGATCAGAATTCAAACTGGAAGAAGCCTCTGTTATCTAGGACAATCCCTGCTTTAAGCAGGGCTTGCTTTGCAGCTACTTTAGGCTTCTGGGAGCCTTGCTGAGTTTTGACAATGTGAGGATGTAGATTCTGCAGCTTCTTTGGGCCTATATTCTTCCTGTGCTGAACCTCTTCCATGGATAACGAACTCTTCCATTCTGTCTAATTGGGATTTCTTATGCTGCAACCTGACTGTTGCTCTTGCCATTTTGCAGAGCACCTGTGGCAGTATAGGCCTGTCATCTCTAGCCCGGTTTAAACCACGACGATGTCTATAGTAAATTAAACCTGCAGTGCTTCTGTGTGAGCAGAAGTTACCAGTTTTACCTGTCACTTTTAAACTGATAATCCTGTAACCACTACTGAAAGCTTAGACCACTTGTTCTGGTTATCTTTATGAATAAAACTGATGCTTTAATGTTTCCTTTACCACTTAAGCTGTTTGTGATGGAACTTTAATATTTTTATTCTTTAGGTCATTTGAGGACAAAAGCAAAATGCTGACATCTTTTAATCTGCATCCTGCTACAATTATTACTGCTTTTGTGCGTACTTGTACTAATTCTAATAACTTAAAGTTGTTGAGGTCTGCAGTACCACCTCTAGTCATGTTTTTGACATCTCTGATAATCTTCTTCAGATGTCCCAGTTTCTAGCAGCCTGATTCCCTTCCAGCTCTTTGTATTTATTTTATTAAAAATCTGAATTCTGGCACTCCTTATAGAACACTCTTTTACCTTAGATCATTTGTCTTCATGTAGTATATTTAGATTAATAGAGTTGAGGATACTGTTTCTTGGTACTTGATTTACTGTTGGCTGCCACTGTTTCACTTCTTTCCCAGTCTCGTAGTCTTATTTTTTTTTCCCCACACTCACTGCATCTCTAGCACTCACCTGATGCTGCACTGAGACATGTCAGCCTGTCGAGTTAGGTAACACTGGGTTTGTCAGATAAACTTCTTCTCAGAAGGCACTGCAATGGCTTAGTACAGGACCAAGCAAATTCTACAGCTACTGTGCAAGTAAGGATGTAGAAATCTGTGTGTTGGAGTGATAGTCCAGCAGCCACTGATTAGATAGGCTTAGGTTGTTAGAAAGCGTAACACTGTACTGGTTCTTCAGCTTTCGTTATGAAGAGCAGTCTTCTCATTTCCTTAGGCTACTTCCTGATGTCTTCTAAAATAACCTTTTTATGCTGTCTAAACTTTTTTGCTCCTTACTTTCAACTTTAAAGCATTTTTGACACTGTCTTAAGTTCACAAGATAACAATTCAAACACAGAGTTGTGAAGCACTACTATTTCAATTACACCTTAAATGTCTAGAAGCTGCAAAAGTTCATGAAACTGACAGTGATATGAAATAGGTTAGCAAGAAAAATCCTAGAATAGGCTTATCTAAGGAATTCACAGAGTACATGGGAACTTTCCTGGTAGTACTGAGAATGAGAATGATGTATTGGACGAAAGCAATACTCAGACAAATAGGTATGCAAAGTTGCTTTCATTAAGTATCTGATTTTAAGTCAATGGACAACAACATATCTTTACAGGTCAAAGTAGGGGTCATTTCTAGCTGGTAGATGAGTCATTAGTGCCTAAGTAGGTGGTTCTTGCAGTCATATCTTGGACAAACAATTAGACTGCTGGGTTTGGGGTTTTAGTCTTTGGGAGAGTGGTTGCTGAACACCAGGTGACTTGCTGCTGAAGAAAATGCTTGCAGTCAAGTCTCACTTGCAGCACCCACTGCATAGAACCATGCTAGGTACTTGCCACTATTTAGTGGTGGTCTTGGTATTTTTTTTAAAAGCAGTTGAGTGCAATGTTTGTAGCTAGCAAGTGTAATTTGTTCATTAGCATTAAAATAATATCTTGATCAGATGTGTTTTGCAGTGAGTTTATAGAGTATGCAGTTTACATGCTTAAATTTATTTCCATTTAGGCAAGTGCTGAATATACTTGTACCTTGCATAGCAGTTGTACAATAAAAGCAGTATATAGTCTTGAAACTCTTCGTTTCTTGTTAATTGTCCTGCTTTGGGATTATTAAATTTCACTTTTAGTCAAGTATAGTCAGCTTGATGTTCTGAACAGTTTATTCCGTACCTCAGGTGGTGTATGACATTGGTTTACCTAATAACAAGTAATAAGTGTGTAGAAAGCTTCCCAAAATAAGTTGTAGCTGTTGCCTTTCTGCCAAGGACTTTCCAAATGATGTTTCAGAGAGAATAGTCTGTCCTTTAAGAGCTCAGTACTGAAGATAACTACAAAAAGTGTGGGGAAAGAAAGATGAACTCTCTCCATTTACCAAAACAAGGTTTAAGAGACACATGTGTTAATGGATGATACCTGACACTCAAGAGCTGACATTGGGAGATCCCAGGTTAGTGAGTCTAAACCCGTCACAACGTTGTTGCTTTTTTTTTTTTTTTTCTCTTCATGTTTCTAATAAGTTACTGTATGACTCTTAGAGAAGGGCATATTTTAGAACTGCAGCGACAGTGAGGAGGAGCATGCATGTGGAAACACTTCAGGGAGTAAGTTCACTTGGAATCTGAAAACATTACACAAAATGCAGAGCACATGATCCAGGATTTAAAGCAAAGTGGCTGATGGAAAGAATCATAAATCTGTATTAATAGTAAAAGCAAGCGTTCTAAAGGGGAACCTCAGTGATGGAGAATATAATTCTTTAAAACCTTGTCCATTTTAAGTAAGGTCTTACAAAACTGGAGGTTAAATTACAGTGGCAGGCTGAATAATTTTCTTTTCTTGTAATAGGTTATCATTGAAGTGACAGAGATGTTGCACAATGCAAGCCTACTTGTGGATGATATTGAAGATAACTCGAAGCTACGACGGGGCTTTCCAGTGGCACACAGTATCTATGGAATTCCATCTGTAATCAACTGTGCTAATTATGTGTATTTCCTTGGCTTAGAGAAGGTTTTAACCCTTGATCATCCAGATGCTGTTAAAGTTTTTACCTGTCAACTTCTGGAACTCCATAAAGGCCAAGGCTTGGATATTTACTGGAGGGATACTTACACCTGTCCTACGGAAGCTGAATATAAAGCTATGGTACTGCAAAAGACAGGTGGTCTCTTTGGATTAGCTGTAGGCCTCATGCAGCTGTTCTCAAATTATAAAAAAGACTTAAAGCCACTTCTTAACACACTTGGCCTCTTCTTCCAAATAAGAGATGACTATGCAAACTTGCACTCCAAAGAATATAGTGAAAACAAGAGTTTTTGTGAAGACCTAACTGAAGGCAAGTTCTCATTCCCAACCATTCATGCAATTTGGTCAAGACCTGAAAGTACGCAGGTGCAAAACATCTTACGTCAAAGAACGGAGAACATAGATATCAAAAAATACTGTGTACATTACCTTGAAAATGTGGGTTCCTTTGAGTACACTCGGAATACCTTGAAAGAGCTTGAATCTGAAGCCTATAAACAAATTGAATCACTAGGAGGAAACCCTGAGCTTGTAGCACTAGTTGAACAGCTGAGCAAAATGTTCAAAGAAACTGAAAATTAAAAACTTAATTCCTGGGGTGTATTGAAACTTTTTAAAATGGGAAAACAAGCAGACTATCTGAGAGGTGTGATAATCAGTCTTGCTTAAAAGCCACATTACAGAAATTGCTGTTAAAAACAATTTGTCACTGAGTATTAAAATATATACCCTATTATCTATACAATCATAACTGTAACGGCTTGTGGATGGCTTTGTTAAAGCAGATGTACTAGAACTGAAACAAGTTTTGAATCTAAATGTGATAATCTTTACATAATCATAGCATTATTTCAGGCCTAAAGCTCTCATATCTTTAACCAGGCTAGTGTAGATTTCTGGCTGAAATTCTGTGTTAAATTAAATTAGATTGACCTGACTGTATTGTGCATTTTCAAACAACGCTCTATTAAACCAAAATGTACAATCTTAAATAACAAAAGAAGATGCTTGCAACCACAATGCACATAAAACTGTTGTGTGATGTTTCAAAGTTAGACTTGTCAAGATCAAATGGATCAGTGTACTAAGTTCTAAAGTGAATATCTTATCCAGCTTCTGAGGATATTTTCAAGGTAATGGAAATTATGAAAGTCTTATTTGCATATAAAATACTAATGTTTAGTCTGAAACTGTAGCTTTATAAAGATTTGTAAGTATCTTAGAGAAAAGATTCCATTGCATCAGCAAAGCATAAATTTGCTGCTGATTCAAGCTTTGCAGTGAATAATTTTGATTGCCTGGTTTTAGATTTTTACACTGTCAACGATTTTGTAGCCCGGGACTTAAATCTATGCATTAGAGCTCATATGTGTGACTGTAGATAACAACATAGTAAGCTGCTACAGAAACAGAATGGGATTCGCACCAGGTAACTTCAGGACACCATAATTGGTGCAGGTCTCTTTAATAGCTGTTTATAACTGAGAGGGGCTTCTCCAGGAGTTGTTTCATAGTTCGTGCTGCGTTCCTGTTCTGAGTTGCTATCTGGAGGCATGTTAGAGGTCTCTCCAAAGAGAAAATCTGTAATTTTTTGGTAACACCAAGTACAGCATCTTGTTCTACAAGCTATAATACCATTTCAGTTTTGTTTAAATAATTGCTTAAATAGTGCTTTAAAATTATGTACACAAATGTACTGAAGTAGACCTGGAACTGAGAGCTAGATTGAGGAGGGAGGGCTGGTAAGTGACATAACATTCTGCTTTTATTTTTATATATATACACTTATATATAAAGGTCAACAAAATGTAAGCAGAGATGGTTGTTTCTTCTTGGCTGGGCTCACTTTAATCAGGTTCAGTTCCCTTAATCTTCACAGCTACATGAAGCTTTTCTTTGGTGTAGGGAGGTAATGGTTTGGATCAAAGGTAGGACTGATGCTATCAGTGGTGGTGTTAGCTCAAGCATGATCTCAAAATAAATGGCCAGAGGTCCTGTGCTTTTGACAGCTGAAGGACAGTTTTATGCAGGTGTTTATTTACAGTGCCTGGAAAGCAGGGAGAGTCATGGCCTCAACCCACTGAACAAACTAACTGAAGAAGGTTGCTGTAATGTCTTCCCTAGTCAGCCTTAAGATTCTTCTGAAAGGGATCAAGCATGAAAGAATTCAAGATGACTGCTTTCAGTCAGACCTAGTTATGGATGATAGCTTATCCCTGTTATCTACATGCTGAGGAGGGATCTTTGTCTGCTCTGTAATAAGGCATGGAATAATAGCCTTTTCACTGAATGGACTTGGTTGCCAGGACTGAATAGCTTAGTTAGTGAAAGGTGGAGTTTTTTATAATGTTAATGACAGTGAATTATAATTTGTTTTTTATAACTTGCAGTGCTTAGTAAACCTGTGAATTTTTAATATTTCAGGAGAAAATACTGTCTGAAGTACAATATTTATTTTGTGCCATGTCTTGGGAGTTTCAAAGCTCTGTTGCAGCTGATGTTGAATGGAGGAGAGCACTGGGAAAACTATTGTCAGGAGAATCTCCTAGTCCTACTGTGAAATATATCCTTGTGCCTATTAGGATGTTGTAACTAACATATACAATGCAAAGTGCACTCAGTGCCAGTTCATGTTGGCTCAGTTGCTGCATGTAAACAATTATGTGTAATCAAACTTTCATAATTAGGTAGCTCTTATTTTTGTATAAAACTTCTCTATTATCTGAGACTTCTGATATGTTGTCACTTCTTTGATTCATTCTAGCAACTCACTCCAATATTTGTTCTAATACCGTATCTTGTAGAATGTGCCTCCATTAATGCAGGAGAAAGTACCTTGGAAGTTTTTCAGCTGCAGGCCCCTTAAACCACAGATGGGTAAGAAGGGAAAAGTGTCCCCAGAAAAGAAAGCTGGACCAACAAGAAACCATACAGGTCTGTCTGACTGTTCTGCCTTTCAAGGCTTTTGATACTGGTATTCAAAGCATACCCTGAAGGTATATTTTTAAAGGCCCAGAAGCAGAGTATCGTTATTCTTCACTTTGGTGAGGATGGAATGAGGTCTCTGAAGGTTTTTCTTAATGTATTCAGGAGCTGGAAGAGGCTGGGATCTTTTCCCCTTCATCTGTTAAGCAGGTAGAGCATATTTAAGTATTAAGCATCAGCAGTGATGATGCTCTGCGGTCAAGGTAGATTTTATATTTGGTGCCGTAAGATGAGACTGTGCGTCTTCCTCAGTATTCTCCAATATTAGCTCTGTTACAGGCTCCTGGAGTTAAGCCATGTTAGGAAAACCACTTTCCTTGAAGCAGCATGAGAATTCTTGTCTGCAGAATTAGTTTAGTTGTGTAAGTACTACTCTGTTGCTATGCCTCCCTCAACACAGGGAGTAAGGTTTATTCCTGATCTTCACAAGAGATGTGTTGCTGTGGAATGGCAATCCGGAATTGCAAATGGAAATGCCTGTGGGGAAATAAAGGGGATGCTGGTTTCAATATCAGTCCCTTTGAGCCAGAACTGCTCCCATTATTGTCTTCCTTCCATTGCAAACAAGTCCTACTTTGATCAGGGGTTTTAGCTCTTGCATTGGGTATAAAGAAAAAGGAAAATACTCCTCAGTCTCCAGCTTTCCCCCCTAACCTCAATCTGTTTTCTCATTGTGTGCTTGCTTGGGTGCAAATGAATGTTGGCACGTGTCTTGAGTGGCCAGTGATTGGATGGGCCCTCTGTCTCTGCTTCTTGAAAGGCTGATGTTATCCCTGTCCATTCTGGTGAAAATTGCATCATTTTGAGATTTTCCTGAGGAGATGGCTTGTCTTCCACCTCTCCTTTAGAGCTCAGGTTGTTCAGGTACCCACTAAGAGCAGCTTTGTATGTGTCAGCCAATTGGTGATACAGCCTGAAAATGTTCATGACAGTGGGAAAGTACCTGTCAATACTTCTTTATGCCTCCAGCTTCGTGGTTGATTTTGCTAATTATAAAATATCTAAATGACTCTGTGTGCTATGGGAGTTTCCTATATTATTGGCTTCTTTCCCCAGTTACTGTTAAAATGCTAACATGGTATAAAAACATGGGATTTGTCTGTTATTTCTTTTTCACCTTATATAGAACTGGTTTGAACTCTGTGTCTTTAGGATTGAATTGGGCCAGCCTTTTATTCGTGTGCAAGAGCTATATAGGTGTCTCTTGCTCCTCTTTGTTCTGTCTTAATCTTACCGTTTTATGTTTCAGGTTTGATATTTGCCATGTTCTTTATATTATTTGCTCAGTACCTACATTGTCATTCTTGTATTTTCTCAGCTATGTTTCCATTCTGCTACTAATACTGTAGCACACACAATACTATCAAACTTGGTTTTGATCCTAAACAAACGAAATATTCTGGGTCTGCTTTTGAAACATTAAATCTTGGCTCATCATATGCCTTCAGAAAAGTAATCCAAGATTTTCTGTGATCCTGGAATGCCAGAACTTCTTTTTTGTCCAAGCAGCTAAACCCTGTAATGTATTTTATATTGCCATAAATTATATTTGTCCCATTTAGCTTGAGCTCCTTTCCCCCTGCTAGCTGTTTGATTTCAACACCTGGTTTGCATTGGTGGTAATGTTCACTAGGCCTTTCTGTGAAACAACTCGCTACCCTTGGGGCAGAGGAGTTAATTTTCATCTGAGTTAATGAATTATCCCACTCAGCAAGAGCCTGACGAATGTTGGAGCTGGCAGGTGGACAGAGGCAAGAACGGAGCCAGGGAAAGAGTTGGAGAGAATAAGAAAATCCATTTTAGGCTCCTGAGGCTGCCTCATTTCATTTCACCTCATTTTACAGCATCTCCTTCTCTTTGTTAGGAAAGGCTAAGAATGCAGTTGGTTCACCTGAACTTCTTGTCTTGCTTTCCAAGTAGAATGTAAGAGATGTTAAAGTTTAAAAATATTTATTCTGATAGTTATTTGTGTAACTTGAATATATCATGTTAAGGTTTTGATTAAAGGTAAAGATAAAACAATTAGTAGATTGTTTTGTTACTGTATTTTTAACATTTTTTCTATTCTTGAAGCTAGGGAAACATAATCTGCTATGTGCCTACTTTGCTTGATTGCTACCTCACATTAAACATCCTTCCTGAATAACCTGTATCATAGCTGAGCAACAGAGTTCACCATTTCTGCAGCATTTTTTTTTAATTACTTTAGAAGGTACCTTCGTGAGTGGCTAGGAACAATACATGATTCATTAATTCATTTTCAAGTATATTATCTGCAAACATTATAGTGAAGATGCAGGCTAAACCACATGAATCCTGACAGTGTTCTTCACCTGTGTGCTCTATGGAACAAATAGGTTCTCAACTCACTGAAAAGGTAATTTACTGAGCATCTGTTTACTACAGCGTTGAACCTAATCTCTTGTATTTTACACAAACCAAAATGAATGTTCAATAAATTCTGAAGTTAAATCCTTTTTCGTTTAGGTGTTTATAAAATGCAGAAGTTGCAATTCTAGGTAATGGGGTGAAAAAGTTAAATTAGTCTACATTTTTTTAATTGGCATTGAGACTGTCCTGTTTCTTGTCAAGTACATTGCATAAACTATAGCTATTTAATTACAGTGCTAAAACAGAAGAAACAATAAATGAAATAGAATAAACTAAATTGTGGTATTCTAATCATTTTAGAAATAATACATAGATTTGACAACATGCATGTAGATTGAGAATGGCTGAATTACCTATCAAACATGCTGCTGGCATTAGAAAGATAGTGAAAAGTATTTTCTTGTTTTCAACACCTTTCCTGACATGCAGTTAAACAAAGTGGAGCATACGCTGAAGTCTGTACTCTGGAACAGTGAGTGAGTCAGACAAGGAGAGCACAGAGAGTTACTTCCCATGTTTCAGCAGTTGTACCACTATCTGTGTAGCATCAGCATCACTTGGAGCTGAACAGATCGTTCAAGGGTGCCCTCTGCGGGAGATGGATGGATGAGCTCAGGAGCCCATATGAGACAGCAACACCAAAGATGTGGAAGGACTACGGTATCTGTTGTTCGTTGTGGGGTTTTTTGTTGGTTTGGTTGGGTTTTTTCCAAGATGTTATTTAGCCTAAGAAAACATTACCATTGGCAAAAGAAGGCTCTAAGGTAAAGGCACAGAGATCTTTACTGGAATGCACCTTTAGGGAGCCGCTGCTTTATGCCAGATGGTAAGGCAACACCCTCAAAGCCTGTTCCTTGAAGATGCAAGCTATCAGTGTGCCAAGGAATTTATGTATTATCCAGATTACTTTGATTTGGAACGTACCAGTGTTACAGAAATCAAGTACAGGTATTTGGTAATCAATATCACAGAATCGGAGCAAAGGGTACTGATATGCTGCCTGCCAAAAGAGTGGACAGAATTATTTAATACAATAGAATCAGTGGCACAGTGCTGAAATAGCTTCTTCATTACTGACTATCATGATTGATTCAGTCTTTGTGGTCTCAACAACTGAAACGATATAATTTTAATTTTATGAGACCTTTAAATGTGAAGCACATCAGAGATGAACAAATATGGAAAACATCAACCAGGGTACTTTGATTTCATAACCACAGAACTGTGAAACTGAAGAGCTCTTACTAAATTTCTATGCCCCAGCAATTGCTATGTAAAGGATACTGTCAAGTGTTTCAGTTTTTGCTGTTTATCTACATGCATTGGTCACCTCAATTCTTTTTTTAGAAGCTGTGTTCTGTAATTGTTGTGGCTTTTGTCTGGATTCTCTTCCACTTAATTGATATTTTTCTCACATAGTGGATGTTGAAATAAATTCAGCAACAACTGTAGCTGTGCCAAGAAGCTACACAAACACAAGCAGCACACTAGTTCCCCAGGCCAGATGTTGCACCAGGGGAACTTGCTGCTTGCCCAGGCATCTGTGTTCCCAGTCAGTGTTTCCCAAGGAGAGTGCTTCAGCCTTTGAATGTGGCCTTACTGCTTTTGTTCAACACACAGCTTTCGTTCAGGCAGAAAAATGTGTATTGCTTGCTTCTAAATGTACAAAGAAAGCTGGATTTCTCTGACATTGATTCGAAACAACTGGTGGTTTGATCCCAAAGCCACCTGGATGGTGTAGCCTGACAGAATCTGGTCCTGTGAACCTGTGCTGCTTGATGCTGAATCCATTGCTTTAATTATTAATTAGCCACGTGTTGAAACAGTTATAACAATATCTTGCTTCCATATCAGTTGTACAGCTTGTCTACTGCATGCTGCTTTGAAACATTTACCAGTGCAGCAGTTTCCTGGGGGAAACACCCTGCCTTCTTACAGGCCCGCTCAAAATCCGTGGCTACCCTCACGCAGGCCGGGCCTCCGGCCCCAACACCCGCGCACGGGGCCCTGCCAGAGCCCGACCCCGGCGCTGCGCACTGGGCAGGCGAAACCCGTTCAGCTCCGGACAGGGACACACCCTCCTGCCCTGGCGCCCTCTCCTCCCAGCTCCGCCCCGGGCGGCTTTCAGGCTGGGCCCCGCGCCGCAGGTCCTGCTCGCCCAATCAGAGCGCCGTTTAGTCGCCCCACGGCATGTTGGGAGGTGTAGTCCAGGGGCGGCAAACCGACGCGGCGTGGCCGCCTCGGCGAACTGCATTACCCAGGAAGCTCCACGGCGGTGACATCGAAGATGGAGGCAGGCCAATAATGGCCAAGCTAGGGCGGCAGTGGGAGCTTGGGGCCAACGGGAGCTCGCCGATAGGCCAGACGGGGCGGAGTGATAGCTGTCAGTCGGCGCAGGACGGTAGAGAGGGTGTTCCGGCTGATTGTTCCTGGAGTCGTTGGTGCAGGGGGTTTGGCCCCAGGCGCGGGTACGAAGACGGCGGGCCCAGCCCGGGGCTGCCCGTCCTGCCTGGTGCGTTAGCTGCCTTCCGTCTGCGGCTGCCTCGGCTCCGGCCCAGGGGCAGTTCTTACTTTAACGGCTGTACCTGCCGCACGCGCTGCCCGCCCGAGCCTCGCGCGGTAACGGCCTGGGGCACGGCTCCTGGCGGAGCTGCCCCGCTCGGTGGTGGGGCGGGCTCGCTGCGGAGGGCAGGGGACGGTTTGCAGTCCGTGGCATGAAGGCACCACCGAAGGAGGCTGCTCCGTAGCGGGGGTCGCCCCCTCAGCGCTGCGGGCACGGGAGAGCTGCAGGCAGCGGCGCTGGGAGGGCAGGCCCTGCCCGCAGGGGTGCACTGTGCTGCTGGGCAGTCACGGAGCAGCTCGGGGTAGGGGGTGTGAAAGCAGTGACTTGTGTATGCTCAGGGTGTCGCCTCTGTCTCTGCAGGGCTGTGAGTGGCGCGGAGTTCGCTTCTGCCAGGATGGCTGCCCAGGTGCCCCCTGATGCGGTGGGTCGAAGAGTCCTGTGTGGCACAGACTATGCAACTGTGCGATACGTTGGCAGTGTTCCTCCTACAGCAGGTATGCATCACAGTGGTAAATAACCTTTACATTTAATGCTTCTTTTTGAAATTCTAGTTATGTTGTTCTTAATTTAAAAAAAAAAAAAAAGTCAGGAAGAACCTGGTAATTTACAAGTTGTTTTTACCTCCTCGTTCTTATGTAAATGTGGCAACTTCTAACTTAGATAAGTTGTTGGGGTTTTTTAAGAGTCAGAGCTGTCAAAAGGAGTGTAAGAAGTACTTTTGGTTGAAATTGGTAACATTGTTTCTAACAGCAGAAAGATCTTAGAGCCTTCCTTTTTCCATTAGTTTTCATGGACAGGCTGTTCCCTGGTCTTTGTGTACTGGCATGGTCCGGGAAGGACAGAGACAGGCGGCAGCAGCAGATCAACAGACTAGGCACTCTTTTGATAGCATATGCAAGTTCATGGGGACAAACAAGACTCATTCCAGCTTGCTGTAAGATCTGGGCAGTCTGATTGTGAGACCACTATATGTCATCTTTGAAACATTGTGCTGACAGGATGGGAAGATTGCTGATACTTGGAAGGAGTCTAACCTTGCATACAGTTCTAGAAGAGGCAAGAATAATGACCAGGGAGCTGTAGATTCATCAGCCTCACTTCAGTTCCTGGAAAAATCATGTAGCATGTTCCTTTGGAGTCCATTTCCAAGCCTACGAAGGACAAGATGGTAGTTGGGAATACCTGATACTTGCAAAGAACAAGTTGTGCTTGGCAAACCTGATTACCTTCTGTCATGATATGTGGGAATGTGGACAAAGGGAGAACAGGACATGTAATATTCATTGACTTGAATAAGTCTTTTAATAGTGTCTCTATAAAAATCTTGTTTGGAAGTTGGACACGTCCAAGGCAGAGGAATGGACTGTAAAGCAGGTTGATAGTCCACAGTTCTGAGAAGTGGAACAGTGGTAATCAATGACTTGGTATCTGGTACTGCACAAGTACTACAGAAATAAATGCTGGGGTCTGTCTCATTTAACATATTCCTCAGTGTCTTGGATAATGAAAAGCAATCACCCTCAACTGGCTGATGTGTCAAAAGGTAGAATTACAATCCGGAGCAAGGTTTATGAACTTCAGAGATTCAAGAAGGATAAATTTCCCCAAGTAGTGTGAAATAAATCTTTGTAAGAGTATGAACTGGGAAGCACTAGCAACCCACAGGGTCTGTTGTACAGGACTTGGGAGTTAAGGTGAGTACTGTCATTTACATGAGCCAACAGTGAGGTCTTGTTACAAGCAAGGTATGGGTTAAGCTAGCATGATTAACATGGCCAACAAATCAAAGGAAGCTGTTATCCTCCTCTGGGGGCAGGTGTTCTTAATAAGGTTGTGCTTAGAATAACGCATCTGGTTTGGGACCATCCCAGTTCAAGACGGATGTGGATAAACGTGAGAGGATCCAGTGGGGGGCTGCTAAGATGGTCAATGGCATAGACCATGTATGTGTGTTGTGAAGAGAGGTTGAGGAATCAGGACTTGGTTAGTGTGGTGAATAGAAGATTAAGGGACATCTAATAGCTGCCTGCAGCTCTTTGACAGATGATTACAAAGATGACAGAGACGAATTCTTCTTACTGGTGTTAGATTATATAGTAAGGAACAGTGGCCACAAATTGTGGCTGGAAAGGTTCAAATTGGACAGCAGGAAGATGTTTTTCTCTACAGAAGTAATGCAAAACTGGAATAGGTTGCCCAAATAAGTTGGAACCTTTCTCTACTTGGAGATTTTCAAGATCTAGCAGGGTAAAGACTTACCTGGCTGAGCTGTTTTAGTGCTGATGTTAATCTCTTGCTTTGAGAGAGAGAAGGTTAGGTTAGATGAACTTTAGAGGTTCCTTCCAACTATGATTTCTATGCCTATAATGCCATCAATTTGAAAATGTGTCTGCCATATTTTTCAGGAATTTGGCTGGGCGTGGAATGGGATGATCCTCAGAGAGGAAAGCATGATGGTACCTATGAAGGAACACAGTATTTTAAGTGCAGGTGAGTTATTTCACAGTGTTGGCACTTCACATGTATGGACAAGATGGTCATGGGAAAATGCTCTTTTGCAATTTTTAGGGCAAACCTTTTTGTTATCTGTTGGCTGATATTTAGAAGATAATGAATCTAAATGCTGTGATTAGCTACACCATAACAACTGTTGCGTTGTTATTAATCCAGTGACAGGGATTAGAATATGGTAAATACTTAGAAAATACCACTCATGTTTTCAGGGGTATGTAATAAAATGTGACTTTTGGATGTTATTACCTTTAGTAGGTTTAGATCCTCTGCTTTAGTATGGAAATGAGAATGTCTTACCTTCCTTAGGTAATTCTGAAGTGAAATATTGGTCCTTATTAACTGTCTCAAATATAGTTTAGATTTGGGCTTAAGATGACTTGCATGTATCTTGTTAAGGGAGAACACCAAGTTCCTGATAATTATTTGAATTGTATTTGTATCACTGAGGAATTGTTAAGTATGTTTACTTGCATTTAATATATGCAAAACACAGTGTATCTGGTTTGGGGTTTTTAAGTATATACATGCATTACATCGAAGAATAAAGACTCAAGCACTTGGATACGTGGATGTTTGTTTTAACAACTGGATCACAGCCGGCCTAGGTCTTTTTCTGCCTCCTACTTTCCAGGGCTGGTAATAACTGTAGAAGAGCGGTTTGATTGCAGTTTGTTCCTAACTGTTCAAGTGTTCATTCAAGTCAAATCCCGTGATAGGGAGCACTTAGAGTTAATAGAAGACCTTTGAAAATATGAAAGACAGTGACAAACCAAGAAAATAAATTAAAAGCTGTCTGTGGTCTTGCTTTTCTGTGTGTTTTTGCTTTGGTTTGTTGGAAAATGTAGGAAGACTTTTCTCTGAAATTAATTTGTCATGTTAATTATCTTGAAAAAGTTATAGTCATCAATGAGAGGATAAGGAAATCCTTTTTTTTTTTTTCCAACTTGCTTGTAAATGAAAGTCACAAAAATAGCTAGATGTAGTCAGTACAAAGATTTGTCTTGCCTAGTTTCCTGCCTCTGACATTGGCTAATAGCAGATGATAGGAAAGGTATGAAAGAACAAGAAAAGTATATGTAGTGACAGTTTTCCAAAGTCTCGCTAGCTTTAGCTAGTCTCAGTTCAAAGATTTTTCCAGAGACAGAGGTGGTGTATTTGTATATGTACTTTGTTTTGCTCTCAATATGTGATTTGTCAGAGAAAATTTGTTGTAAGAATTTTGTCCAAAAGAATAATTAAGAGCATGTAGTAAGAGGGCCTGTGTTTGCTAACCTTTGAGCATGTGGTTTTGGCTTGTGAAAATTGTGATAGTTTTCGTTTTTATGAGTAGATGAGTCTTGTCACTTTTTCCTATCTGAATATAGAAATATAATATGGAACTTAGACCTGTTACTGTAAAATGTCACATAGAATAAAAAAATTATATTCAAATTATTATTTCTATATTGTGGGGAAAGTAGGTCTAGGTTTATGTCTGCCAAAAGATCTTCTGAAGAAAAATGGAATTTCCTGGGGAAGAAAGAAGGCTGTTGTGTTTGTATTGAGACCTGACAGCAGTTCAGGGCTTGTTAAAGAGTATACTTCATTATCGGTTCAGATCAAAGTTGTTCTCAAACCAGCAAGTAGAGCTGTTCCATCTCAGACTGAAGCAGCAAAAGAATTTATCTACTAAATAATGCAAAATTTAAAAGTATCTGGTTTGAAATCCTTTCTGGGAATACTATCTCTTACTTGTAGCCAAACAAGACACAAACAGGGAAGGGGTAGATTCTTTTCAGTAGTGCAAATCAGAATTCTTAGTTTTTATCTTCTACATTCATGTAAGGTGCTCTAGAGACCTCATTATCAGAAAATGAAATGCTAAAACAAAATCTGTTTTTTAGAAAAATAAAGAAAAATACACCTATGAGGGCTGTACATTTTTCCCTTGTATCTAATAATAATGATAACAATAATAATAATAAAGCAAGTATTATGGAGGATAAGCACACTTAATCTGTGAAAAAAATTAACATTGCTGGATTTTTCTTAGCAAAAGAATTGGAAGCTACAGTGTTAAAGCAACCATGTCTTTTGAATGAATGTATTAGCAGAAGTTGCTTCTTAAATGCTTTGAATTTAATTGAAGGAGTTTCCAAGTTGAAGCTAGTTATGTTCTGCTGTAGGAGAAATAATAAAAGTAATTAGTGAGCCATTCCAAATCTCTCTGGACAGAAGAAGCAATTGAGCATGTTGTCAGTGTTTTTCAGAAACTTGAGTGCTTTGCATTTGTATGTGTATAATATTTATATACGTGTATAGACTCTTGCTTTTCTAGCAACCACTAGTGTGCTCCCAGAGATGAGATTTCAGATAGTGATTTCAATTCTTGTAAGAATCAACTTTTTGAGTGAAGCTGCAGATACCTGTAACAAATGTAAATGTAGTGATCTTTAAACATGCTGTTCTTAGAATACCTGTTATTTGTACTCCGTCCAAATCAGAGGAAGTCCTTCTGTAGTCTAAGAGGATAAATAATAGTTCTAGCAGTTAACCATGACTCACAGACAGAACTTTCTGTGTGTAGACTGGTTTGTATTTCATATACCAATTGTGAAGATGTAGGCAAACTTAAGTAAAAAATGGTTACCTTATTTTATCAAGAAGATGCTAAAAACACACAAACAAAAAGCACTAAAATGTCACCTCTTAACTGCTACTGTTTGAGGGTGGGAGGAAATTATGTTTCTTTGTATAATGTGTGTGTGTGTGTGTATATATATATAAATAAATAAAATTTCTTAAGAATATGAGAACCAAAGAACAAAACAGCTATACTTCAAAATATGTTGACATCATGAGCATGTTCATCAACTCTGGATTAGCTGGAAATGGCAATGCATACTCGAGTGGCATTTTTGTGGTTTTTTTTTCCTGATAATAAAGTCTTGTTTCCTAAAAATTGAGCAAGCTATTATTCTAGCTGTCAGTTGCAGTAGTGTATCATGTAATTAAAATAATCTGTGTTCTACAGTCCTTCAAGAGAAAAGAGTAATCAAGCCTTAAAATAGTGTTAAAATTTACATACAGCTCTTGAATCACGAGTATGCTTTTAGATGAGTTCTTGCCCTGGAGACCCATTCACACAGTTCCAGGGCTGTGCTCCCCTGGGACATGGGGGTTCCCAGCACACACACTTCCCTTCAGCTGCACACACTCCTGTGGGAGATGTGGGTCCTCCAGCTTCTGGGTCCCTGCCCGGCTTCCCACAGCCTATTCAAGTGTGTAAAAGCACCCCTGAAGTCGCATGTGCACACTGGGAAGCGAGACGTATCTGTGGCTCCCCATGATATCTGTCCCCTCACCAGGCACAGGCCCACCTCAGCTTCTGGCCAGGAGACAGCTCTGTCTGGCCGAGGCAGAGACGTGTTGCTGGTAGGGGGAATTTAGATGGCATCAAACCAGGTTTCCACTGCTGCTCTGGTACCCTCTTCTTTCTCCCCACAGTTACAGATGTTCAAGTTTCTTTTCTGCTTTCTGTCAAGTGAAGTCCTCCCCACCCTGTTTAATCTGGCAGGAGGGTCATCTTTCTCCTTAGCCCTCCTTTCAGTCAGTTTTGGGTATTCCATTCACACACAGTGTTTACACAGCCATTGCTATTTTAGCGGCTGTTTTTATCCTTGCTGTTTTGCTGGGGGAGATGTGTGGGTTCCCCAGGAGCAGATGACATACTTCTCTGCTTGCCTCACAAGATGGGAGTAGCATTCTGCTCTATCACACATTTAGAGTAGTTTGCCTCGTAACTGGAAGGAATATGTTGCCCTCCCACCCCCTATTAAAGAATGTTTTGTTCTTCCCAGATCTGATATTTCAGCAGATACTGTTGCTAGAAGTACTGACCATATTAAATTGTAACCTGTTTCTCCAGGTTTGACTTTCACAGCAAGCCAGAGAAACAGAGGAAAGTATAGTAAAGCTCATTCCTGTGGTGTTTTCAGCTTGGCAGAATTACAATTGCTTCTCAGATCTTTGTGGCCTCTTTCCCCCCTTTGTCTTATTGGATTTTCTTCTGGTGGGAACTTTGACTTCTGTATATTTGTGTAGTCCTGAAATGCCAGGTTACCCTGGCAAATGCATTACATGTTTTCAGTTTTTCCTTTGTCAAGCAGTTCTGTAAGTTGTGTGTGGACATGTTTTTAAATTTACAGACAGCAGTTGTGGCCAATCAGATGTTACCATTTGCATCAAATTTATGTTGGTGCCCAAAAGAAGATCTGTTTATATTAAATTAGACTATCTTTCAAGAATGGCAGATTCAGGAATATCTACTTAGAGCACAAACAAACTCTTCAAATACAGGAAGATGTCAGTATTATTTTAGTGTCTATGAAGAAAAAAAGCAATATCTATCTGCTTAGCAAGGGGAGAATGCGTTCCCAAGGTTCCTTTTAGCCTCCAAAGGTATCTTGTTAGGAAGTTTTGGGTTTTTTCCCTGTATGTTACTGTGCCTGTGAGAGACTTTTGCTCTCTGCTGTCAAGAAAACAGTGTTGAAACAAAACTGTTGTCCCTGACCACTGTTCAAACATGTCCCGTGCACCAGGAGAACCTAAAGATACATTCTGGAACTGCAGATGTCTTTCTCTCCCTCTTCCTCCCTTGGTTTTCTTGCCTGACTAAGGCAAACTTGCAGGAACTTCAACTACTTGCTGATGTTTGCAGAGCTTCTGCTTTGCAGTCAATGATTTGATACATGATAGCGAATTAGTGTTAGGTGTCACTTACAAGCATTGTTCAATGCCACAGCTGCCATGGAGTGTTCTAAAACTTGAAGGGTTTTCTTTACTGCAGCATGTAGATTCTTCCAAAAGAAGTCTGGTCTGTTGAGCACCTTCCTCTAAAAGGAAGAGATATGTTCAGAGCCTATCTAGAAAAGATGAGCGTGGATTCAGACAGCTGTATTTTAAGACACTTTATGAGCTTTGTAGAGTGTGTGCCTCAGTCATGATGATAATTGCCTTGAGATAATTATTGCAAACAGCTGGTACTGGGCAAAGAAGCCCTTCCATCCACCTTTACTCTCTACGCTGATAAAGCTGAGATCTCTCTCTTTGGCTCAGAAGCTTGCTTCTGCAGTCAGACAGCTCAAGTGTGTAACTGTTGGCAGAACACAATTTATGTACTACTGTATTATTCTTCAGGTACTGGGAAGTGTATGTATGAGCCATCATAAACTTGTAATGATGAGCAGTACGACCACTTTGCTTAATATTAGCAAAGAAGAATTATGCTGAATTTCCTCTTTGTTCAGGGAAATAGTTAACCAGTGGAAGCTGATCACTAATCTAATATTTAATGAATGTGTTTCAAGGGCCCTGGGCATGCTAAAAGATCATAGAATCAGAATCATTCCAGTTGGAAGAGACCCTCAAGATCATCAAGTCATAAGATGGGCTGTTTTGCTTCAGGCTACTGGATCATGAATAGGAAGTGACCTACAAGTTGACTTCCGAGATCAGGGTCAACCTCTCTATTTTAAGTCAGTCAGAAGTATCAATATTAATCAGAGACAGCTGGTTGTCAGAGCCTCACTTGGGCATATTCCAGATTTTCTGCTTAAGAAACTTGGGGCATCTTCTACCACTTCATTTCCACACAGTGTGTTGTCCTGGCTGCAGGACATTTTACGTACATGGGAGCAAAACCCCTGTTCTCAGACTTCTGAATGTCCAGCTTAAGTCGGGTTGATCAGTGATCTGCAAGTTCTTCCATCTCATGATATGTGTGCTGGATGACTCTTTGGATTGGGATTTATCTGTTTAGTTCCCAGTTATGGAGACTGATTGCTAGTAGATGTGCTTTTTCATGAGTCCAGGTGCTGTACATTAGTTGTTTGATAGGTACATGTGGCTACTACAGTTCATATTCCCTAGTGTGAAAGTTAATACAGGCAGTGTATTGTAGGGAAAAAGAGATACAGGTAAGTGACCTCTCTCCTTGAATACACAATCATTTTGCCTGAAAATAGCTTCCTATTGCAGTCTCCTTTTCTGTCCTTCTCTGCGACAGTTCTTGAAAAAAGTAGATCAAGTTAATAGAATGGAACTGAAAAAGAAACTTAGGTTGTGGAATGGATTTAAGTATACATTCGATAAGATCACATGCATAGTGCTTGGAAGTGGTAGGAATAGAAGAGAGAAAACCTATGATCTTGCTGTGATCGAAACAAAAAAATAGAAGGGCCTTGAGAGAGAAATGCACCATACTTTTCCTGTAGCTTCAAATGACAAGGGGCAACGTAGCTAGTTTCCTTTGTGTATTTTTCCTAGGGATAGAACTGGCTTCTGGAAAGACAATGAGGAAGGAGGTCCCATAGAAATGGTGACCCGAGAGGAGAGAAATGGGCTTAGGAATGGGTACAGTGATGGAGAGACCTGAAGGGCTTGGCTACACCCAGAATAAACAGCATGACAGAAGGGATGCAGGTGTGGGAGTCCAGATTAACTCCAGTGAGAAGTTTGGGGAGTGCAGAGGAAGTGACAGAACTGTTGAGTGCAGAGGGATAGCAATGACAAAATGTCAGAATAAACATACAGTAGGACCTAGAGTGAATTATAGATAGGCAGGAGTACAAGTTTTCTTTCCAGAGCCCCAAGCAGAATCCTGCATTATCTGCCATCTGTGAAGCTCTTTGACTTAATTAAATGCAAATGTGATATACATCGCAGGTAAGAGATGTTATAGTTAAGATGGTGAAAATGTCATTTACTGTTTTAAGAAGTGGTGATAAGAAAAAAAATCACATAATTTTTATATTTGAGGAACTTTAATATTAAAACTAGCCAAATGTTTGCAAGCTAGGAAGAACTTCAAAGCAGTGGGAAAAAAAGACTTAAGAGAAGGTTACTGGATTAAAAATGTAGAGAACTGAAAATGCTTATCGAACGTGAAAGTACACACTGGATTTACATTCTCGAAGAGTATGCCTTTCTGCTTGTTTTGTAATCATTGCACTCTAGACTTAGTCACTACAAAACTAGACTGAAAATATTTTAAAGTAAATAATATCTAGTTTCTACCCAGATCCTTCTTTAGGATATGAGAGTACTTAAAAAAGTATTAGAAATGTTAATGAATGAAACTGGCACAGGCAATTTCCAGTACTGAATTTTTAATAAAAATGTGACTATAAGTTGCCAAACCCATTCCATCTACTTGTAATAGCTCCATAGGATTTGAGGTCTCTAGTTACTGTTTTTCTGAGAGAATTTTGAACTCTGTAGTATTGGGGATTTATATTATGGTTTGCTAATTAGCCACTTGACGTTTATATGCTGTTTTGAAAAGAGGAGTTTTATTTACGTAAGTGATTTCTTCCTCCTGGGTACTTTCAAACCAAAGTCTGTATTCTCCTCAGCTGGAAGGCAGACAGGTAATCATAACTACCAATTTTCTTCCTGCTGTTTTCTGGCTGATCCTCCTATCAGATCATCCATCTGCTCTGTGATACCATTCCCACAACTTGTCTCTGCTAGTTTTTCCTAGATACTGTGTTTCCTTCCTAACTTTGATAGAAACTGTCAAAGCAATTGCAAGGCAAGAACTTGTTATGCAACAAAGTTTTTTCAGTGCTCAAGAAAAAAATAAGAAACTTCATAGGACTGTGTAGAACATACATTAGCTGGATAATTCTGTTGAATATTCAGTTTCAAAATTGTTGCAGAGTTAGTAGCCGAATTTTTAGAAGTTTGAGTTTGTATGAAAGTTCCAAGTGGTACAATTTGCACCTTGTGTTATTTGTGTAGTTGGAAGGACAAGACTGCATTCTCTTAGAATTACAAGTTAATTATCCCAGTCAAATATGATGAAGGAATGAGTGTTATGAGTATTCATATGGGCCTTAGGCTGTGGTAAGACTCCAGACAGCTTTGTTGTGTGATTTAGGTAACTTTGTGTCTATCCATGGGTAGAAACTTAATTTTCTGGAAAAAACGAGTTCACTAGGAGTTTGGAAACAACATAGCAGTTATTTCTAATAATGCACTGACACTGTTATTTTGATGTGTAAGTACATTTGGAGATCTGGTGCTTCAGTTCTTGTGGGATCTCACATTGTGAACTTGTTGGGTAAAATACTATCAAAGATACTTTGCAAGTCTTACTTGGTCTCACTGAGTGGGAACAATTATGTCCAAAATTAGCCTGTAGAATTGCTTTTTGACTGCTTTGGTTCTTAGTATTTAAATAAATTAATCATTAGTACTTTTGAGACTGCTCATGACAACTTTTCGTATTTCACCTTTTCCTGGCTGCTCTGTTCTAGGCATCCTAGAGGAGGATCATTTATTCGGCCAAACAAGGCAAATTTTGGAGTAGATTTTCTTACTGCAGTAAAGGATCGGTATGGATTGAATGATCAGCAAGATGTTCAACATGGGACAGAGAATACATTAGTATTTGGAAAGAAGACAGTGGAATTTGTTGGCATGGATTCTATTGCAGAACAACAAAGGTAAGTGTAATGTATAAAAATCTAAGTTATACTCTTAGTCACCAATTAGTCAAGTAGTAGTTCAACTTTGAGGAAAGGAAGCTGGCTGTCTTGCATATAGTATTATCATATCTCTGAAAGTAAGCCAAGCTGCACTATGGTGGAAAAGGCAAGAAATCTTCCTATTGTGGCTTCATAATTTACCTGTTTTACAGGTAGGAACTGGAATTATGTCATGTTTGAGAGATCACTTTGATTTCACAAAGTAGGAGATTATGATATTTGGGGAGGAGTGAGTAAGATAATTTATTGTGACATTGCAAATCATACACATGCATGGCCCTTTTTAAATAGATGTATATTAATATTTTCTTAATGATTCAGTATTATTTCATCTTTGTTTACTTGTATCAGTAATGACTTTGTAACTAAGAGAGGGAAGGCAGAAAATCACTGTACTGCTAGTGAGGAAGTCTTTCAGTCAGTTCATGTTATGTTCAATTTATCTGGAAGGGTAAGAGAGGAAGTAACTTAATGATGTATAATAGATTGCAGTTTTAATGGCCTCCAGCAGCTGTGAGGTATCCGTTTAGTAGGTGGCCGTCTCCTTCTGAGCTGATATCCCACAACTGTTCTCCCTTTGTCTCCCAGAGTGTACTAAGCACTCAAAAATACTCTTTTTAGTCTTTTTTTATGAGAGATATGAAGAATGCACAAATAACTTAGTAACTCTTGCAAAAAGTATTACAAGAAACCTGTTTAACTTGAAACCTCAAATTTCAATTTGCATAGCTATAATTTGTCTGGTTTATCACACTTTTTTTCTGTTGGGTGAGGGTTGGTTGGTTTTTTTGGAGGGTGGGGGTTGTAGTTCAACCAGACCTGTTTTGTAGTAGCAATGTAAAGGCAAAAAACAGACGAGATGTGTCTGTTTTCGAGTAAGAAAGACACTGCAATGTAGCAACATGCACACTGCTAATCCTAAAGGAGATTGTATGTATAAAAAGGATATTATTTATTTGTAACAATCAGGTTTTTATATAACATACCTATTTCTGTCTGAACAGTACTTAACAGAGTGTTCTTTCTCATTTAGCCAACTGAACCAACTGGTAGATATCTCGGTGCGTGAATGTGCAGTGAGCCACGCTGGGCAGAAAGAGGAAATCGGCAGAACGTGTACTAGTATCCTTTTTTGCTATATTGGATGATACCACAAAGTACATATTTTAGCATTCCAAGTGTTCACTTCAATGAATGATATTTGTATCATTTTATTTAAAGTATTTAGAACTGGAGTTTATATTTAGAAGCTTAAGGCAATGTTCATAGAGTTAAAAAGTAGATGTCTACAGATTTTGAGAGGGAATGCAAATTGTGGATAAAAATAGAAATATCGTCATAGGTTGCTACTGTGACTGCAATTTCAAAAGGCTGCAGCATGTTTGGGGGTTTGGTTGGTTGGTTGTTTTTAATTTAACTCTAGAGTATATAGCCCCATAAAAATACATAAATACGTAAAAATGCTGTAGGCACAAGAGGTTTCCAATATATAATAATTAATGTATTCAACATACTGTGTGTTGTAGTGATGTTAAAGAAATACAAAGCAGGTATTATTTGCTCATTTATAAGGACTGGTAAGAGTTCCTGCCAATACAGAAATTAATCAGTTTTAGGATTTTTAAAGTTAAGCTCTTTTATAAAACTATAAGTCATTTCCATAACACAAATTAAAATAAAATTTGCTGTAACTGAGCAGTAGTATCTTTTAGCGCAAACAAATGTGATCTATTTCTGTTTATTTGACTCAAAACCAAACCGTAATTCTGTTTTATGAAAAAGGAAGTTCAGATTTGAGACAAGTTTATTTTTCTTAATGTGAAATTTCAGGTATTAGGCATATAAATCTATCAAAAAATCTGATATCATCTTGGGAGACGGTAACAGCTATTGCTTCTCAAGTTCAAAATCTGGAAACACTTAATATCAGGTATAAATATTCATTTTTGGGTTTCTTTTCATTTGGGGTAGGGACAAAAAAGAAGAGGCTCCTTTATATGTGGGGTCAGATTTCTAAAGGTAACTAGATGCCTCAATACTAATTTTAATGGGAGCTAAGTTTTAAAATACTTTTTTAAAAAGTCTTGTCATTAAACAACTCATGTGTGTGCTATATTTTTCAGACATCCCTTTTCAAGAGAAAAACTAGAATCCTAGGAGTTTAGCATCTATGTAAAACTAAATTCTGGAGAAGTGCTTGGGACAGGTAGATGTTGACTGGAGTTTTGTAAAATTAGAAAAATCACAGTTGTCTGAAAAACAGACTACAGATTTCAGCCATTAAACATTTTCAGGAATTTAGGCGTTTGTCAGTGTGTTCTACATAACAGATTTCATCATTTTAATGCAAATTGGCTTGTTGGCGAGGGAGACTGGGTTAAAATGCATTATAGATTTTTTTACAGGGTGCTGTAGACTTTTAAGCAGTTAGACCAAAGTACTCAGAGTACTTTATAGAGATGAGGAAGCAGGAAGCACAGAAACTTAGGTTTACAGCATCATAAGATGCCCTTACACATTTCTGTGCCATCTAAGACAATTCTCTTGTTTGTTGAGCTTCATTTGCCCCAAGCAAGAACTGCTGTGACACATGTACACGTCCCTGTTGCGTGTGTGCAGTGGGGCTGGTTTGCAGCAGGGAGCCGGCTTCAGCAGGCAGAGTCAGGCCCGTGGTGGGCACCTGCAGTGGGTCAGACCCTCTGGAGACTTGAGTCTGGGTGGCACTGGCAGGACCTGGGGACTTCACCAGGCAGATGGGCCCTGCAGAAGAAGCCAAGACCTTGAGGTGGCACCGCTGCAGGAGTGTGCAGCCTGCCTGGGAAAGCACTAGTAACGCATCCTTATCGCTAAAAATCTTGCTTAGCATTTTTTAGTTAGGGTTAGCAGTAGCAGTCTTTCTTCTGGGTTTGCAAACCTCTTTGGGTTTTTTCCATGAGCTTAGAAATTTTTTTCTGCATAGAAAAACTGTAAATATATTTTCATTTTCTTTTAGAGTCATTCCAAGTGTTTTACGACTTTATGTCTGGTTTTTCTTATTGTCAATATATTCTGACTGCACAGACAAGTCTTTATTTAGGAGCCCACTTTTGTTTAAGAATGATGCTTTACCAACAGTGTCTTGACAGCAAACTAAAATATCCATAATGCTTTAACCAAACCTCAAGTATCCCAAGACCAAGTCTGTTTCTGTCCTGAAATGATGCTGATAAGAACTGTGGATCATGGTAACAGACCAAGGCGAAAATCTCTTGTACGGTGGTGACATTGGAAAAGGAGGGAGGATGTTGTTCAATAAAGCTGCTGTTCCATTGAAACAAGAAAGAATTCACAAAAGAATTTCAAAATAAAGGACATTCCTAGTACACATCCATATACTGTAGCTGGCACATGCCAGAATAATTTTCTGGTGTGAACTAATGCAACTGATTGAAGTTTGCAAATAGGTAGCAGCTTAAACCACTAATTTTGAGAAGCTAATGTTATAGCTGCAATTTTATTTTGTTTTATTGTCAAAGTTAACACCTTGACTGCTGACTCTGCTTTGAGTGCTGTTGTTCAGATGTTTTGGAGTTCGTACTAGTCGTTGAAGACAGCAGCAGGGCAGCAGGACTGAAGGCAGAAACCCAAAACACAACTTTTTTTAGAGTCTTGGAGATCTGTGATGAGATTAGCAGCTTCCAAAGCCTCCATTGAACAATGCACACAATGTAGCTAAAACAACTGAAACAGATTTAAGCTAAATTGAAGTAAATACCAAGTTACTTTACTAAAAAAGTGACCCCATTTAATGTGACAAAAATGTGTTTTTTAAATGGTCCTAGGTGTTCCATTTTCTTCAATATTTAGCATTGAACAGCTGTTTGCAACCTGGGTGCTATTTGTAAATTTAGCTTTGCCTAGAGCATATGTTTTCATGATCTATTACTATCAGCATTCATGAGAACACAGAGAATTTATTTTAATTCACCTAGAATAATTTTTTCAGTTTTCCATATTTGGGAAGTGTAGTCTAGACTGAAGGGTTTTCAGAAGTTATTTGTGATAAAATTGCAAAGCAAAAGGGGATTGATGCTGGAATCTGACGCTTATGACTACAAGCTGGATTTTTTGTGCAAGGAATGTTAGAAGAAGAATAAAAGTGACTAGCCATCCACCAGCTCTCTAAGAACTTGTTTAAATGAGGATGTTTAACCCATAAATGTATAACTACATAGTTTTTATCATAATATGCAGGTAGGTCAGACCTTAGGAAAAGAATTAAAACTTTGTTTGGGGGTGAGTAATCAAAACTAATTTGAAAACTGCAGAGTTGAGAATCTTTAAACTATTTTATAGTGATAGTTTGCTATCGAGAGTAGATTTTACATCCTTTTGTTTTACTGGTGTCTGAGTAGTCATGTAGGCTCTTTATTTGCAATTGACACTAAGGACTTTAGGCCCCAAATCTGACTTTGTTTCATTTAAAATTAATGAAAATCATTCTTTTCATATTCAAAACTTAGGGGAAGAGGAAGGCGGGGAAGGAGGCCACAGATAAATAAATAAGCATTCATGAAGCAGAAAAATAAATGAGGAAAGATTACGATTGAATACAACTAGAAGGTTGTTTTCTAATATTTTAAAATATGTGACACCTTGGCAGGGACTTTTTAATCCTTTGTGTGTGAATTTGTTTTATCTTTAATACATAATTCCAAATTAGTGACTTAAATTAATGCAATTATTAATTATGCTCATAATTATTCTTTTTACACAGTGAAAACAAAATTAAATTTCCATCTACATCAACTTCTGTATCCAGTGTATTTTCAAAATTGAGGATTCTGGCACTTAATCAAACTGAGATAACATGGAAAGAGGTAATAACCTTTCCTGGTTTTGTTTTTATTTATATCGTTAGGTTTTTAAGGCAGGTAAAGCACAAGAAACGTTTATGCATTAAATTATTCTACTGAAATGTAATCATGCTTGAAAAAAGGTGCTACTGCATGACTGTATGAGTTATGTATTAACTAACGTGATTCCTGCATAATGTAGGAGGTTTTATGGGCACAGGAGTCTCAAAAGAAACATTTCACTTCATCTACATTTGTAAATTACCGAGTCAAGATTGGAGTATTTGGAATATAATATGAATATATACTCAAGCATTTGGAGTATAATATAAATTCATGTCCGAAAGGTTTGCATGAGTGAAAACTTTTTGTTTCCTTGTAGTTATTAAGGGTTGATCTGTATTTTTATGCATGTAATAGAACAAATGCAAATGGAAAGAATGTATATCATGACATGAAGTACTTGTTCTGCATCCCTTTGCATCAGCAGGAGATTGGCTTGGTGTCTTTGCACATACTGACAGTTCTTGAAATACATGGTGCCTGGTTATATGCAACACAGAGCACAGAATAAACAAAGCTCTGACTTGTTTCAGGGGCTGAAACATGCAAACATTTAAATGACTCTCCCCTAACATGATGTCTAATTAAGAAAAAAGTCCTGTTGTCAGATTTGATAGCAACAGGCCTTTTTTTCAGAGATGAGGCTTCTGAAGCACATCTCAGTCATACCAGGTTACTTATAATGGCTTGTAAATTCCAGCCCATTATTTGGATTTCTCAGGGGCAGATTTTGTATGTACTGCATTGTGAAATTACCTGAATTTTCAGATTTTTGCTGCCAGCCACTAAATTTCTTCATTCGGGTTTCTGTTGGGACAGTTGATAATCCTTCCATAACAGCAGCGATATGAATGGTGAAGTGAATGGAAGAATTGAGCGGCCACAAACACTTTAAATGTTGTTCAGTGCTCATCACAGTAAATCTGTGCTGTGTGGTGGTTCCAGTTTCTCCACAGCAGGGTGGCTGAGGGGCTGCTTGGTAACTGAGTTTCATAGCATAGAATCATAGAATCATTCTGGTTGGAAGAGACCCTCAAGATCATCGAGTCCAAAAGGGAGTTTCAGGGAGAAGCCCCAGGTTAGTCAGGGCAGTTTAAAAGCAAGTAGCTTTTGCATTTGTTTTGCAAACTCTGCTCTAGCTGATGATTCATCATAGGTGGTAAAGACATTTTTGTTCAGAAATCTTTTTTATAAAAATGAAATTTGCTCGATTCAGTCCCTTATAAGTGGGGAGACATAAGCCTGTGCTTAAAAAGCAGTGTTGATGGGCAGCCAAACAAAAGGGAAAAAATAAAGGGACCTACCTGACATTAATACTCTGTGAACAAACCACTTGAAAGTGTTACTGCTCAAGTTATATGAGGAGTTACTTTGAAAAGTCAACTTTTTAATAGAAAATAATAATATGATCCAGGCAAAAGAGAAATACAGTGATTGTCAATGGGAATATCAGCGCAGTCTGAAAATCCTAGAAATGTTTTAATTAAAATTAAAACAATTCAATGGTGAATAGCATTTCAAAATAACTTGTCTCCATGCCATATTCATACATATGGCAACAGTTTTAAAAAAGAAGAGAAGACTTGTCAGGTGTTTTTTTCATTTGTTCCTCTGTTCTAAAACATTTTTCACAGTAGAGAGGCATGCTTAACATTTATGCAATTATGCATAACTCCACATCTACATGGCTTGAGCACCAGCTTTCCAAAAAGTTCTTTCATTAGTGTATTATATGCATATATCTAAATACATCTAAGATTTCTATTAATATATATCAATGAAAGAGCTTGTTACTGTATAATTGTTGATTGGTTGTTCAAAACATAACATATAACCTCAAGGGGAAAGATGTCCAAAATATCTTACAGTTAGAGACCAATGACTTAGAAATTCAGTTAAAGCATTTGAGAGTTATGAATTCCTATGTATGGCTCCAAAAACATTTGTTCTTTTTCAGCATTTAGAACATAGTGTTATATTTGTCATTCTGTTTTCAAACTAAGATCTTATATTTATGAAATAATCAACTATTACACAGAGTAAAAGAAAAATCTGGGTTAGAGTAGAGGTGCAGGATTTTGTTTCTGACACTGGCAAGTAGGAAGCAGTTGGGAAAAATTCTGGGCAAAGGGCAAGCATATGGTAGTTTATTATAAAGTAATCCAGAATTCTGGGGCTTCCTGAGCTGGAGACTATATATCTGTATTTAATGAATCTTTGTGGATTTTTTGTTTCATGGTTTATCTAACTGTGTTAAGAAACCATTTGAAAATTTTGATATCCACATCTTTTAACACCAGTTTAATTATGTGCTGTACAGAAAAATACCCTTTTTGGGTTTTTATCTTGCTGCCTGATAATTTCATTTAATAATTATTCATATTTTATACGCAAGTAACTGAGAACAGCTATTCTCTGTTTCATAGCTTTGATGATTCTTGTTAAGCTTCTTTGTGCCTTCCCCATTTATATTATCTGCTTCCTGGGATAAAGAGACTGAAAATATAGGAACATCATGGACTTACAGGGTGACAATCAATTCTTGTCTCTGTTTTTTTAGCAATAGGTCTTTGATTTCCATTTCTCTTTTTTGATGAGCAGTGGCTGCTCCACTGGCAATTCGTCCCAACCTCCCCACCAGTTACCCACAACAGCCCCCGATCTTTCCCGAGTGCTAATTTGGTGTCAGATCTGCGAACTTTTGTTTCCGTATGGAAGCTGGTTTTAGCAAAAGTTGAAAATTCAGCAATTTGAGTTTCTTAGCATTGTGATGTGACTGTCCTTTGGTTTTGGCAATTTTCTAGTCGTTTGGTCAGTCTATTGAAAATTCTTCTGATGCTTGACTTCTGTGCGTTTTTTCTATTCCATCCATCGCAACACAGGGCGTTTGTGGGGGAATCCCCTAAAGGTTCTCTGCAGTGAACGCGCACCTCATTTCTCTTGGCTCTGCAGGCTTCTCTTCAGGCTTCCTTATCACTAATAGAGAAACTCTTTTGATCTGTCTTGTTGAAATATTGGTGTTTCCTGTTCTTGCTCTGGAGCAGGAAAAGTTGTTATATCTGAGTTTATAAGTTTACATGTCTTGCAGATATGACAGCAGGATGATGTTTCATATATTGGTGTGTGAAGCCATTGAGCCCTAAATTATATGCTGCCACTTGAAGAGATCTGTGTTAATATTTTGTATTGCATATATAATAATAGTTACACCTACATCCAGCTGTGTAACTCCATACATCTGTAACAGTGAGAATGAAGAATAGCTGATGCAAGGAGGCTTTTTGGTGTCTAGGTTAGTGGACTCTTACAGAGGAATCGGTTAGCTATATATGTAACAAGTTGAATTTGATTGTCCAGATCTCTAAACTTCACTGCTCTGTAACCTCCTGACAAAACAAGCTTTAGGTGATGATGCTCTGCACGTGTATGTCTTTGTTCTTCGATCTCAAAAACTTTGCATCTGCTAGCCAATTTCAGATGCATTTTGAAGAGAGGTGGGGGCTTAAAAGTAGTTTATTACCTACAAGTTCCAAGAAAATAGGAATGCAGATGAAGGAAAGACCCCCCCCTCTAAGTTTTTTAAGGAAGGAGTAGCAGGATGAGCTCACACTTAATTTGACTGGAGAGTACACACAAGAAAAACCTCAGCAAAAAAAATAATTTGGAACTCACAGGCAAAAATCTGTAGAAAAGCACTCAGTTCCAGTGCTTATGGAACTCCATTTGCTAAAACTGCACAATTTTTGACACTTGTCACAATTCCATGCAAAACTGGGTCTTATGACAGCCATTTGTATTGCTTTGTAATTGTTTATTTTTAAAAGTTGTGTTATCTGCTGTGGATGTTTGCAAAAAATAAATCTTTATAGAGTAAAGTAATTTTTATGTAATTTCAGGACATGAGATTTAAAACAAACATATTTTTGAATGAACTTGTGGCCTTTCTGAACTAATTTGTTTTCTTTAGAGTACTTGAAAACTTCAGGATAGGTGCTGACTTAATGCAGTTCTTGGTTTTTAGTGGTTTCATGTGCTGGCACAGTCCCATGACAGCGAAGGCTTGAAGCTCAATAAATTAAGACATTAAAAAAGTCTGTCAGCCCTGATGAGATTGGCCAAAGTTCCAGAACCATTAGCAGTTGAGTATATGCTCCCATTTCCTCACCCCGCCATAGGGAACACCTAGAAACTGAACTGAGTTCCCAGATGTCGCAGTCCGAGGCAGGGCAGGTACCAGCCTCAGGCCCAGGACTGTGCAGAACCCCTTTGGCGTCATCAGCACTTGTAGATCCAGACATTCCCTAATACTTGCTTCTCTCTTTTGGGGAGCTTTGGCTTGTTCTGAACATGTTCTGAGGAAATCTTGCATAAAGTATAATTTCTGGAATAATTTTTCCCATCTTTTGTTATATTAAATGAAGTTTTGCTCTTAGGTTCTTCTTTGTGCTCCAGGATGGCCAGCACTGGAAGAATTGTACCTTACTTCTAATAATATTACACTTTCAGAAAGGTAAGATGAGTAACCTAAGTCAGTCGTTTGTGACTGATGGACTGCAAAGTTACATAGCAGATAAAGTTACATTCCTGTAATGTTCACATCACCGTGACATAACTGTAAAATAAATGGTGCGAACTTCACATGATGTACTTCAAAACATTTATAAATGTACACAATTATTTGCATGCAGTTATATACTTAGAAAACCAGTGTTTTCATTAACTAATAACTTGAAATGTTCTGTCTTTGTTTTTTCCCCATGTGGCAGGCCCGATAATGTCCTGCAGACCCTGAAGCTGTTGAACCTTTCAGACAACCAGTTACTGGATGGAAATCAGCTGCATCTAATAGCACATCTCCCCAGGTAGCTGTTAAACAAATGTGCTGGAAAGTCTTTGTCCTGGATATTCATCTCCAGAGTCATTGTTGACTGAAATACGATAGTATTGATGTTGCATGGAAGATTTATAGAATCTTGAAATAGAGGCATTTTGCCCTCTTGAGGAGAGTAACTGCATTATTTAATTGAGTTATTTTAATATAATCTGATTTTTTGTTGTATAGTAACACGTTTTTAAGCTGTATGTTATTAGGTTTTCATTACATACTTATGAAACAAAAGTGATTTATCGTGTTACTAAGTTCTTTGTATATTAGTATGCACAGGGTTTTATCCAAGATGATAGGACTGTAAGAGTTTGTGTGGAATAGCAAAGCAAAGGAGCCATGGAAGTAATTTCTTAGGAGGAGTTTTCTGGCTGCGATAGTGTAATGTGATTTCCTCAGTAGCTGCACAGCCACCTCAGAGGTTGTTAGAGCCTGCAGAAAGCTGTTGGGCTGTTTGTGGGAAGGTGTCACTCCCGAAGCTGACACAGCAAAATCGTTGGTGATGGATGCTTGTCATGAGTGCTTTACACCCGTGGTGCCTACTTATTTGTCCTTTGTAACGAAAACAAAACGAAGAGTGGTTGAAAGGAGGTAAAAAAAGTGTTGTGATAATTCTTCCCTGTCTCTGTGTGCTGCTCTTGAGTATCAACTATGGGGAAAGTCACTGCTGTTACTCTACAGGTAGAAGCGTTTGCCATGTCCCCTGCACAGACACAAACGGTGTAATTCCCATACTGCATTGGTAAATGTATTTCTGCTTTTGCAAAAGAATGTCTGTGGTAATACCCTTTACACAGATTCTTCTGATTTACTGTACTCTTAATAGCAGCGGCTTTACGATAGTTACAGGCCTGAGCTCTGATTCCCTGCTTTGGGGTTACCACCCAGGGAAAGCAGGTGTGTGTTCCTTAACCACTTAAGTTAGAGTGACTGGAAAATGGGGGGAGTAATATAACAGTTTTACTAATTTGCAGAAATATTATCTTGCACTGCACACCAAAACAGCAGCTGTGATTTTTAAATAGCCACAAGCTATTTTTAAAAAATCACTGGAAGAATCGCACCATTTAAACCCAGGAGCCATTCTGAAAGCTTGGAATTGTGGCACTTATTCTCTGAAAAATTTATTCCCTGAACACCCTGCTGACATCTGGGTACTGTCTGTGAAGCTGCTGTTCATTTATCAGTGATTATGCATCATGTCAAAAGTTTTTTAGATCTTAGGGTTTTTTTAAAAAAAACGAGGTAGTATTTCTTTACAAAAAACTCCCTGTGCCATGTACAGTAATCATTGTATCTATTAAATTTCAGATTAGAACAACTAATACTTAGAAACACTGGATTATCTTCTATACACTTTCCTGATGCTACATTTGGTATGTAAAAGAAGTAATTTATTTACAGCTTTATAATTCTGTTAATTTATTTTTGTCACTATTGTCTTGTAAATTCACTCTTTTTTCTAGGATGCAAGACTAAAATGTTTCCTTCACTAAAGCACCTTGCAATAAATGACAGTAAAATATCACAGGTAGGTTAGATTGTGATAGTTTCACGTTTTGTAACTGTGTGTCTTTGCTTAAGAGTAACTTGCAACTTGCTTTTTAAAAATTTCTTTGATTGTATGTGTAAAATCCTGAGGTAACTGTTGAGTACTTTGATCAACACAGAGGCTTGATTTAAAAATTTCAAAACATTTCTTAACGTCTCAGGTAAACATGTTTATGGTACCTAGTCATATCCCTCTGCTACAGCGTAATTCTCCTTGCAGAATTTTGAAATTCTGATGATCTAAAATGTGGAGTAGTTCCTAAGTTTTTTGTGGGTTTTTTTGTTTCGTTTTGTGGTTTGTTTTCGGGTTGTTTTTTTTTTAGTTAAATGCAGTGCAGTTTTTTTCCTTAGCTAAGTGACCAGGGTGAAAGTACTTGGTTCTGCTGACCAAAAGAATAGTTTCAGTCATGGCCATTGTACAGGAAAAGTCAACGTTACTGTGTATTGTTCTTAAATTAGGTGTGTTTTATTTTTCCTCGGAAGAATGTTCCCTTCCATTTCAGTGGTCATCTATCAATGAGCTTGATAAACTGCCAAGTTTGCGGTCACTGCAGTGTCACAATAACCCTTTCATGGACACAGAGAAGAACCCAGAGACCCTGAGACAGCTAATTATTGCCAAGATAAGTCAACTGGAGGTTTTGAACAAGTCTGAGGCATGTGATATTTCAACAAATTGCATGAGTCTGAGGAAAAACATTAAATCATTGCCTGAGGAACTGTTTTCAGTTTATTTGAAGGTTACTGTTTGTTTGGGTGCAAGAAAAGTAAAGTGCTGACTATGTTATCATCTAGTCAGTGGGGCACTTAGTGGGACTACAAGGTCTGGCCCTGCTTGTGAATTCTGCTACCTCACTGGGGACTGGGACAAGATGGTGGACTGGTGGGGATTTTTAAGTGTCCAAGTTGTATTGAAGTTGCAGGACTGTTAACAAAAAACATGCTCTGGCCAAAAAAAAAAAAAAGGAAGAAAAAACAGCATAGTTGAATCTGTTTCAGTGACAGTAATACGAAGATTTCCTTCTGTAATAGGAAAATAGCATTACCTAAACCAAATCAAACTTTCAGCAAATGTTTATCATAGAAGAGAGGAGAAGCAGCATCAGTTCCATAGCTACAAAAAGCATCCTTGTGTCATCATATACAGTAACATCTTTGCTTAGTTATTCATTTATGGATCAGTCAGTACATGCAGGTGGGAGTTACAAGATTCTTAATAGCTTTAAAATGTACTGGATATATGGATCAGTCTGTACTTGGCAATAGGGTTCGTAAGATTCTTGGTAGCATTAAGACACCTAAGTAAGAGCAAGGGGTCAGTGGCATTATTTAGATTTTCTTCTCTGGAAAGTTGTTTAATTATATCATGTGCCATTCCTGTCAGTACAGATCCTTCCTGCTGAAAGAAAAGGCGCAGAGCTTGATTATCGCAAAATATTTGGAAATGACTGGTTAGCAGCTGGTGGACATTGGAACCCAGAGAAAAACAACCCAAGTGAAGAATTTCTTGCTGCCCATCCCAGATACCTGTCGCTTTGTCTTAGTAAGTGCAAGTACAGCAAAATTACCATTTCCTCACTTCTGTCATTGTGGTAGTGCTGGTTCTGTCTCTCTTCAGTTTCCCGTGCCCTTGATGCTTTTTCCATGTGCTTCTACTGCCTTTGGAAAGCCCACGCGTTGGCAGGCCCGTGTGCGAATGGCTTTTCCTTCTGTGGGGCAGTCATGTAGTAGTGCACCCTCCTGGGCACTGCTGCCGCAGGAACATGGGCTCAGGGATGACACCTGTGGGCATCTGCCCTGTATCTCCACTGCTCAGCACACAGGAGCTGTCTCCACCTGGGGCTTTTTTAAAGTGGGCATGGTAAGCAGCACCTCCGTGTGCCTGTGGCCTGCCCCACCCCAGCCCCTGAGCCTGTGCACCCTCCGAAACGCTCCAGCAGTTGATGAAGGCTCCTGTCTGCAGCAGCTGGTGTGGCAGGAGCCTGCCCCTTTCTCTCCTTGGTGTCCAAGCTGCTGAGGGAACTGAGGCTGCCACTGAGTTTGCATCTTTGAAGGATTCATGTCTATGTGCACTTTCCTTCACACAGAGTATGGTGCGCCTGAAGAAGGAGAACTGAAGAGACAACAGCCTTCAACTCTGAAAAATCAGCTTCTGAGTAAGTGGCCACAAATGGTCAAATTTTCTCCTTCTGCATTGAAAATATTTTACAAGCTTAAGTGTTTCCTGGGTGTGTGTATGGAGAACAAAAGATTCAAAAGCCTTTAGGATGTCACAGAGTTGCAGCTTGTAATTCTGCTTCTCCAAACTGTATCAATGAGTTTGACCAGACACCTGCTTCTGTTTACTCTGTCTCCATTCCCCCCTCAACCCAAGCCACAGGCTTTTCTGAATTGGGACTTAATGGAGACTACACAGAATCACTGAGTGTTAGGGATTGGAAGGGACCTCAAAAGATCACTTAGTCCAATCCCCCTGCCGGAGCAGGAACACCCAGATGAGGTTACACAGGAAGGTGTCCAGGCGGGTTTTGAATGTCTCCAGAGAAGGAGACTCCACAACCTCCCTGGGCAGCCTGTTCCAGTGCTCTGTCACCCTCACTGAGAAGAAGTTTCTTCTCAAATTTAAGTGGAACCTCCTGTGTTCCCGTTTGTATTCATTGCCCCTTGTCCTATCATTGGTTGTCACTGAGAAGTCACTGGCTCCATCCTCAAGACATTCACCATTTACACATTTATGAACATTAATGAGGTCACCCCTCAGTCTCCTCCAAGCTAAAGAGACCCAGCTCCCTCAGCCTTTCCTCATAAGGGAGATGCTCCACTCCCTTCATCATCTTCGTTGCTCTGTGCTGGACTAGAGGTAGTCAATGCTCCATTCTGACACTCTGAATGGCTTCTCTACAGAAGACATTTGAGATTTTAACCTCACTAGCTGCACTGTTTTCTGATTTTTTTTTTTTTTTTTTTTTTAGTAGCTTCTTAACTTTAGGAGAGCCAAGCAAAATAGGAGTAGCTTTGCTATTTCGGGCCATCTACATATTTAAACTAGGTTACATCACAGACTTACAAATTCACGTAGCTTTGCTTCCCAGTTGACAGAACTAAACCTTCTTTTTTTTTTTTTTTTAACTCCATGGGCAAAATAGTATTTAAGGCATTACATTTCAATGCATTTTAAATAGAAGACTAAATAGAACACTGAATCTAGTTGGCTAGACGTAACAGAAACCTTTAAGAATGAGTCTTGTAATCTCTGTAAAAGAATTAGGCTATTAACTTCCTTAAAATGTGCTTGTACTGTGTTTACGACATATTGAGGGTCAAAAACTTGCTCTAAACTGAGTAGGCAGTTTCCATTCTATTGCAGGTTATTTTAAAAAGTTAACTAGAAATTAAGTGGTTTAGGTAAATACTTATTTTGACAAAAAAAAAGTTAAGTAACAAGGAGTCACTTAAAAATATTTTCCCTAATTTACCCAAGACAAATGAAAACTTGACTATTTTAATAAAATGACTTTGAATTCTTCAGAGAATGACTAAGTGCTACCTTAGCTGCTCAGATACAGGCTACAGCCTAATTTTTTTCAGAAGAACAGGCTGAGCTAGGGGAAACAATTTGTAATAAAAACAGACTAGAAAGACTCAGTGCTCCTGACAGAACAGAGCTTAACATTCCTTCACTAATGCCTCACTGTTCTTTCTTCAGCTTTGACAATTAAGTGTCCTGAGAAACCTGAACAGAAGCCAGTAGAGAAAAAGCTACCAGGTAAGAAGTCTTTGATTTTGTTTAAGTAGTTATTTGTAGCTCCTTTTCAAATAACTGTTTTAAAGAGTGGCAGCTGGCTCTGGCTTTGTCAGCCCCTGAAGATTCTCCCTTGATGACTCTGTCACATAAGGAAATTATAAAGGTAGAAATGGTTTGAAAAAACTCATTATTTTACTGACCTTTATACTGACTTTCAGTCCAACTTGAAGATTGAAAGTTGATGCTTGTCTTATGACATCTGCTGCTGGTTTCATGATTAATGTGTCTGAGTCAACCAAAGGCTCATTAACTGGTGTGAAATCTGGTGGATGTGTTCAACCAAATAACAAGAACATGAAGCTGGAAGAGCCAACTACATAGTCCGCAATTCTAGGTACTGAGGTCTAGATATGCAAGACATCACTTAAACATCTAATTCTGACCTGTATCAAATTTGTCTTTTGAAGTTTTAGTGCCTGTAGAGAGACTTCAATGAATAGACTTTGTTCTAAATCAACCTGATGTTTTGGAAAGATGCGTCAGAATGTAGTCTGAGAGAAAAGACTTACTCAAGCTTTATTCTAAAATAAAAATCACATTTATTATCACAAGTTGCATAAAATCAGATCGATACAGCTTTTACAAAAATTTTTCATAGAAAAATATTTGTCTAAGTACAATGTGTGGTATTACAGGAATAACTCACTATTGCTGTGCCTTTAGATAAAAGCTTCAAAAGAAGTGAAGGTTCAACCAAAATGTTGAGTGTATCTATTGCAAACACAGGTATCACCTCTGGAACAAACTACATTTATCCAGGATCCATTACAAAAAATATCCCTTCATGTGACTGACTTCATAATACTAATATAAAGAACTCTACAACTCTTGCTGGCAATTTGGGACTAATTAATATAATACCATTGCTAAGAATGGCACTAGTTCCACAGTGACATTTACTTATTTGTGCTGGGAAAGCCAATTCCTGGTAATGAAAACTTCAAGGAACAGGCGCCAGATGCAAGTAGTCAGAACCTGATTGGTATGTGTCCCAAAGGTCACTTAGTTAACATGTAGTAAATACAAACTCAAAAAAAGGTAAATTATGAAGCCGTAACACTTTAGTTTGGTATATGGCATCAAAGCACTTAAACCATAGTAGCATATCCTGTCCTAACCACCAGAGATTAAACCATTTTCAATTTGCTATTAGCAGATATGGTTTCAGGTACAAAAGACATTATTGCAGTGTTAGACCTGAAGCAGCAACCCAGCCTTTCACTGCTGCTATAAGCAAGCATAGCTGAAACACTAATACTTTGCTACAGCGCAGTGGTAGCAGCATTTTTCTAATGACTTTTCTTTCTCTCCCCTTGACAGACTCTATGACTATTCAGAGGGTCAAAGGATTGCTCTATCGCCTACTTAAAATTCCTGGTTCAGAACTGAAGCTGTCCTACAAAAGTTCTAAAGTGAGTTAAAAATGGGTAATTGAACAATAAAATACTGCATGCTGCTAAAGGTCAATAGCATCTTCTAAAATACTACTTAATGAAACTGATTTCACTTAAGGAGGGCAGTCTTCGTGCTGTAGTTTAGGACCTAATTTCATTCTGTAATGACAGATCCTCCCTGATTGCAACTGCCTGATCTATATTTGGGTTACCTGAACAGACTTCAGTTTTAAGTCTGATCAGATTTTTTTCCTTTCTTATTCTAGCTGGAAGGAAAAGAAGTTGAACTAGACAATGACTTAAAGCCTTTGCAGTTTTACTCAATAGAAAATGGAGACTGCGTGTTAGTACGGTGGTAAGAAGGGACGCTCTTGACAGACGGAAGGAAAAGCCAACACTGGAACTGTAGAAGAGTTACAGACTGCCCACAGACAGCACAGCAGCCTCTGCCTGAACACACACAGGACACGTGAACTTCGTACGTGGCACCAGAGGGCTATACAGTAATTCTTTCAGCTCCTCAATTTAATCAGTGTCCATGAAAGCGTCTGCTTTTGCCTGAACTGTCTTACTTGAGAGGTACCAAATAGTGCTTAAATGCTTCAATTAAATAAAACTCAAGGTAACTTTTGGAACATTGCAACAGTGAGAATGTGTTTTACTGAACTGAGTACATGATTTAGTTGTGATCTCTTTGCTTATAACAGGACAAAATTAGTGCTGCACTGAAAGAGGCTACTTGCTCTTTTGTTTTCACCTATTTCCAAAGACCTTAAAGCAAACAAAACAGCAGCAATTGTAGAAGTATCTACACAGCCTTAAGACTACTTAAGGTCAAAATCTGACAGTACCTTCTACCCTAAAGCATTAACATACCACACTATCAATAAGTTCTCAGCACACTGCAAGGCATTGCTATTTATTTTACATTCTTTAGTGTGCTGTTCCTCAATCTTATTTTACTTTCACTTGTTCACCCTCAGATTCATATCTAATTTAGCTATCAGAAATCCCTCCTACTCAGGCCAAGTTTGCAGTACTTCCAGATTTGGTATAAGCAAACTTTGATATTGTTTTTATCTAAAATGGCAATGGTATTAAACAAACTAAACATAAATCCTAACCCCTGGTTGTCCCAACCCCAGCACAGATGTGGGCGGCCCCTGAGCCAGCACAGAACCTGCTGCAGCAAGACTCACCAGATGCCCTGGTGCTGAGCACAGCTCCCCGCTGGATCCTGGTAGGGCCCTACACTGAGTTTAATCAGTAGTACTTTAATTTACAAAAGACAGGCTAGTTGGCATTCTTATGTGCATTTATTAATTACAAGCAGGTCTTTGACTTTATATAAAAAGGAAATTTTTTATCTTAAACATTTTGGTTTTTATCAGATCAACATCTATACTATAGAAAATGAGTAGTATCAGTCCACTTGTAATTATCAAAAGGGATGTGCAAATATTGTTATACTTTAGTTGAAACTCAATGTTAAAAGATAACCTTAATACTCATTATTATTCCCAGAATGAATCCAAATGTATACTTTTCCATGATCATGGTATGCTACCCTGTTTTCCGAGGCAAGTCCATCATCTTTCCTCACATCTACAAGGATCTCCACACAGTTCCTTTAATCTCCAGAGCTCTCTCAGTTCCTGTGGAGAATACTGGGGGGAGGACAGCATGCCACTCTCACACGTCTTCTCACACAACCAGAGACTATCCTGTTAGAGAGAGCACCATTTCAACGTTTTTTTCTTATTAAGAATTTAGTCTTCAGCAGTCTTTACTTCCAAGAATCAGGTTTTCAATATTTCTAGCAACAAACTTTGCAAGTGGAGGTCACCAACTAGAGCTGTATGTCCCTCTCTGAACTGCTAGACCTGTGCAGAGAACTGGGAGGGGGGACTACTGGTAGTGGAGGAGGTTGGTTTGTGGTTTTTTTTTCTTCTAGATACATTTTAACAAGTGTTTTCTGGATTTTAATCCAATGGCTGTTTCAATCTTTTTTTTTAAAGAAAAAGCATTTCCTCTATTTTATGCTACTTGGAGCAACAGGCATGTTCTCTTTCCATAAGATTAGAGAAGTTCTTGAGACTTACTTGATATCGCTTGGGTCCTACAGCTGCCATCCAGATGCCCATACTCACATCTTCACCCTGAGACAACATATTAGAATAAAAACTACAGATATTAGCACCAGGAAAGCACAAAGCATGATTTTGTTAACTAGAACAACTTAAATCATATACCAGCAGTAAAAAATGGCAACTACAAAAACATGACTGTTTTAAAGGTGTTAAATTAATCCTCCCAGCTTTCCAGTGATAATATGTTGTTCTCAAAAGACAGTACACAACCAAGATTACAGCTGCAGAGGTTCTCAGTCCAAAACAGTTGTGCTTTGACCTAGAACAGACACTAAGCATAGTGACCAAAAGCACTGCAAAAAGCCAGCATCAACCAGGGGAACCCCACACTAACACTTGAGCGATGTTCTTTCCAGCTCATCCAGTACACATGCTGCTCCCCAGACCAGTTTAAGATAGAAGAACTGACCCGGCATTTTACTACCTGGTATGTCTTTAATCTTTCAGAGTTGCTTGCCAGCCACTGAACAATGTCTTTGGAGATGACGTAGCCGGAACCACAAGCAAAGGCTGGATATGCAGGACTTGGGTACTCCAGCTCTTGCCATTTCCCAGTTCGATCAACTGCCCAATTTAGTCTGAAACTGAAGACCATGTTAGATGTGAGATGTTTATACAAAGACCTCTGTGAAACCTTTGAATACTTCTAACAACTGAAGTAACACTGACAATAAACAAGAGGAAGAAGTAGGTGGTGATGCTAATTGTAGTTCCTAGCCTTACTTCTGTAGGGCACACATCTAATTGTACACAACAGCTGAAAGCATAAGTTGTTTGGTCTCAATCTTGAATAATAAGATAAAGCTGTCAGAACAGAAACAAACACAACACTGACAGTCAGGTCTTCAGCACCTCTGCACCTGCTGTTAGCTTTTGATCCAGGTAAGCGCAAGCATCCCTAATTATGTTCTTAAACAGGCACATCTGTGTCCAACCCCCTTTTGTTAATTAACAGGACACAAAGGTGGTGCCTACAGCAGACATGCAGTTACAGTGATGTTACACAATCCATTTTCCTGGATCAGCTCCTTAAAAACCTGGAAGCAAAGCAAAGGTCTTTTTTATATACCCTCTCTGAGCTGTTTTCCAAATGAAATTCAACAAAGTGAGGTTCAACAAAGACTGCGGTCACTGAATTACCTAAAACCTTCCTGGCAGTCGTCTTCTCTAGGGAAGATTGTACCTACTACCACAAGCCTGCAGAAAGCCAACAGCGCTGTGTCTGCAGTCTCTCCACACTGACACCCACCCCCAGGCAGCGTGGCACAACACGCACCCACACCACTACAGACCCTGTCAGGCGGCAACAAACGTCCCACCTCTCCTGCTCGGGAACGGGCTGGTTTTATGCTCCTCTTGCCCTACAAGTACTTCATGCACACACAGTTGAGTGGCATAACTTTGTCAAAGGTTCCCCCCCTTTTTGCAAACAGGTTCAAGTGTTGCTGAATTCAGTCAAAAGCAGCTAAAAGCTTTAGTGAGCTACTAAGAACTGTTACCCTCAGAAAACAACGCTGTGAGGGAAGAATTACAGCTGAGTGGCAGACCAGCTCTCAGACTCTACACAGTCACAGCTGAAGCTGCCATGTTAAAGCACCAAGAAGATAAAAGTCCTACCTGATACCTGAATTCACTTTACTCAGTATCTTCCACTCTAGCCAGTCTGAGTGGCACCTGCTTTGCTAATCATTTTATACTTCTCTAGTGATTTCGGCATTGTTCACAACATCTCACACTGCCCTACCTGAAAACTCTGACTATCAGAGAATTTACACTTGAAGATGTCACCCCTACAAAAAGTCCTCCACAGACATACAGAAAAGATGACACTTTGTCCAGATTTCTCTCTCAGCATGACTTGTCACTTCTTTCTGTCAGTAACCTAATAAAATTACTTGATACCTTAACACACCATTTCTACAGCAAGACTCAGCAAAACTCATTTTTCAGTCTGCAGAAACAGGTGTTATCAATCCTCAAGTTCATTCAGTCGCTATTCTAAGGCAAGCCTAGAAATACGTTACTAAAACTTGAAGCATGTTACACTCAACAGCATATCTTACACCCCAGGAAATGGGGGAGTCTGTATTACAAATGAATCATATCTTTAGGGAAAATGTCAAGTATCTGAAGAGGGGTTTTGGCCTAACTAAGATTAAGAAAAGGTGCCATTCTGAACTCCCACTGCTTTCCTTAGCATGGTAGATGAGCCACCTTCAGTGGACTGCCTTTTCGTTTACGGTATTCGTATCAGAATCAGTCTCCCTCAGAAACAGCTTGGAACATTTTACCCCACCATAAATTGGGTCATTTGCAGACATGAACAGTGATCCATCAAAGACTTCTCTCTCATGCCTGAGGGTGACTATCTTTTGACTGCAGTTTTAAAAGAACAGAATAGCAGTAACTTAAGATAAGTATGTTTTCTCTAAGATAAGCCAGAGTTCTGCGGTAGGATACCTGGACCATTTGGCTACAGTCCTGCTTGCAGTTCTGAAATGTCCTGCATTAACTAGATAAGCTTTTAAAATCGTGATTTAAAATTAATGAACAAAAGTACCACACAACGTGAAGTGGGAGACAGAAAAGGGCTGACAGCACATTTAAATACTGCTCAATCCAAAGCATTCCCTTCCCAGTTTTCACTGACGTCTCATCCTTGGTTTCTGCCAGAGTAAGCTATTAATTTTAGAATTCACAAGAATTCTGCTAAGTTTCTCTAAGAATACAGGAATTAATTATTAACAGATTATAAGGAACACCGGACAACAAACAGGAAACTTGTCTGAACTAGAGAGCTTAATAAGGTCTAGGTGAAGAATGCAAAGTTTCAGTTCTAGACACATGCTCAGAGGAGCAGAAGGAAGGGAGACGATCAATAAACTCACTTCAAAGGCCAGATATTTTAACCTTCTGCTCAGGCAGTTAAGGTCTCCATGCACCAGAACCAGCCCTCAGAGAAGCCTAACAGCATTTCATTTGCACTTTCACCAATGCTCAAGTCTAAATATAGAAGCTGTCACTGAGTTAAAAGGTAGAAGAGCTTGGAAGTATTCCCCAAAACCACTCTGGAAGACTCCTTTACATTTAGTGGTTACCCACAAAACTGAACACACAACCAGAAAACTATGGCCAAGGAGCAGGCTCATGGTAGGCAGCGACACAAAGGTAGGGCCACCTACCATTGCATAGGTAGGGAAACCAAGGAGGAGGGCAATCTCTTTGGTACCGCATCCTCAGCTCTTACAGCAAAGAACAAGCTCCAGAAAAGCCTTCCCTACAGCAGCTGAGGCAGTAGCCCAAGCAGTTTATATGTAGTGCTGTTTTTCCTTTTGCAGGTTGCTTTCCATCTTGTCATCAAGTTCCTGACCTTTTACATTGCTAAAATGAACCTATTGTGCCTTCACTATTGCCTTGCCTTGTGGTAAAGGTAGTTCCAATACAACTTACCAGATACCAGGCAATCAGGGTTTTTGTACAGGCTAGAGAACACATACCCACCACTGAGATCTTTGAGATTGTCACAAGACAGTCAGCTATTCCATGCATTTTGACACACAGACACACACGCACTTTATTAAATCATCTTACAAGTGAGCAACAGTCAGTACCAGATCCGAGAAGAAAGACAGCAAAGGGCAGCTTTTCTTTGGTAAGCAGATGGCAACAGGAAGACACATTATGCCATTATGCTATATGGAATGTTATAGCAGCATAGCATTTCTGCTCTATGGGATGTTTTACCAGTGTAGCAATGCGTTCCACCATGGAAGGAAAGGGAAGAAATGGGCTATTCTGATCCTCCTAGTTACTCACAAGTGTAATGCAGGCTGGGAACTTCACTCAAGAATTCATGAATCAGACCTACCATTTCAGACAGCAGCAAAATGGGTAGCTATGCCTGTCATTCACAGACTTCAACATAAAGTGCAGATTATAAAGGCAATTTTGTTTCTCCTGTTTACCTCGTTTCCTCAAGCCCACCAGAAAAATCACAGTGGCTTCAAAAGAAGTAACATTTGCAATTCCAGTATGTACTTGCATTTTAACATTACTGCTGGAATACTTTTGTTTAAGTACCACGACAAAGACATACACAACACATTTAAACTACGTAAGGTATTCAAGCAAGTTCAACTCATTGTAAAAGCACACTCTGGAAAGCTACTGTAAAGTACTAATTTTTGTATTTTGAGGTTCAAAGTTCTACACATACAAAAGTCCTGCTTTTCATAACTAGCTTCCATAGGCAGAAAAGGGGAACCCACAGGAAAACAGACTTAAAGCATTAAACTGTTCACTAAAGACATGGTAGCTCTCAAAGACAAGTTAAAAAAAACCAACTCACTTTCCCCACCAAATGTTTGGCCTGTCCAATTTTTTCTGTGTTATTCTGTTAAAAACAGCCTCCAAATCAATGTAACAGTCATCGTCTGTCTTCAGCAACAAATCAAAACTTGTTGATTCAACTGTCCTGTAGCCAAAAAGAAAAGTGATGAGATGTTGAGCTGCAGCCCACAAACCACAGCTACACAACAGAACATTCCACAAGGGTTTTCTGGGAAGCAGAAGGGGAAGGAAGAGGAAGGGAATGTGCTTCCTACCCTTGACTTGTAAATGTTTTCCCTACTGACCAAGCCTGACTGCTTATCCTACAGAAAGGAGATGAAGCTGCATCCCATGGTGGTCTTATCAACATGGATTTGTGTATGACCTGAAGAAAACAAACGGGAAGTTTTGTTCTCCAGGACAGATGGTGGATTTACTAGTGAATCTGTCTTAAACAGTATTGGGCTCAGAAAGATATGAATCCCTGGTGATGATGGCAGCACAGCTGTTGAAAGCCACTGGCTCCATGTCAGTAGCCTGCTCCTCAGGATGAGACAGTCAGTTCAAGTGCAATACAACTGTAGAAGGTTGTAATAAACATCTGTGGAAACAGCTTGGTACTTGCTCTGCCTCACTAAAGCACCCTTCAAATACGAGAAAAACAAATGTTTAGCTGCCTGAAATAGTTGAAAATCTGTCACTTGTAAAATAAACAAAGAAGCTTAAGATTCTAGGGATTATTCCTTGGTTGATTAACAAAGATTGGTTTTAAGGGTAATCTCTCTTATCGAGGAAGGCATTTTTCTTAAGCCTTTTATTACTAAATCTTGAAAAAATTGCTAGCCTGTAAGAAATGATCACAAAGATCTAAGTCTCGACATTTAAACTCCCTTTTTAGAACTGAACTGGTTCAGCTTTTCAGTTACATTCATAACCATGAAACTTGTTAAATAAGTTCATAATCTTGCAAGAAACCATTAATAAAACTGTCAGCTGTATTTCTTACTCCACGGCAACATCAATAAATTGAAACAGTTCTCTCAGAGTAATGGAAAGAATTGCAAATTAGAGGTAATAACTTCTCAGATTCACCACAGACAATGTAATACACCATGAAAATTCTTCCTCTCAGCCTTCTGTCCCCCTGTTCAAAAGCTTCCTATCCTTCCCCACTCCTCAGTGCTGCTGGGGCCACACCAGGAGTACAGTGAGCAGTCTTGGGCTCCTCAGTGCAAGAGACACGGCCATACTGGAGGGAGTGAGTCCAGCAAAGGGCCACCAAGATGCTGAAGGGACTGGAGCATCCCTCCTGTGAGGAGAGAGCTGGGACGGTTGAGCCTGGAGAAGGCTCGGGGGGAGCTCATCACTGTGTATAAATACCTGAAAGCAGGGTGTAAAGAGACAGCCAGGCTCTTTTCAGTGGTGCCCAGTGACAGGACAAGAGTCAATGGCCACAAACTGAAACACTAAGCTTACAAGCTGGCCAAAAGGCATTCTTTAAAACACTAAAGCTGCTGGTTTTCAGTCCGAAACAAAAGAAATTACATGGAGACATGACAATGTTCACACCTGGACTCTTAGAGCAGAAACCTGTCTTGCCAGCTCATGCTTACTCGAGGCACCAAGGGTCAGCATTCAAGAAATACAGATCCTGTTACTTTATTCATTAGATACACTATCTACGTGCTCACAAAATTGTAAGAGAGAAATACAATTTAAGGAAGTAAATCACATAAGGTGTGTATTTCATGGAACCTGTCAGATAACACAACATGCTGGATCATCTTGCACTACAAACAGCAACACTCCTAAGAGAAAATGCTTTCTTTTCAACTTACCATCGGTAGAAGTTCAGCAGTTTGGCTGGAACATTTCTATAAGTGTCGATAACATCTACAAAAACAATATCATCATAGGTACTGCTCTCTTCCTTCAATAAAGCATCTTCTTTTTCAAGATTTTTTATGTGACTTGTAAACCTTTCTGGGCGAGTATGGAGGCTTTTTAAAAGAGCATCACCTTCTGAAAGAAGCAGCACCCATCATTAACCTAAGATGCATATCTACACACTATTTCACATGTTTCTCTTGGATCATACAAAACATACTGACAAAATTAATCTAAGAAGTGTTCAACTCAATGGGGTTATGAAAATCCTACGATTAATTTAAAAATTTCTATTAAATATTAAAAGTTGCATAATAACAAAGAAATATTTTTTTGCATAAGGTCTGATACAGATTACACAAAGTTTAAAGTAAAAAAGTCCTCTCTTACTTACTTTTCAGTAATAAAAGGATTCAAGTTTTTAAGGTTCTTTATATTAAAGAGCTCTCCAAGGCTCCACTATTACTCTTACCGATAAAGTAAAAAGGCTACTGTTATATCAATTATGCCTAAGCATATATATCTAGCATTACAAAACAGAGCCCAAAACAAACGAAAACTTCCTATGCTAAATATAATCAAACTGGCATTGCTTTGATGTAGCACAGGTAGTCCCTGCTGAATTTCATCACATAACTGACTCTAGATAAAAGCTAGATAGATACTGCAAGAATACTGAACTTCCTGGGAAAGAAATAGTTTGTGGTACTGAAGAACAGCATGGAAGGGTTTAGCACACCTCCATTTAGGTGCCTACACAGATGACAAGAAAATAGTACTGCCCAATTTATATCTGCCAGACCTAGCTACAAAACCACAGGAATAACACTCTGAAAGTCACTACTTATGTTGACTATGATGGACCGATAAGAATACATCAACTCTAGTGCTCTGTGGCTGAAATCTCAGACTCCTATAGGAAGGACTCCTATAGGGTCTGTGAACATTCTGCTGAAATAAGTGTAAACCAGCAAAAATAGAGGTGGAAAAGCAGGCTATGTTAGGCAGCCACTGTTTGTCAGCAGTTTAATATTAAATATTAGGACACAGTACTTCTAAAAGTAGCAGGACTGGAAAAAATGTGAAAATCATCAGGGAAAGATTTCTTGAGGACCACATTGCACAACATTTTCTAACTTGGGTTTGAATAACAAAAAACAAGGACAGAGAAGAGAGTCTAGATAAAAGTGGTATTTCTGTTAATAAAAAGACAAACATAAATTAAGGTGGCTGACAAAGAACAAGCAGAGAAACCATATCAGGACACTGACATTAGGCATAAAAAAACAGAAAGAAACTAATTGTTTCTACTAAAATAAAATTTAAGTTGACCAAGTTCATAGAGATAGCATGCATTTTACCTCAGAAATGCAAATTAAACTTCCTGTTTTATGATAACATCAAACATGATGCTATGTTTTACAGACTTACCTTGAATAGTGTAGATAAAACCACCTGCTATTCCCTCCACACCTTCTGTGAGTTCATGTGGCAGTGACCCTTCTCCTGCCTGCTAGAGACAGATTAATGGAAAGAAATGAATTAGTTCAGCTCTCATGACTGATGTATCTTTCCCTGTGATTTTAAGGTGTGAAGTTTTCTGGCAACTGAGAATGAATTCAAGCTCTTCTGGTTTAGGTACCTGCATAACAAAAGACTACAACTAAGATTTGTAACTGTAAAGTTTTACGGCATTTTTGAAGTTTCACCCAAAACTAGAAGTACCACTGAAACTTTTAGAAAACTAGTTTTAAAGTTGAGAGAAAAAAAGTGAAGTTATTCTGGATAATTTTCAACAGCAGAGCATGTTTAAGCAAGAAACATTTTGACAGAAAGAGAGACACTGCCAAAATGCAGAAAACAGGCTTAATCCCATTGACTGGGATTTTAGCACAGGAACTCCGACCACATTTTGCCATCTCTGACATACTGATACTGGTTTACACCTGACAGAGGCAATAGGTGAACTTTACTCCCTTAAAAATGAAAGAAAATGGTACTTACTAGCATCATTTTTTGCATGCCCTTGTTCTTTCCCCAGGCAAAGCAAACTTCCCCTCTGAGACAACAGAAGCCCAACTCAATTAACAATTTACAGAGAAACACAGGAAAGCAAAATGCTAAATACCCAAGACTTATAGGAAAAATAGTAACATGGTGGAAGGGAAGGCGAGGTGACTCACTGTAATGACTCTGAAAACACCCCCTCCATCATTCACCATCACTTTATGAAGGTTTCTTGAAACAAGGCCCTGAAGATCCTGGCTTTCCCACACAATGGTACCTTCAAAACTCTGGCAAGAAAGCAAAACACTGTTAGGCAGGTATTCGAAGACTTCAAAAGATGAAAATGAAACAGTTTGGGGTTTTTTATTTTAAAATAGTCGACTTCACGCAACATATAGCTTGAATACACAACATAGATGTTTTACTTACACTCCAAAAAAATAAGTTACACATAAAAGAAATACATTGGTGAAACTCAGTAACACGCAGTCATGCTTTTAAGAGTAATCATGAATCTCTATATTAGGAACATTAAACTTTTAACAGAAGTCTAGTGTAAAAGGCTTTGGATTTCTAATATCATGAAGATGGCATTTAAAGGTGATCTAAAGTGAACTTCTAAAAAATGAGCTATAAAATCCTGCATTACAAAGAGAATATGTTTAAACAGGTTTGGAAATAAGTGCTGCCTTTTAGTTAGCTGTCAAAACCAAAGATCAGAGACTCGAGCCTGACATCAGCAAAACTCAAAGGAAAATACAACCACCTTTATGCTGGCAAACCTGCCACAAGCTACTGTAGGAGAGTCACAGAACTTTGACCTCACATCTTGGCTGGTAGGGAAAAAAGAAGGAGAAAGACAAGTGAATATCTTTAAAATTTTCTGGTTTAAACTGTCAATTGAAGTTGTGTCACTCCATGGCTCGTTTATATATATAAACGTGCGTGTGTGTAAATTCTTGCACTTAAAAGCATTTCATCTCAACTTGAAACTAATCTAACAGTCCAGCTTTACCCATTTTATATATGACTTTTCCTGAAGACCCCTGAGAACATGCAAAGGGACAAGTGGTATGTTGTACAGATATGAGTAGTGTTAAATTTTTAATTTTTTTCAAAGCAATTTTACCCTAATTATTTTACCCTTACAACACGGTACAACGGAGTAGTTGTAGGGTTATTATACTCCTGACTGCCGGACGAGCACATTCCATTTTGCTTCTCCCAGTTTCACGGGAGAAACACTGGTAGTGTGGACCTTGGAACAGAGAAACAACTTGTTTCAACTATTTGCAGATGCATCTCTGTTGCTGTAGAAAATCTGTTTACTTCCCCATTTCAGCTTCCTTGTACTCCAGAAACCTTCAGCAGCTCTCCAGTTAGTGACACACCATTAAGCCTATCTTAGAGTTCAGCTCAATTCTTTGCTTTCCTCTAGAGGTGGGTCTTAACATCTGCAGCAGTCTCCGTATTCAATGACAGCTGCGTATTTCAGAAGTCTCCCATCTATTATTTATAATGCCAGTTTTATAATCTAATAATGGAGCTAGTCAGCATTTAAGCCTGACTTGCATGCTCAATACCTTCGCCTTGTTTATTTAATTACCTGTCAGTTATCAAAACAAATGGACCACTACTAAGACTTTTTTTCTAGTGGCAGAAGCCCCGAACACCGTGCACAGTAAAACCCACATGCTCCATTTCTCCATTTGCAGTGGCTATCATCTCCCATTCCAATGTTTTTTGCTTTAGGTACTGGGCTCTAATCCCACTTCTGTGCCTTGTTTACAGACACAGCCTTTGTAAATTGTTTAGTGAACCTGAGAGTCCTTTCATTCCTCATCAACCAGAAATATTCTCACCACTGACTATCAGTGATACTGACTTCAAACATGTACCAAGAGTCCGAACCAGTTATTACCAGTGAATTTCAATGCAAGGTGTTCTAAAGCTGCAAATATCATTTTCCAGGTTGAGAGACTTGTAAGCAAATTTTCTCACTACTTTACCCTTTAGCTATTCTTACTCTAAGCCACTTAATGAAAGCTGAGGCCTGAAAATGCTTAAAGCAACACATTAGTGGCACACCTGAGACTACATCATCTGGTTTTCCCCATTTAAATTCCAGCCTTGTTGCTGCCAGAGCGCAGTGGCATTTACAGTGAATACCGAACAGGTGTACTGACATAATGCAGCCCTGCCAACCTCCCTTCCTAATGTTAAACAGTGCTGTGCTTTTTGTTGCTCCAACTACTCCCCATTACTCCTATAGAGTATGCATAGCACGGAGTCCCATTTTCATGCAAGCGGCCCATGGCTTTTTGTCAAAATACGTGCATTGCTAAGATTTGGCTGTAAAAGCCCCTGTGTGAGTTCTAGTTTTCTGGTAGCGGTTCTGCTCTTCTGTGCTTTCAGTCGTTCCAAAGCAGAATGATCGATTCTGTCTTTGACAATCTGGCCTGCCAGATGCTTATTCTAATGCTGCATTTCCCTCCCTTTCCCCAAGACAAGCAGAAAGAGCAGCACTTCAGCTGGAAGATGAATGAAGCTCTTTAGCAGCCTGTACAATCCGTTACTTCTTGAAGGTGGAAAGGCAGAGAATAGATATTGTCTCAGAAACCATCTCATGACAATTAGGCAGTTCACTAAATTTACTGCTCTCGAACAAACAGCCAGGAACACGTGGGTGTTCTGTCTCCTCTGAATCATCACGTATGGTTCAGCATCCTAAGTGTCACAGGAGACTACATGCTGTGCATAAGCCCTATTAATCTACACTAGAAACATCATGTTATCCTGTAAGCACTCAGAGCATGACATGTATCAGATTAATGAAGCCCACACAAAGAAATATATGAATACTAATATCCCCTTTTCAAATGAAATACTTCCCATCTGCCTTTCAGGAAAAACGCAATCATTTATAGCAAAATTACAACCACCTAGAATTTTAGTATCTCAGAACAAAATCTGACACGGAAGAGGCTTACATGTTTTACTACCAAGTTACTGGGTAACCAATACTCTTTTTTAAAAAGTAAAAAACTCCAAATCATTTTGATATTTAATTAGATTGTCAAAACATACGCACAAAATACTGCAAGAGGTCTGCTCACCTGAAAGGTCTCCTGCCAGCATAACAAACTTGCACAGTATTCAGTAAAAAACTGCTTAAGATGATAAACCAATCTATCAGCTGCAGATTTCCCTTAAAAGGAGCAGCTTTCCAAATGCATTCATTCTTAGAGAGCCAGGGGAATAAACCAGGGATTAAACGGGGCCCAAATGTCCTCACCTCCACCTTCAGTATTCTCTTCCTCCATTCTTTCATAAAAGAATTTATTGCATAACAAAACAACCCAGACGCAAAGACAACTTACAGAAATAGCATCAAGGATCTAGTCATATAGGAGAACATTTAAATGAAAGGAAACAGCCTAAAATGGCAGCTGACATACCTAGTGAGAGATCACTGGTCCACTGGGAACAATTCCTTGTACCTGGGAGGGTCTGCTGAACTAGGATTCTCATTCTGAGTCAACTTGTGTTCATTAAACCTTTACCATAAAAGGTTTTTCCCTATTCTGTTCCTTCTGTGTTTAAGCACCTTCCTTCCTAAGCAGCCACAAGTATATCCCTATACCAAAACCCTGCTCTTGGACTGCACTCCCAATCCCAAAGAGGATTACACACACACACGAAAAAAAAAAATCCTACCACCACCAGACACATACACAAAAACCCCACTTCAGCCATAGGACAGTGACAGGTTTTTAAAATCCAAATGTCAGCCTTCTGTGCGCCACATACTCCATCTATTAATAGTATATTACAAATAGATTCTACTACACATAAATGAACAAACAATTCTTCACTGCTGCCGCCACAAAAGAAATAACCAAAATTTCAGTAGGTCTCAAGCGCTTCTTTATTACAACTATTCAACTCTCATTGCAAATGTAACACACCATATCCTGCTGTTATGTCCAAGACATCAGAAGCAGAAACCTCTTTTCCCTAGAAACCTGTGCCATCTTTGTCTCCCCATGTTGTGAACTAATGTCTGAAAAAGCTGGAGGGAGGAAGAAGTGTCCCATTCTCTGGTAAACTCTCCCACAGAATCAAAGCAGGTACAATTTTTACTCAGAAACTGAAAAGGTTTCTGAAATTTCTATTTGCCCATAAAATTTTTTAATCGATTTGTATTTTTCAGGCTTTTGCTTTATAACTACTGGTGATAATGAGATGGTGAAAAAGAAGTTCTGGATTTCAGCATATCCCCCTCAACTAGAGGTTTTCAGTCACCCTTTTCTGCCTCACGCAAAGGCCAGTTTTATCAGTGGGTCTCTCCACTTGACTTAAAAGAACCACAGGCAGTTCTAATACTGGACATACCTCTGGCAAAATGAACTGCTCTACTGGCTTGTACCACAATCTGTTCACTTGCACTCCACAGCTTGGTGGACTAAAGCGAGCACTGAAGAGAGCTTCCTGTGAATAACAGAAAAGAAAAAAAAAAAAAAAAAAAAAAAAAAATCAAAACACAAATTAAAAGTGCTGTGAGATAATGCAAATCTTGATCATCTCAGCTAGTTAGAATGGAAAAACGCTTATTGATTGTATAAAACTTAGTGAAAGTTTTATTCTCACAACAGTCTCACAGACTCCACAGAACTCAAGTGTTAGATTGATGTGGCAGAAGCAACAGAGGATGCTGACCCCTAAAACTTAAATGCTACTATATTACATGGGCCACCAGACAGCTCGCAGGTAACAACAAACAACAAAGATGCTGTATTGCCAGATTCCCAGTCTTCAGAAAACACTCCTATGATACTAATTTTTCTCCTTCACTGGAAGAAAAAGGCTAATGCAGATCAAGTTATTAGGCTCTCAACATTTAGAATTCTACCATTTAGCAAACATAAACCTAATTACAGTTGTTGTTTTTTTTGCTATTATAATCCAAACTCTCTGGAATTTCACAGAATCACAGAATGTTAGGGATTGGAAGGGACCTCAAAAGATCATCCAGTCCAACCCCCCTGCCGAAGCAGGACACCTAGGTGAGGTTACACAGGAAGTCATCCAGGCGAGTTTTGAATGTCTCCAGAGAAGGAGACTCAAATTCATGATAAAAGTCATACTTCAGTATATTTTCTGTACTTAATTTTAATTATTAGCTCAAATTTAAAATTCTTTCTACTGTAGCACAGCCAGAAGACATGAAATTGACCTACCAAGTTATAGGTAGAGATAAATGCAATATACAAAATGCAACCACCATGCTCAATGATTTTTTCCTCCGGGTCAGTGCTAAACTATTCTATGAAAACCATAACAGCTTGGGAGTGGGGAGGAATTATCACTGAAATTTGATTATTACCTGTAAACACTACCAGTCTCTAGAAACCTCAAAATGTCTTGCCAGAAGAGAAACTTGAAAAAATACAACTGCCCTTCATCTCTACACTTCAAGGCACCAAATGTGTCTTTCTGCACACATTTTTAAAATATCCAACAATTAATTTTTTATTCCTTAATACCTATCAATACTTCAAAACCTCAAATGCAACAAAAAATGTGTCTTGGAGTTAGATATAAGTGCTCTTTAAAAAGGGCATTTAAATTAACTCATAGCACTGTGAATTTCATCTTTTGCATGTGTATATATATCTGTGGAATAAGAATTTACAATGCAACAGAAGAAAAATATAATTCATATGCTTGTCAGTTAAGTACTTCTAAATCATCAACACAGCATGTCACTTCCTGTAAGAACTTAATCCATACTCTAGACACAACATGCTTTAGTCCACTTTCAAAAGATGACTACAATACTCTACCTCATGTTCTGCCTGGTACAGTTTTACAGTGATGTTCCTCTGGAATCCCACCGCATCAGCCTCATAAAATACTCCAAGACTGGTAATGACAATGGGGTAAAGTACACGAAAGTTCACACTGACAATTCTGTCTTCAGATAGCATGGAAGGTACATCCTCAGGGAGATCGAATGCTTCAATTTCCTGATTCAAAACTATATGAAGAAGAAAGGACAGAGATAATGTGAGAAGACTTCATAGTTCTTGAACTGGATACACACAAAGCACACTAGATACATGCAAAGCATTCTGATTAATTAGCATGGCTCGCAAGTGCACAAGAATAATCAAAGCTGGAGAGGAAAACACAACTGGCTGCAGACCACAGCAAGGAGAAACTCATATAGAGTGATGCAGCAATCTGCTGCCTACATAGCCATGGAGAAAATATTAGAAACATAATAAATCAACAGAGTGATGACAAAAATGCTATTAGATTCCATGAATATGTATATAGTAGCATATTAAAATAATTACTCATGTATCAAAATGGCATACACCTCCACTTTACTCAGCTGCCTGCTTTTTGGCATTATCTCATCCCTAAGCCCTGAGGTACCATTTATTCGTGGGAGACTGCTTAAGCAGTGGACGTTGCCACTCAAAGATAAAGTAACATAAGTTTCATTTTATGGTGAATCAGGGCTTACTTGCAATTAAAGAATAAAAATTAAATAGAAAAAAAAAGTGACAAGAAGAATTTACAATTTCAGTTAGGAATTTTTGTATGGCAGCATTTCATTTTCACCTCCATGGTACATTTCTTAATTGTTCCCTCTCTAGGACAGAATCTGAAAAGCCTATCAGCCAGACTTCCTTAGAATTCACTGCATCACCAGAGAAGTCCACCTGACACTTGAGACTCTGGCACTTGCTACTGTCTTCACATATGACACTGGACCAGGTCATTCCAGCTCTCTCCAACTTCGTTTTACACGGAGATTAAGTAAAAACATACATTGTATGGGAGAGACAGTCTGCCAACCCAAGGAAAATGCAAGTCCATTAGAAGTCAATGGCCTCCCCTTCTTACCCCATTTCCTTGCCTGCACACACTACTTAAAGGAAGGTTGTGGAACTGTTAAGACAGCAAGTTCTAGGTGGCTTTTATTTTCAAAAGTTAAGCACCCCAAACTACTCTCATAATGAAAGATGATCAGTTCCAGTTTAGATCATAGAATTTTGAAAAGTTAAGTTCTATACCTGGGTTACTGATGTTCAGAAGTTTGCAGGAGTAGGGATCTTCTCTGTCCTCCACTGGCACAGCACAACCGTGTGCACCTATTATAAACTTCACAAGGACACTAAAATAATTTGGTTTTATTAACACCAGTTCTCTTCCCTCCTCCCTCCACCTTCAATAAACTTATTTTACCACAATGGCCTGTCTTTCACAGGATTAAGATTTTGAACACCTCAAAAATCAGCAATTAGGGTCTCTAGGTAGAGCAACCATATTAATTCCCTCATAAGGGTTCAATTCTAAACCCATATTTCATAATGAGGCGCAGGAAGACTGGCAACTAGGAATGGGATTCAAGACAGCCAGCACACTAAACAGAAAAAGACCTAAGGCAACACTGAAGGATCCTGAAGCCCTGCTTTTCCATGCCTGGCCTTGTTATTAGTTCAAGATTATTTGAAACATTCTGCATTCAAAAGGCAATGAAACAAAATAATAAGAAAAAAGACAAATAGCATCAAAGGAGGAACAAGAACTCCAGGCTATTCATTACAATGAAATGTCTCAACTTCACAAAACAAGAGGTTGCTCTTTCCAGCCCAAATCATGGTTGTGTCAGGAGACAACAAGCAGTATGAAGAGCAAGAGGATGCACCTTAGCTCAGTCTTTCACCTAGCAGCTAAATATCCTCCTGGAACTCCATATAACCTATGAAAGGCCACATTTTTAGCCAATCAAAGTCTCCGTGCTGCTGCACGCTGACGCCAAATTTGTGAATGGTAAACAGCTTTGAGTGCAAGGCAGGTATTAAGATGTGAGACCTATCAAGATGACAGTGTTTCCAGGAATGAACTGCAGCAGAACTTTCTCAGCAAGAACAGAGCTGTCTGTAGACTGCCATCTATACAAGCAATCAGGAGGGGTTCTGCTGGTCACTCACACTGCAGCAGCTGCAGGTACCTGGTGCAGTGGAAAGTAAACCTGAACTTTACAGCTGAAGCTACTGTAAGAGTTTTTTAGGGGTCTCTCACCAAATGTGATCCTGCCTGCTTTCAATATCCTGGATTACTAAGCATTTCAAATTGCATACTATACAATTCATACACTGCAACACAAAAAAATGGAAAATCTTATACATCACTAGTGAACAGTGGCAGCTAATTGCAAAAACAAACAGCAGGCATAGTCAAACAATTACATTTTATTCCTTGTGTAAAAAACAGTTCCAGTCTAGAACAAGCAGTATCCTTATACACTACTAAACAGATTTTAAAAAATCAGAATACAAGATGCTCACAAATCATGAAATAAAACAAAATATGTCAAAAAAAAAATGACATTTAAGAATTATAGTCTTTCCTCGACCCTCCCTCCAGCCCCCTGCCCCCAAATTACAAAACACTAGAAATTACCGTTGGCTCAGTGCAGGATGTTCTTTCAGGTGCTTGAACCATGTGTCCCTTATAACACTGCGCAGTTCATGATTGTGTCTTGCTGACAAAACACCTACAATAACATCATAATGTTTCAGCTTCCACTGAGGAAAGAAGGCCAGTGGACCTAGAAATATAAAGTGACAAAATTATATGCACATATTACCACAAGCCTGAGTTGCAAGCAATAATTAAAATGCATCTCAAAAGCAAGAGTAGTGGGAACCTGAAACACTAAAAACAAGAAGTAGAATTACTATTGCATTCTTGGTTCAGAATCGGGGAAATATTTTCAACATGTCAAAACCTTCACTAGCAATCTAGGAAAACTTTACTGCAATGAACTAAGCAAGTCCATGCAGGTAAACAAAAACTAAAACTCTAACTCACAAGGCAGGTAAAAATATAAGCCTTGGTTTTGGTTGACAGCATCTTCCATTCTTTAAACACTTGCCTGTCTGTCTTATGAGCAAACTGCCTCCCGGGAACATACTTTTGCAGGACTCTCTTCCCCACCAGCCATCAGAAACCTTGTGGGTAAGACACAAGGTCCCACTGATCTCTCTGCAAAGCTCTTGAGACAGTCTGGGCCTTCTGCTTGCTCACTGACACCCACTATGTCATGATTTATCCCTAAAGCCTGGGGGCTCGTCATCACTGGTAGCAGGCCCTCACTGTTAGAATTCACCATTATTCTACCCAGGAAAAAATACTGAAACAAGGCCTGCCACACTCAGAAATACGCCCATTTTTCCTCTTCTTTTTAAAACTGCTGGACCACTCTCTGCCTCACCATTTCAATCTAGTATGTCAAAGCCTATTGTTTCTAATCTTTTGAAGTTGAACACCACTCTGCCTCCACATGGGGTATTACACCCCTAACCAGGAGGATGCCCTGGCTTTATTCATAGCTGGATGTCACTGCCAATACTTGTAATCTTATGATTTAGCTTGTGCTGTTTTAATTTAGAGATCATGAAAGCTGGGCTTGATTTCAAGCCAGTTTATAACCAGAAAGAGACCTGGGAAGCTCTGACTTTGAGCCTGCAAAGAGTCAGGCAAGTAGCTAAACTGAATTTGTGTAGTTTAATTTATCAGACATTCTAGAGTTGAGAGATTTATATTTAGCTTTAGCAAAGGATTGCTTTCCTCTCATTTGACTATTTTTTCATTAGGTTGCATATAAAGAAAACAAAAGTAAATGTGGGGGCCCTCTAAACTACTGCATACAGCATAAACAAGAATTTTTTAAATCTAATAATAAAGACACCAAAAATATCTCTAAGTCTGTATTGTGTATTCCCACTAGAAAGAGCTGAATTATAATCCGGGTTCTTCCTTCTGTACTAGCATCCCCTTTCTCCACTCGCAAACCGAGAAGATAGACAGGTCTTGTTACAACTGCTCACTAGCCTGGGACGTCACGGCACCGGCCACAAGAACTGCTGTGCCAAATCACACCACACACCCATCCATCTAGATTTATATTCTATCTCCAGAGCGCAGTACGCAGTGGAGAGGCCTTGGCCTTGCTCTGCACTGAAACAACATCAAGAGATTTCAGAACTTTTTTTTTTTCGCTTCAGGGGCTATTGATACTGGCTTGCACCCGACTACCTAATCCCAAAGCCAAATAAAACAGTGGTCTGCAATTGATTCTCAGAACAGCACAAGAGCAGGGAAAGTGGAGAGAGGTTTCCACAGACAAATCGTTCCCAGCCTATTTCCCACTTAAATATTTTAGCTCTAAGCATGCAAACACTGATTTTCAAGAAAAAGTTTAAGTTCCACGATTATTTAAATGAATCTGTACTGACAACAGCTACAAGCTTATCAATAACTTAAGCTGAACATTAACCTATTAAGAAAGTTTACATCAACTTATACCCAGAACAGCTTAAAAGCCCAAGCAGCAAACCGCTAGTTTCATTCCTCAGTTTTTCACTAAAGTCAACTGTTACATCTCTAATAACAACGATTGAATTAGTGGCAAGGTTCAGAAACATGATTTGTTTGCTGGCAGAGCTAAATACAAACCTACTGCCCTTTATAACATGTGGAGAAACTTGTAAATCAAACACATCTGTCAATCTGAATACAATTTTAATTTTTCTTTATGCTGGTAAGTATTGACTATCCAGAGGGTCTGTATGTCTTCAGAGGCCATTACATAGCCAAGATCTACCAGGTCCCCACAACAGTAGAGGTACACAAGACAGCCACACATTTATAAGACTACAGCACTTTAGCAAACTCCTCTATAGTCTCATAATTCTTTCTCACACATCCCTTTTCTTTCCTGGCTCTTCTTCCATCCTTTGATTATTCTTTAAACAGCCTCTGCAGCCTTAACCACAAGCCTTCCGACATAAATCTCATAAGAAGACTAAAATGTTTGTGGACTGCACATGTGATATTGTTTACACAGATTTGTTTTTTAAGATATCACCTTTAATTAGAAGCAGAACCATTTCATTAAACCAAAATTAGAGAAAAATAAAACTAAAAGCAGAAGTCTATGGGGTAAGCTGACTCAATACAATAAGTTGGCTTAAATAAAAAATAAAAACCACTAAAAATAAGCTACTCAGATCACATATACAAACTTTTAATTAGTTTGTATTTTAAAATGAGTGAAGCTTTTCCTTATGAACCATTCATGTGGGAACAACGTTAATGTAACAGATGCTTCAGAATTAATATCCTACTGTTTTTAGAACAGACAGCTCCTTCTCATTTTAGGTCTTCGGGCTCAGTAAAGTAGCATTACAGCAGTCTATATTCAGAAGATTGTCTTCTCTGTCCCAAAGTTTATGCCATTTTACTTTTAAAACCACCGAAAATGGATATATAAAGCTTCCTTTCACAAAAACCTAATGAATGAACTCTGCTTGTCCATTTCTACTTCCTATGGAAAAAACATAGATTCATATGTCTCTCTCTGAACTAGCACTAAAGGGGACATAAAGTCAGAGGCACAAGCAAAAAAAAAAGACTAAGGCTGTTATTAATTTATAAGGAGAACTCAGATATGTGCATATATATATATACACTCCAATGCAGCATAAGTTAAGAGAAAACATTGCTGACCTCCCAGTCAGTAATAACAAAGTATTTATACAAGCAATCAATACTTGCCACTGGGGACCAAATTTATTTATATGTTATATTTTTGTGCATTCTTACGCCAAAATTTTACGTTTTGGTAACAGGCTTAAAAATGCATAATATATTGCTCTTACCTTGCACAGGTTGTGCAAGATAATTAAGCTTTTACATTTTCCAGTTACAAACACAAAAAGCCCTGTGAAGTTTGTACTTTGTGAAGCCAGGGGGGAGAAGAAAAAAGCTACATACCACGTTCCACAATAAACTCTTCAAGCTAAGAGAAGCTAACAGAAGAGGTGCAGGAGAGGAAGCCTTTCCAATTCATGGGTCACACCACCACTAGCTGCATTGCTGTTGAATTCTTACTGTCTTAAAGCTGCATCACATAGCCCAAGACTTCTCAGTGGAATAAAAATAGCCAAATGTGCAATGCCTGCCCGACACTCTTTTCGCATCAGAAACAAAATTGCTTTGATTTTGCTGTTTCGCTTGAGGCTGTTAACCCACAGCAAACGCTACAAAAACATGGAAGGAAGTAGTCCTCTCTCAACTGCTGAGATCCACTTGATTCTGTACAGTAACTGTAAGGAGTACTTCTGTCAGCTCTACGACTACTAAGTCCAGCCTGTCAGAGTCTTGTGTCACATTGTTAATAACAAGCTCTTACTGAAGCTTTCCTGGGCTAGGTATTCGTAAGGACAGGCTCCCACATAATTCTCTGATGTCTGACCATATGTGTATTTCTATCAGCACAGTTTGTCACCTCAGCATGAGCTGTCTCGGTCACCGACTTTCATGAAATTTGGTGCAAACACTGGTCTTTGGGACCTTCACCTGCCCGTCAAGCTTGACTGAGAACTACCAACATATCAAAGTTATGGAGAGATGCAGGAAGAGATAAACAAGCGCCTATATAGAGCACAGAGCTGTGCCCTTAAGAAGACAAGGCTAAAGATGCAGAGGTGTGTCTCCTGTCAGGTGGCCAAAGAAAGAGATGACTGCTGACAGGCAGGCTGCTGGCCCTGCTCAGATTTTAACCACCTCAGCAGCAGTCAATAGCTCTTGAAGTTTTTCAGAATCCCAAACTAAAAAGATTAACATGCATCTCCTCTTCCCATGAGACTGATTCTCAAGTAAAACGTCAAGCTACGCTGTTAATTGTATTTACTGTCATTATAAGGAGATGAAAAGATTGAGAGATCATTTAGTTTGATTTTGTCAATAAACACAGTAAATATGATCCTGCTGCACATATCTTGATTCATGAGTCCCCTACCAAATACTAAATTTGCCAGTCATTTTCAGTCAAGTTTGACACAGTGCGCAGTCCCCAAAGTGATTAAGTTCCCATGTTTCATGAACTGGACTGGACAAAGAAAAGCCTCCTTGTTAGTGCCTGCATTGAGAAACACAGCAGTGTAGGCCTACCTGCACTGTCAGGCACCAGAGAACTGCCACGGGAGACCGTTCAAATAAGGGAGCTCCACAGAACGCTGGGCTTTGTACCTTCTGCTACCCATGCAGCTACTTTCTTTTTCCTTTTTTTTTCTTTTTTTTTATTCAATGAATGGCACTAAGTATGCCAGGCAGAAGTTATTAACAATATTCTCAACTAATCCACTTCAGAAGATAAAAGTAAAAAAGAACAATGCCACCTCCCCTCAGAAAAACCCCACATATTCCAAGTTGTTATCTCTGCCTATTCTTGTGACTTTGTAACCATATTCCTGCTTTTAAATGCCTTCCTCTTTCTTCTGTGATGCTTTGTGAAAGATCCAAACAAACATGGAGAAGGAATTAACTGAATATAAAGAAGGTTTGTATTCACAGAATGCTGACACACACAGAAAAAAGAACAAACCAAAGGGCAAAAGCAGCTCTTTCCCCCTCTCTAATCCTCCTCACTTGAAGTAATCTGCTATAGCTCATCTGCATTACAGGTTTCTCTGCAAGCAGAGCTACATGACTCCCCTGCAGTACCTGCTTTAAACCAGAGCTAAAAATCCCCAAGATGCATACCCCTGGTTTCTGAAGGATCACAGTACTCCTTGAGACAGACAAGCCTTTAGACAAGCTTTTAAACAAGCTTTACAGATTCAAAGAGGAAAACCTCTGTAGGGAGATTTTTTTTTTCTTTTCCATCAACAGCATTCCCTTCAAGAAATAAGACAGCAGGGTCTTTCAGAGTTGCAAAGTGACAGTTGTAATACTGGTGGGATGATGGTGCTCTAAACATCGTTAATAGGAAAGTATCATGTTTGAGCAGAATTTCTCCTTACAGAGCAAAACATCACTCATAAGCTCAGAGGTTGTTCCTACATTTTGTTACTTCAGGGCTGAAAAGCCAAAAGCAGGTTAAGTTCTCCCTCCTTGTCTCTCACCTGTCACGTACACAGGCTAGTCTGTGAAGGGGAACAGCCGCAGTTCTGCAAAGCAGATCACTAAATGCCGGCCTAACCAGTGTGTATACAGTTCCATTAGGCCAGTGCCTGAAGAAGTACGTGCTGAACCACAGGACAACAGATGGCATACAAGCAGTTTCTAGAAAATGGTGTTCTTAAATCTGTTGCATAATTATTCACTAGTAAAAGACTGACTCTATCAAAACCAAAAGGGCCAATTCTTAGCTGCCACATTCCCCCAGAAACGTAGCAGGAATCATGTCTTAAAGGGCATTGGCATCAGCAAAGTAGCGTGCTACATTGAATGTGTGGGGCTTTCTGATTAGGCACTATAACTGAAGCCCTACAATGAGTAATTTCCTATTCAATAAGACTTGTGCCATCAGTTAAAACACAGAATTAGCAATGACTCCACCTGGAGTGCTAAAAGCAGGTCTGTCTGTTCTTTCTCAAGTTTCTGAGGTCATTTTATAATTAGCATTTATCTAAGATTTTTACAAAAAACAACTACAGCTTCCTACCCACAAATTTCCTTTGGATAGCACTTGTTTGTAACCAGTTCGACAAAGACTCCAATTAAACCTAAAAGTACATTCTTGCACAAGTCTTGCTCAGAAGTGTGAATTACAGTTCCATTAACTGATGAACAAAAAGAAAGAAGGGAGCCACTAAAGTCAGGACACTGAAGCAAAGGCCAGTGCCTTTGGTCTCAGAACCAATCCTATTTATTTTTTTCCAATTAACAATTACTGCCTACAAGTAGTGTACTCTATCTTCCATGACACCAGGGTGAAAGTGATCATGAAGACAGCGAGAACTAGAATACACCACAGGGAGAAACACAACTGATTATCAAAGCATGCAGGCAGACCACAGGCCTTTCACATGGGGTAGTTGAGAAAAAGGTATTATTAAAGGAGGTACATCCAATAGAGCAAGGGTGTCGAGCTCATTTACACCAGGGGCCACATCAGTCTCTCGATTGCCTTTAAAGGGCTGAATCTAATTTTAGGACTGTACAAATGCAGAAGTAGTTACATTTATACAGTCCTAAAATTAGATTCGACCCTTTGAAGGCAACCACAAGGTTGATGTGGGCCCCAGTGAAAACGAGTTGGACACCCCTGCAATAGAGGAACAGAAATAGGTGGAACAAGTGAAGGCTGGAACACTGTTCACATTTAAAATCATCTGACCTATAGACAATATAAATACACTGCTCTTCAGAAACTGAAAGCCTGTTTTGCCAGTAGAAGTACTTGAATTGCTCAGCTTAAGAAAACAAAGGTTTAAAACAGATACCTTTTATCTCTATGGTTACATGATGGAGGTGTACTTGAAGGAGAAAGATCCTTTTCACTGAAAGACTTTAGAACAGAAGGGCATAAACCAGTTGCAAGTAAGTTTAGGCCAGAAATGAGGAAACCTTTCTAATCAGGACAGCAAGCTTCTGGAACAAACTCTGCCTAAGACTGCTAGGAACCCAAGTGAACAAACAAAAAGCCAGCCCAATCTTTGGCTAAATAAACATAGGCAGCCCAGCTGCCATTTTACAACAGAGATCAAGTGCTAGTTATTAGAAAAAGTACGAAGAATTGATGGCCAGAGATGTCTATTCCAGTCTTCTGTTAGTGAGTCAAGCTAACTAATAACTAAACGAGGTTTTCATCTTTTTAACAAATCTCCATTGGTCTGCATGTGTGTTAAGACTATTGAGAGGATAATTAAACTACGCACAAAACAGCATTGCTGGTTTTGACCTCCACCAGTAGCCAATTTTGCAACTGTTGAGATACAAAGACACTACACAGAAATACCAAGTAACACACAAATAATGCATTTTTATGTCACAGCTATTGTAAAACACTGTCCCATGATCATATTTAATTTTTATTCACACCAGTGATTCCAGGTAGTAGGTAATAAAGAGCAGCTGGAGCAGTAAACAAGAAAAAAAATGCACAAACCTCAATAATCAAACAAAATAAGACTGTCTTTATCAGGCAGTATCAGATCTTAAACAGTTTCATATTCAATAAGTGTTTTAATAAATAGGAACATTTTTTACTCTTGCATACAAATTCATTAATGTTCCTAAACCACATGGAATAATTAAAAAATATAACACAGAAGACATCAGAGATAAAAGAGGTCCCTTAGCTCATCCTTCTTTTGTCTGCCAAGGCAGCCATACCTACATCTTCTACATTTCACGGTACTTTAATGACTAACAGGTAGAGTTTTCCTTAAATTATCAGGCAAAGATCAGACCTACAAAAAGACAGCACATGCACAGCATGGAACATTTTCTTACAGATGATGGAAGTTCTCTTTTCACTATTAATCCTAGTTATGCTAACATTATCCAATGCAACGTAGTTTCACAGTAAAAAAAACTCCAGTGATAACTGTTCGTAATAGTGAATCTCTGTAGAGCAAAGCTTCTACCCTTCCTCGCCAACTGAGAAACTTCTGGATTTTCTTTAGAAATGTTTGTTAGTGGAAAACACATTTCTGCAGGACAGGTCATCATGAGACGCCACATTGTCAGCTCCAACTCCAAATTAACGCACTGAAGTTACAAAAGCAGCACCCTGAAATATAAGGAACAAACCAACCAGACAGTTCAAATGCATTCAGGCTAACAATTAAAACTCCGGTTCTTTTGTAATTCAAGCGTGACCACCGCTCATTTGACACGCAGTGGCCACAATACAGACACAGTGGACTCCCGTACAACTCCACGACCTTCAAACTACCCAAATGCACTGACCTTGCTCCTTTCACACCTGCATCATTAGTCACCATGGGAAAGCAGCACCCTTTTTCCTCCCAGCCACCTACACTCTGCACAGGGAACAGGCACCGGTCGCTTTATCGGTGAACAAGCTACTGGGTCGCTACACAGAGTTCTAAGTAGATTTCAAGTTAAAAAACCACCATTTTTTCCTTATAACAGCTTCACATGTCCTGTAGAGTGTTTCTTAATGTTCTTAAATAGCACCAGTGGGTAGCTGGCAAAAGTTTACATTCCAACAGACGCCTGTTTCTACCAGGTGTGCAGATTCGCAGCCTAAAAACTTAACATTCGTTTTACGAACAGCACAATGTTGAGTCCTTAGCAGTCTGATTTCACTTGTGCTGGATCACACCCGATCCTATTAATAGCTTTTTTGCACCACAGGGGTTTTACGGACCGCTAAGGCAAACACGGCACAGTGCGAAGAGCTATTCCTAGGGCTGGAAACGACGTGCCGCAAGCGAAACTGGTGGGAACTTCCCCCCCGTGGGCGAAGGTTCCCCCTCGGTGGGCACGGGCGGGGCAGGAGGCGCTCGGAAGGGGCTGCTGCCCCACAGAAACGTGCGACGCACCCTCGACAACCACACACCGCGGCCGCACCTCCGGTCTAAACCGCAGACGCCAGCCCGGCGTAAGGAGCCGTCACGCAGGCACCCCGGGCGCTTTTCCCGGGTGACCCCCCCGTGCCCTCCCCGCCCGGCAGCCGCCGGAGCGCTGCCCATCGCCACAGAAACGCCGGAGCCGCCGGCACCACCGCGGCGTAACGGGCGGGGGGGAACGGCCTCGACCGTTTAACGGCCACAGTCCCCCCCCAACACGTTTTCCCCGCTCCCCGGGGCCGCCGAGCTGCTCCTCGCCCCCCGGCCCCGTTAACTGCCCCAACCCCCGCGGCCTCGACCCGTCCTCACCAGGCTCCCGGGGGAGCCCTGCCCAGCCGCGGTGCCTGTGTCCCGGGCAGCCCCCGCCACCCGCCCCTGCCCTACCTGCCGGGTGCCTCCCGGGGCCGCCGGAGCAGCCGAGCAGCAGCCAGAGGTGCAGCGCGACCCCGACCGCACAGGGGCACAGCAGCACCAGCCAGTTTCGCATTGGCCGCCGCAGCCAGCCCCTTCCCCTCCGCGCCGGCCTCTTCCAGCGGCGCCGGGCCGACTCGGCCGCCCGCGGCTCCTCCCCGCGCCGCCGCCGCTCGGCCG